>JAWWEE010000142.1:16584969-16707004 GCA_035221455.1 Xenops minutus | reverse complement strand
CGCATCGGGCAGCGGGGGGGTCCTGCGGCCGCCCCCCGCCCGGCCCCGCGCTGAGCCCCGCCGGGGCCGCCCCCCGGGGCCGCCCCTCGCCTCGCCGAGATGCCCCGGACGGTGCTGCTGCTCTGCCTGGCCCTCGGGCCGGTCCTGCGCGCCAGGTGAGCATCCCCCGCCCCGGGACGCTTGCCCTGCCCGCCTCGGTTTGCCCGTCGGGGCAATGGGAGGGGAGGGGGTGGATGCGCAGCAGTTCTCCCCATGGCCCCCCTGCGCCGGCTTCAGTGGGTTTTTGGCCACCGCCGTGCCCCCAGAGGTTCTTTTCAGCCGGCCCCGAGGCAGGATCGGGTCCGGTCGCGATAGCACCTAATGCCTGCATGTCCTTTGCACCCCGGGTTCCCCTTCGCATGCAGGAATCGAGAGGGCATCCCGTTTTCCACCCCGCCATCACCTCGCTGGCTGATTCCTGCCGGGGGCTGAGCCCCTTCTGGGGGTGTCCAGAGCAGGACCAGACGGAGCTCGGCACCCCCTGGGACCTCCATCCATCACCGGGGCATTTCCACGTGGAGCCGGGTTGGGTGGGAAGGAGCTCGCGTCCCCTTCCCTGCGCTCCATCCTCTGGCACCCTGCAGCCCCCGCAGGGCTTGCAGCCTGACAGGAGGAGGGCAGGACGGGCTCCTGCCTTGCTCTACAGGTTGGCCCCGAGTCGGAGCTCTGGGTGCCGGCTCGGAGCCCCGATGCCAGCCCGAAGCCCCCGGAGCACCAGGCAGGGGCTGGCAGGTGACACTTCTCTCTCGGGGCCGGCAGTTCGTAGCGCTTTTCTGTAAACAGCGAGGAAAGGGCCCACGCACAAGGGGGTTTCAAGTTTCTTTTTCCTTTTTTTTTTTTTCTTTTTTCACAATTCCTAGCCCTGCTGATGAGTTTAATGGCTAGATGGGGAAAGAACATGTTGTCAGCAGATTGTTACCCCCAGGGCTTGGGGGAAGAGGGATTTCACTGGCTGAAGCTAATTGGCAGAATAAGCCGCCTTAAAGCCGATCAAATCCCATTACGGATGCAGTCAGGGACAGGGAGCATGAATCCTGTTCCTAATGGTCTGCTCTGCCAAGGCTTCCCGAGCAGAAATTCCATCCCTGCCACACTCCTCAGGAGCTTGGCCTTCCCAGGGTCGGGGCAGTGAGAGCTGCCCCACAGCTCATGCCCAGACACCCAACCTCCCCTGTGCATTCACACAAAGCCCCCGGCAGAATAGTGGTGCTGGGGAGCATTTGAGGGCTGAGAGGGGCATGGATCCATGGCACAGGTTCCTGTGCCCTACCGGTCCCTGCAGCACATTGCCACGAGCCCTGCATTTTGAGAGGGTGAGTTGTAAGCTGCAGGATCACATGGAGGAGCAATTAAGTCATGTATTCACGTACCCCTGAGCAGAAAGGTTCACCCCACAGCTGGCCCAGCTTCCCTTCCGCCCAGTCCCTCATGTTCTTCCCTGAGCCTTGCTTTGCCAGGAGCAGTGGCTGTGACTGCTGGAGGAGTGGGCATGATGGAGTGGGAGAGAAATCCTGTGAGAGAAGGAGCAAGGGTCTTGTTCTGCTTTCACTGATTTTTTCGTGGATGCAGCTTGTGGAGGGTGAATTTTCTCTGCCCTACACTTCTTGATAGGTGCTGGGGTGAGGAGCACAGTTCAGGTGCTGCGTGTGTGAGGGCTCTTCTGGTAAAAGCAGCAAGACCCAGCCCTCGGCACCGGAGCAGGCTGGGTGCTTTGTGCCAGGTGACTCAGCACTCCCCAGACGGTCCCACCAGCACAGAGCCTAATTCATCAGCGTTTCCCAGAGCACTGCCTCTGCTGGGTCCAAGGCACCCAACTTTGAGCCCTGAAGGCAAGATCCCCACACGGCATCACACCACAGGAAAGCTGGGCTTGGCAGATGGTTGAAACTGTGCAGACTTGACCATTCGGGCTTCATGGAGTGTGCTGTAAAAGGAGAGGTACAAATATGTGTGAAATTGGTAGGGGACAGTTGAGTGAGCCCCCTTAAATCCTCTGTCTCCTTCTAATTTGGAGTAGTCTGCCTGAATGTCCCTGTGCCTACAGCCCTAGGAGGCGCTGGGATGGGTGACTAGAAGGACACATTAGCATGTGGTAATTAGAATTGACCACAGTGCTTTTCAACCAAGGGAAATGTTGTTCTTGCATTTTGCTGCTGTCTGTTCCTCGGGAGAAGGGGAGGCTTTCAGCTATGTTTGCAGAGGGGCTGGAGACAGACCCGGAATCAGCATCTGCACTGGGAGGCTCCTGCCTCAGGGCGACCACCAGCTTGCAAATAGTAGTGGGTGTGCATCCTAGTCAAGCACCATCAGCTGTCCTACCAGGCAAGGAGCAGAAGTGTCTTCAGGGGCTCATGGCACATGTTGCATTTCCCCTCCTCATGGCAGGGGAAACCTTGTCAGACAGTTTGGGCTCTGAGGGAGGGAGCCAGCCAGCAGCTCTTTGGGTGAGTTTGACCAACACTGTGTTAGGAAACCTCAGCAAAACAGGTGTCTGCTTGAGTAAAATAGAATTAGGGAAGCAAGGCAGAGCACGGTCCTGCTGTAATGCCACGGGTTGCCCAAGGAGGGTTGTCCAACCCCATCCACAGATGTGAGCACATCCAAAAGGACACCTCCCTGCCGTGCAAGTCTCCTGCTCTGGGCACCAGCCGGAGCTGCCACAGCCCCAGCTGCATCTGTCAGACCAGGGATTTCCTTGCACAGTCCCCAGTTCTGCCCTGCTGCCACCCCCAGCTCAGCTGCTGCCCACGCTCTGGCTGTGTCCCAGCCCCAGGGCCCCCACAGGAGGGCTGTGAGGAGGGTGTTTTGACGTTTCAACAAGCAGAGGTGAGGAAAGAAGGCTCTGCCTTTCCTCCTGGCTCCACAGAGACATATGAGAACTGGCTGTCCCCTGTCACCAAGCCAGTCACTCTGTGCCTGGAGATGGAGCTGCCAGGCCAGCAAGTGTTCATAGCACGTAGGGGATCACTGCAGGTCTGCAGTGTGACATTTCCATTAGCAGCTGGAGGGGGGGGATGCACTTGTCACCTTAATACCACTTCTGTGCAATAGATCTTGGACTCTTTGCTTCTCGATTTAAAGTTGGGCCACCAAGAAGAGAGACTGAGGAAGAGGCAGTGGCTTGCATGGGGTGGCATGAGAGTCACACTCTGGACCAGCAAGGGCTGGTGTGTGTCTGTGTATGCACCGACACTCAGCAAAAGCATATTTTCTCCAGAAAAAGCTGGCTTGCTTATGCTAAGATGGCTTAGTATGGTTTAGTCGACTGGGATTAGCTGCATTAGCAAAATACATATTTTTGGTAGTGTCAATGCATCTGTAATAGGGATGTGACTCCCTGGAAATGCTGCCCCAAGCCTTAGGGTGTTAATCAGTGAAACTAGGTGGGAGGAAACCAGAAGACTGAGGGCAGAGTAAGCAGCCTGGGCTTGTCCAGCCCCAAAAGGGATATTTTGGACTCTGCTGTAGCCTTATGCCTTGGAGGAACTGCACTTTTGGCAGATCAGTGGGACACGCTGCATTCGGTGCCAGCAGGTAACTGGGCTGACTTCACGTAGGGTCAAGGGAACACTAAGAGAAGGTTTTGGTGTAGCTGTTCCCACTTTTCCGGAGGCAGCCTCCATCACCCAGAGCACTGGCAGCAAGAGAAGGCAGTCAGGGTCGCTTTTCCCTTCCCTGAGCTGCGCCGTGGGCACTTGTCCCTCTTTGCTTCCCCCAGGAGCGGGGCCAGCCCCAGATTTCGGCTCTGGGCAGCTTTGGGGTGGGCGCAGCGTGGTCCCCTGTGCCTCCTGCAGCTGGAGGATGACCCGGAGCTCCTCTGCTCCGGCTGCGCTTCGGAGGAGAAGCGCCACAGCGAGAGCCAGGCGAGCCCTCGCAGCCGCCGCTCGGATGGGGAAGCGCATCCTGACAGCGTTGCTTAACACTCCTTAAGCATCGTTAGAGAGTGCAGCGCAATCAGACGGGAAACAAGGGGCTGATGTACCAACACCTAATGTGTGGCGGCAGGCAGCCAGCCCAGCTCCTGTCGGGGGGCGCATCCCGGCGCCTGCAAGCTGGGGACACGCGAAGAGCTCTAAAGCGATTGTGAAAGCAACTTTCATCTGGGGCTTTGAAAGAGGAGCATCTGATAAATTAGCCGCAACGTGGCAATTGAATGCTTTTTTGGTTTTTTTTCCCCCTTCGAGTACCTTTGGCAGGCTGTGCCTCCCCAGGCGCTGGAGGGAGGTGTGTTTGCATGGTGCCTCGTTGCACCTCGGAGCTGCGAGGCTCCAGCTGGGAAGTGTCATCACAGTGGCAGCTCCCGCTGCGAGACCCTTTCTGTCGCTGGAGCAGGTGACACGCTGACACGGCAGACGTGGATGGGGGGTGTGCCGGGTGTGGGATTGCTCGGCATCCTCTCCCACATATGGCTGTGTCACTGCGAAGACAATCTTGTGAATGAGCTGCCCGGAGCAGCGGCAGGTGGTTAGAATTTCCCAGGTGACCATGTGGACATAATCTAATTAGGCAGTTAGGAAAACTCCTTTAGGAAAAGGGAGGAGGAAGGAAGGTTTAGAGAGGGCAGATTTGAAAGGCAGTGAGAGAAGCTGTTGCTAAGTGGATCATGTCCAAGGGAGGATACAAGCTTTCCTTGCCTGCCTTGGGACTGGAAGATCGAGAAGATGGAGCATCTTTAAATGGGAGCTCACGCCAAAGGCTGGGGAGGAAGGGTGGGTGAGTGCAGGGAATGGGTTGTGGCAGGTCTTGGCCTGAAGGCAGAGTACTTTGCATAAGGCTTTAATTTCTGAGGATCTGTGTAGGGCAGATGGCTGGGTTCCTGGCATGCCAGACACGCATGCTGCCTGCTTGGTAGTTTTAGGACCTCTTTTCTCTGAAATGCTTTCACTGTAAATGCTCCCCCAAAACACTGTTTTGTCACTGTCTTCTTCCTCAGAGGAAGCCTGCTTCAGGTGTCAGCAGCAAGCAGAGCAGCTGAGGTATCTGAGGTAAACAGGCAGCTCCAGGAGCAGAAGCTGCTGGCAGCAGAGAAGGGCGAGGAGTGGGAAGAGCAGGAAGGCAGGGAAGAGCAGGGACTGACTCCCACACCTCAGGGATGAGCAGTGTCTCCAAAGGGAGCTGGGGAGGATGTGAAACACCCTATTCCTGCCAGTCTTTACCACTGGTGACAAGGCCCTTGCATGTCTGGGGACCCTGAAGTGAGCAAAGATGCCAGGTGAGTTGTGTCTTCTTAGCAGTGTGGCCAAGAGGAAATCCCTGAGCTCCTTATGCTCTGCCTTTCAGCTGCCCTGCATCCTTCTCCCTTAGCATCTCTGAAACACAGCTGTGCCCCTGCTCCCAGAGAGCACCAGAGAGCTGCCACAGCCACATCTCTGTCCTCTTGTATCTCCACTCCAGGTGCGAGAGCACAGAGGAATACGATTACGATTACCTCAGCATCAATAAAACCTGGGTCCTCACGCCCAAGGCACAGGAGACTGATGCCACACAGATCCTCAACTCGCTGCTGAAGAACTATGACAACAAGCTGAGGCCTGACATTGGCAGTAAGTGTCCCCTGAAGCTCCCTGTGGCCACGGGTGGTGATCTGGCCTGCCTGTCTCTTGTGTTTTCTATACTTCTATGACTGCTGGAGTTGGGATTTTCATTGTGGTAGAGCCCTGCTAATCCCACGTGCTCCCCTTGTCCTCAGCCCTCCACAAATGATCCGGCTTCAGCTCATCCATACCTGTTTTATTTTCTTTGCAGTCAAGCCCACGTTTATTGATGTGGATATATATGTGAACAGCATCGGGCCAGTGTCTGTCATCCAAATGGTGAGTGGTTGTGTTGCTGCAGGGTCGCGGTGTCACCACAGCTGAGTGTGGGAGGGGGCTGCTCCAGTGCTGCTGGCATGTTGTGTTGTGATGGCCAGACATGGTGTGAAGGTGGTGTTGTCATGAGAAGAGGCTTCCCTTCCCTTGGGAAGAGCTGTTCTGACCCGCTAGTAGCTGAAAAGACTTGACCAGACCACTATCACTGGTTAGGAGCAAAATCCTTAAGGGCTCTTGGTGAGCTCAGCAACTTTACCATGCTTATTAGATCAGGGAGAAAGACAATTATGCTCTTTGGTCTTCACTGGCAGTGTGTGGACAGGCACCTTTGCTCGGTGGTTTTGCCATCTCCTCCATGGGAAGTGTACCAGGATACCCGGGGCAGGTTACACCACCCTGGTTGAACCAGGACAGTGGTGGCTGCAGTATGGGCAGTGTTCTTCCAGGAGGACTGAGATAGGTACCTGGAGATGGTTTCCATGGCAGGGGTCTGATGGTGTGGAGCTTGGGTGCCCAGGCCTGGTCTGTGCTGCTGGGGAAAGTAGAGTGCCTCAGGTCCAATGTCTCTTCTTCATAACCTTAGAGGGATGCCACCACAACTGTGATGATTTCTGCTCATGGCTCAGGACCCAGCTGTACTGGGAGCTGTGGAAACGTTTGACAGAGACACTCTTTAATCTGGAAAGCCTCCAGGCCGTGCACCAGAGAGAAACTGTTGAGTATTTATTTTTCACAGAACACTTCCATTATTATTATTATTATTAGTCTTTTCCCTCTGAAGTTGTTTTTTTCTCTTTTCTCACAAGGAAAAAACCTGATTGCTGTCAGGTTTTTAAAGACTTCTTTGGTCCACTGGGTAGTGGAAGGACAAAGGAGAGGTACAGTCATGACAATTTGTTTTTTCTTGAGTTTCTCAATGCAAAACAGAGAAGGAACAAACCCAGCCCCCTTAAACTGAAAAAAAAAAAAAAATCCCAAGATAAGCATGTTATTTTTAGTTTCCAAAGTGCAAAATTTCCACTGAACAAACCCCTCTGGGGATGGAGGAATGGTATTGTAGCTGTAGTACCACTTCTACTCCAAAGAGCATTTGGAAGCTCCTGCTCACAAGCCACCAGATGGGCACCTGGCTGGGCGCTCGCTCAGACGATGAGGGCACCATCAGGAGAGCCAGCAGGGCCAGCCTCAAGGCTGAAAATTTCCTTGCACGGTGTCAGTGTGCCCATTCTCGAGGAGAAGAACCACACCCTGAGCCATATGGATGTCACCCCTGGCTGCCAGCAGATACCACAGCCTTCTCCATCCTACATGGGTGTGTGGATGTGAAGCCACAGTGGCATAAGAGCAGCAGTGCAGGGACTGGGTGTACTCACCTGCCCAGCCACTGCTGTGCCTGGAGGTAGAGCGTGAGAGTCATGTTATAGGTGGCTGTTCTACCTGCTTTGTGCTGCCCAAGGATATGCCAGGAAAACCATAGTGCACATCCCCATTCCTTCTCTTTCCATCTCATGCATTTATTTTACCCCTTTCTGCTCTCCTCTGCTCGCTGTCACAGGAACACTGCATAGCCACGCAGGTGGTAGCAGTAGAGAGTGATTTATAAAATCCAGTCTGCATCCAGAGTTCATCTTTCCTCCTAAACAGGGATACCAGGCACTGCTGCTAGGCTGGTTTCCTAAGAAACAGCTTATGCCATGGTGATGGGTATGTGAGAACGTACGTCCATCCATCCCAGTCTTTCAGTATTTTGAATCCACTGGGCTAATACCATATATGGCTGCAGGTGCAGGACCTTCAGGCACATTCAGCATGTCCAGTGTTTTTTTGAAAACCAGATGCAAGTTAGTGACAACAGCCACCCCCACCAAGGGGAAAAACTGTTGTGTGAACTCAGCCCTTACTAGAGGCCAGGGAATCATGTGGGAGAGTGCTGCTGAAGACAGCCCTGGCTGTTCCTAGAGCAGCTCAACCCATGTGTTTAGCTCTTTCTAAGAGTCAGCAGGAGCTTTTTGAGCTTCATGAAATGGGGCTCCACAACTGCACAGGATCCGCAGGGGGCCCAGTGCACTTACTGCAAGCCAGGAGTGTGACCATTCTGGCACTTGGAATTGCCAACATCTGCAGGGTTCTGCGGAGGAAACTGCTGCCATGGGGCTGGTCTACCCATCTGCAGCCTTCCCACCTGAGGAGGGCATGGCTGTTTGTGGGAATGACATGGTGAGGAGCTGCTCAGGCAGGGGAGGAAACCACTCAGTGTAGACAAGTGAGGGATTTTGTTGCATCAGTCACAACTCTCTGAAGTGCCTTGGTGATACCAGTCCAGGAGTCCCTGTTGGGTCCCAGCAGTCACCAGTGATCTGGAGACACCTCCATACAACCCTCCCAACGTAGACTCTCTACTGACATCTCTCCTTCCTTGCCTACTAGGGTAATTTCCTAAGCTTAAATCTGTGATGCACTTGAACTTTAAAACCTTTCCCCTGGAGATGCTGAGCTGACAGTAAGGATACAGAAGACTACTAGACCCAGGTCTTGTAGCCTCAGATGGCAGATTTATGTCATCTCTACTCTGAATACTTTCCCCTGCTCATGAGAGAGACTGCATCCTGCTATAGTGTCTCCAGAAGCAAGAGGAAAGGGCTGTGGCAAAGCTGCCACAGTGTCACCTCTAGACTTGGCTGCTTCACCCACTTGTTTTGTGTTTGTTTGCTTTTCCATGCTGATGCAATGAATGAAGTCATTCTGTGGGTCGTGCCAGCCACTGGCAGGCTGACATCAAACATATGATAGACTATCTTTGCTGGGGACATGTCATTCCCACTTTGTCCCTTTGGATACAGCTTCTCCCAGCCTGAGAAACTCTGCTTTCTCCCAGCTGTCAGGCCCATCCCATGTGCCTCATCTTCCCTTTTTCCCCATACACAACCTGAGGAAATGCACATTTCTAAGGGAAGGGAACCAGAATTTGTCTCAGAGCTAGATCTCTCTTGAGCCCATGGTGACATTTCTCTCTGCCACAGATACAGAGGCTTGTGTAGGCTGGAAGGTCCACTGGAGGGGAAATGTCCCATTGATCTCTTTTAGGGGCATTGTGATGACAGCATCTTACGTAAATATTTCTCTCTCACACAGACAGGCTATGTAGAAGACAAAAACCTGGTTCTGCTTTTAAGAAATACTACAGCATTACTGTGCCTATTAGGTTGGATCAGCGAGGTCTGTGCATCTGAAGTTATAGCATGGCCTGACATGCTGGTGGAATAGAAGGCTCCCACTTCAGCAACGTAGTTTAATACTGGTCTCCTGTGCTCTTCTGCTCACCCCTCAAAGGGTTAATGACTCACTGCTGTCTTCATCCTGGTGATGCTCTGTCAGGGCTTGGAAGCTGGCCCTGCGTAGCCACTGCTCAACCCCCAAATGATAAATCATGTCAGGATACAAAACTGATTCCAGTCCTTAAAAATGAATAGGTGATTTGAAAATGCCCTGTGCTGGGTGTGAATTCTGCATCTCCCTCATCAATCACTTGTCATAAATAACATTAACATTCAGGAGTCAGCAGAAGGTGGGCAGGTTTAGAGCTGGAAGAAATGTAAAGTGATTTCCTGGTATTTTCTGTAGACCAGAGTGGCAGTCTTGTTTCCCATTTAGGCAGCTGAGCAAATTTTACATTCTCTCCCCCCTGAGGAAAGGACCCTCTGTGCTCTGCCAGCCAAAATGTGGCAGTAACCAGAAACGGAGCTAGGAGATGGTTAAATGATAAGAAGTGGGACAGGACATGGTTGAAAGAGATTGAGCTGAACTGGAAAAGTGGGACCACAGCTGTTTACTCCTGTCGCTGCACGGACTGGTATGTCCTCCCCAGCCCCATGAACCTGTCTTTGGGTGGGACTGGGGCACTTGGCAGTTCTCAGGGTGGTGGGAAGCTATGTTTACACCATCAGAGAGAGGATGCACTCATCCATGAGCCCTTCCAGAGCCACCGGCTGCTGCTGAGTGCCGGCCAGCAGCCCCCCGAGCCAAACGAGTTATCACCCACAGCGCTGCAGCTTTCCAAGCTGTGTCGTGGATCTGGATGCCCAATTAGATTCCCATTAACATGGACAGTGTTTAGGTGTCCTTGGCTTATCACTAAGCTGAGCCTGGTTCAAAGACCCACCTCGGTTCTCCGAGGATGTTTGCAGGAAGAAACGCCAGGGATGGCTGCAGCAACATGGACCAGTGGAGGAGACTTTGGGTTCAAATATTTCACGGACTGGTTGTTTGCTGGAGGGATTTGCTCCTGGTTTTGTTTTGTAATGGCTTTATTGCTATAGATCATAGCTTTAACTGGTGTCAAGGGCACCTAGAGCTCTGGATCACCTTCCTTTAGGGATGCTTAACTCTCAGGAAATGATGCTGTAGTAGTAAAGCAGGGGCCAGCTATTGGGGCTGAGTGTCTTTCAGTCCTGAGGATGTCCGTGAAGTGTCCATGAGAGCCAGCAGAGGTGAAAAAGTGCTTCTGTTCTGAGCTTGGGGATGGAGCAAGTCCTGCCCAGAGCTCTTCAGGTTCTTCCCAGAGGTCAGAGTCCTTTTGTTCCTTTCTTGCCCAAAACCTTGGTGGTGAGGCTCAAAGAATTAAACATGGAGAACACAGCCCAAATACTGTGGTAGCCTGCTGGCCAAGGTGAATGGAGACATGCCACTCATCCAGGGACCTGCCTTGGTTACCTGTTCCAGGTGTCTGGGATCAGGGGCAGTGCAGCAAGGGCTAGTTTAGATGCCAGAGATTCCTCTCTTTGGTATGTGTGATGAGATGCCCTTGTGTGCCAAATTCTGTAGCAAAACATGACAGCTCGTCTGCTGGGGTTGTACACCACCTCAATCTCATTACTTAATGATAATAAAGATGGAAAGAGCAAAATTGGCCTCCATCATTTACCAGGGGCTGGATTCTGCTGCCTCTGAAGTGCTTGTGATTTCCAGGGGTAGGGCTAAGCTCCTGTCTCAGTTATTACAGTGAATTATTTTCTTCTCTCTGCCTGTGAGTGGGGGGCTGGAACCTGAAGAGGGTGATATGTCCAAATACTAGTGTTGACTATTCCCCCCTTCCCTCTTTAGGAAGGAGATGCTGCGCACTATTAAATTCCTAATGCTGTGCCTGGCTACATTAGTTACCATGCAACACATTAATGAAATTGAGGATGAAGAACATATTTTCCCACATCTGGAGTACTGCAGAAATGATTTAATAGATTTGCATGTATGATGCATTTGTGAAAACACTGTGAAAAAGGAGGGAAGAGGAAAGTGTTTATTCGTTATCAGCTGATGAATAATTAATTTACAAACATTGTCTTGTTAAATATAAATTAAATCCTCATTTGACACACTTTATAATTTAGAAGTATAAGCCCAGCATGAATGAAGAGAACTCCCCACTGACTGCTTTCATGTAAATCCCGAGGAGGCAGGGAGGGAGGTTTGACTGTCAAAGTTAAAGCTGACAAGGAGTGGTGGTTTGGAAGGGGGCTGATGTGGCAAAGCCAGCATGGGGACCTGGGGCACTTTGCCTTTGCTCCTGGGGAGATTTGATGGGGCTAGAGAGGCAGTGGCTCTGTGCACAGCCCTCCTCCAAGGATTGCTTCTCCCCACTCCGAGCCGCAGGTGGCTGAGCTGCTGAATGGTGGCTCTTTGAGTGAAATCCCCGTCGATTCCACATTATCAGAGTGTGCAGCAAAGCAGCAGCTGCTTGTTCATGGCTGAGCTACCCCAGCAGCAGGGGCAGAGATCCCCATGAGAGGAGCTGGGCAGACAGGGCTAAGCCACCCTTAGGAAGTTGGAGGCATGGGAAGCAAACCCACATCCCAAGGAGTGATGGCTGTGCTTTGTTGGAAGGCAGTTAGTGTGAGAGCTGCCACGGGAAGCCTTAGGTTACAGCCCTGGTATCCCACTGCAAGGCTTGGGTTAATATCTTTGTTTCTTCTTAATAGATGAGGAAAGCAAGACCGGTAATAATTGTCTGGCTCTGAGGAACACTTAAGTTTTGATTATACTTAGCTTTGGCTGCTCTGGAATAAGTAGGAAGAAAATGAATTGAAAATGGCACACTGCTTAAAATGCTTGACTGTGTTCCTCTGGAGCACAAGATAAGCCTATAGGTAAAGAAAATTTGCTACCTCCCCCCTTCTTCCCTGATAATAATAGACTCCAGCAGTTGCACAGCACTTCTCAGCTGAAAGGACTTAAAAACGCTGCACAAATCATCTGTCTAGGAGGCAATAGCCCAGATGCACCCACTTCTAGGGTAGATTGCAGTGCCTGATGCACGCTGCAATGCTCTGCCAAGGATTCTGTGCTCTCCTTGGCCTGCCCTGTGTGCAGCAAGAGTTGGGCATCAGCGTAAATCTGGTGAGGTTTCACAGGACATGCTCATGTAATGAGCTAGGTCGGGTTTTGGTCCCCGATAAAGATGTATATCATAGAAATTTAAAGTGTTGGGAAATGGGTATTGCTCACTAAGGGCCCCAGTGCTTTTCCTGGCTGTTATTTTCCATGTCTGAGTGATGGCTCGGTGCCGCAGGAGCTGGTGGTGCATTTATAAAGTCTTCACAAGTACTCATGTGCTTGGATCAAGAGCTCATAGCTCTTCATTCCTTGATGTTCAGGAATGGTCACCTGAGCCCATTCCTGTGTGTCCAAGTGCTGGGAGAAGGACTGTTCCTCATGTAGCTGCTTGTGTTGGCACAGCAGTGAGGTCAGGTACATGGGGAGGGGCAGTGGCTGTCCTGTAGCCAATATTTGTCATTGCCTTACCAAAAAAACCCTGTGAGGCCACTGAAGAACCACACCAATCGTGTGGCTTGTGGGACAAATCACGGACTGCAACAAAAAGTCGAATGAAATAAATAAGTTACTCCCATCCTGAACCCGAGAGCTTCTGGAAGTGTCGAAGTTTGCTTCCAAGATGGAAAAAGGCTGATTTATTCACTAGGAATAATTCAACCAGCTCCTTTTACTATCCAGAACATACAGTAATCCCCTCGAGATATTTTCTGTGTGACATCCACGTTGGTATTTTATTTACAGGCTGTGCAGGAAACATGAGGAGTCAGTTATCAGGGAAGATGAGGGAAAAGCTGAGGGTTTGCCTCTAAGACTTGGAGCTAAATGAAATATGAAAATCTGGACAGTGACCTCCTGGGGGCAGAGAATGTGCTTTTCCTCAGGGACGTTTCTGAAGAGCAAAGCCCCTAAGTTAATTAACATCTGTGCTCGCAGCCTGATGCTAAAAGGGGAATGTGGCTGTACTGAAAGGTTTCTGTAAGTGCAGCTTCACTCCTGGCACTCAGGTGCTTCCCACAGCCCCCAGTTTGGGCAGCCTCTGCCCCTTGAGCAGCAGGGGATAAATCAACATTCATAATGAAGTAAGCAGCTCTTGGAAATTCCTTCACGGATGTGATTTCCGGCCTTCTGCTGGCAGGAATGGCTCAATCCCTCATTCATTTTGTGCCAGCCTTTGGGAGAAAACTCACATTTCTTCAGCTGGGCTGAATGCAGAGGGTGTTTTGTTTGCCCTGAACCACTGCAGGCAGCCTGGAAAGGGTGTTTGCTGTAGGTGCTTCCCAAGGAGCAGGTGTGCTCACTGCACCCAACCTGAGAATGTTGTACCTTGTAATTCCTCACCTTTCCCCAAAGAAAACCTTTCTAACAGTCTGGGACTGCAGCAGCTGCACCTGGTCTCTGTTTCCAGAGGTGTCTGCCAGCAACTGGGCTTCTTGTGTGTTAATAGACCATGATGACCATTTTCCAGTGACCAGGGGACTGTCCTTACTGGACCTGTACCAGGCTGGAGGGATGTCCCAGGCCACCCTGGCAGCTGCCAGCTCGCTCACGGGTTGGCAGGGCATTAAAAGAGGCTTTGCTGTGATCCACAGGCTGCATTGCTGGGTGGTGGGAATGCAGCCTTACCCATGGCACTGGTGGGGATGTGCCTGGGAGGTGTGGGGTCAGAGCTGCTGCTGGAGCTGCATGTGACACAGCAAAGAGTGGCTGCAGCTGGTTCCACCACCATGGAGCTGCTCTGAGATCCCCAGCAGTCTTGCTTCTCCCCAGGGAGATGTGTGCTCATGGCCAGGCCAGGAACCATGTGGGTGATCCAGGTACTGGTCTGTGCTCTGAACCTCATTACACCGATTCTTCCAAGTCGAAGGGAAAGTGCTGTTGTGTCAAATTTGAAAGATACAGGCTCTGAGCTGTCCCAAGAGTTGTCACTCAGTGGGCTGAATTATTTTTAAGGCAGAGTTGATTTATCTGAACTGAAGGCTTTAGATGTCTCTGCAGGAGAGGACAGGACATTTCAGGTGGGTGAGGACCAAGTCAAAGAGCTGGTCAGAGGCCAGGGTTTCTGGTCAAGGGTGAACAGCCAGCACTGGGGAGAGGGTCTCATTCTCCCTCCCTCTTGGGGAAAAATAGCCAAAATTCTTCAGGATTTCTGAGGAAAAATGAGTTTAGGGACAATCAAAACATTTACATTTAATATCGCCAGATTGTTTTGATTTGCTTTTCATGTGGTGATAAATTCTGTCCTATCAGTAAAGCCTGAAAATGAGTATTTGAAAGTAAGTGTCAACATGAAGCACATCAAATAGACAAGGGTAAAACAAAATATATTGTTAGCTTACTGAAGAAAAACAAGTTTCTGAATGAAATTACAAGGTTGAGGTAATTCATTTTAGGTTTTGGCAATTTTAATTTATTTTCAACAAAACTTCATTTTTTTCCAGTAGAAATCGGTTCTGTTTATTTCCTGCATTCCCAGGTGAAGCCATCCTACCATTTCCCTTAAGAGGCTGATGTGAAATCCGACTGCTATTAACGTGTTACAAAATGGAGACCATTTCTCAGAATTCAGTGCTTGTGGGTGACCACAGTCAATATGCTTCAAAGACCTCTTCATGCCTCGATGATAAAGGCTGAATATTCAGACTATTGTGTCCCGTCTCTGTGCACAGGAAGGATTTAATTGCCCATGATAAAAATTGCAAGTGAGCAGCAGTGGAGCGGTGACACTGCCAGCCTGAGCCTTCCTGTGGCTTTGCTTCTCCTCCCTGCAGCCCCTCACATCTCCTGTGGGCCTCCAGGCACTTCTTTGGTGCCTCTGTGTCTCCAGCTTGGTGGGTTTTGTAGGAGATATGGTCTTACAGTCAGCATTGAGTGGGTAGGTGGATTCTGCAGCCGTTTCCCACCAGCACTGCTAACACTGCCCCACCAATTCCCAATGCAACAGGTCCATAAAGCCCCAGAGGAATTGTGTTGACTGCATGGGGTGCTGTGGGTGGGGGAAATAAATCTGGTCAGGGGTCCTGGGCTTGCTGTGTGCTGGGGACCCTGGTGTAAGCCTTGCTTGTCCATCTCCATGTCCAGAGCACTTGGCGGTGAGGATTTGTGTGTTTGTTCTCTGACCTGCAGTTGTTCAGGAATGGCTCTAACCATCTGCTCAACAGGAGAATTGCCAGTGCTGATAATGACTCCTTTCAGGCTGAGGCACATGGAATGTGTGAACCAAAACACTTTGGAGCGTGGGTGGGGGAACACCTTGTCTCCATGTGGCTGGAGAACACAGGAGGTCAGAGCAAGGAGGTGAAAATACCTCGGTGTTGCTGCTATCACAGAAAGCCAAAAACAGCTCTAAGTGCTGAGATTTGGTAAGGAACAGCAGAATATGTACTGTCCAGCTCCTGAGAACTTTGAACTAAGCTTAAGAGGCAAAATTGTTGGGTTTCTTTTTATTTGTGATTCTGGGAGATACAAGCTCTGACAGTGTATTCCTTGTACCACTGTGTAGAAAACAGCCTTCATCTTTTTCAGCATTCCCCAAAGATGTCCTAACGTCATCTAGGGGAGCCAGGCAAGGTAGAGTGGTTGTGTTTCAAAGGAGGTATCTGCAGTAGGCAGTCTCTACAAAACAGCTGGGAGCTGGAAAAAAAAAAGAAAAAGACTGGGGATACTGGCCTCTCATTTCTGAGGAGTCTTTTGTACCCACCAGGTGCCATGGGAAGTAAACAGCCCACAGGAGCAGAGCTTGGCAGGTTCTGCTTGCCCAGTGGCTAGTGACCTGGCATCCAAATGACCTCCACACTTGTCCTGGAGTGTGGGTGTGTGCCTGGAAAGGAGAATCAGCTGGCTTGGAAACCCTTCTGTAATTGCACTCCAGCTTATTTTGCCCTTTGAATATCCAGCAAAGGAGGCAGAAAGAAATTGTTCTTTCTCTGTAAACTGATTAGTTTCTCCCAGCTGCTTCCTTCAGCCCGGTGCTCCCCTAAAATCTCATTAGGGCTGGGCTTTGATTTTGTGGTGGCTTGAAAAGGAGAACTGAGAAAGGAAAAACAAAACGAAGCTGGCAGAAGGAGCTACATCAAGGAAGTGGCAGGGCAGGAAGAGAGAGCTGACAAGCACAGCAAGGGGGCATGAGAGGCAACATGAAACAGGGTTCCTTGAAAGAGCCAGTGGAGCAGAGTACACTGTTCCCATCTCCTTCTTCATCTGGGGCCAAGGGAGAATAGGGTGAGGAGTGAGGATCTCTGCAGAGGACACAAACCCCTCCCCTTTTGTGAAAGAAGAACTTTCTCAGATGTTTTGAATGTGCTTTTTCTCCCCTTTTTCTAATCCCCTGAGGATTAGAAAGGGATTGATGCAGGCAAACAGTGGTTTTCCTTCTGGTCAGCGCAGGCATTTCCATGCAAGGGATGACATCCCAGGGACTTGGGTGCACTGCACTTTCTCAGACATGTTTTGGTGGGAGGAGGACAGAGTAGCATCAGGGTTTGGGAGGAGAGCCTCTCTCTTAGGTACCACCTTCATCCTAGGGAAGAGGCAGTAAGGCTGCAATGTCCAGCTCCAGAATTAAGTAGGATCCTTGGGGGAACAGAGCAGCCTGGGACAGTGAGTTTGTAAGGACAGAGACAGGGCAAGCAGCATGTCCAAGCTGGAGGAACAGATCATGTTCCCAGGCAAAAGTAGACTCTGCAGGGGCAAACTAACCATCCCAGACACCCGAGGAGTGTTTAGGACTGGACACCTTGGGGAATTCATGGGCCCTGCTACTTTCCTTTGCCTGGTATAGGGGAGCTGCAGCAGCTGCTTTCCCAGTCTAATACTGCCCATCCCAGTGTTTCATTTTGATCGCAGTGGGTGGCATGGGAATGGGAAATGCAATTAAAGAAATTCCGGCTTCTCATCTGGATCTTGTCAAGCTGTCCTGGAGGAGCAATCTTGGGGAGTTAATGGTATGCAGTGAGAAGGTTTATCTTCCAGCCCTTTCAAAGGAAATTTCTTTTTGTCTCATCAAACACCCCAGGAGCTTAAAGGACAAACAAACAAGAGGCACCTGCTAAGTATGCTCTTCCAGTTATCCTATGTGCTTCTGTCCTCATCTCTTCTCTTCCCCCACCTGCTTTCTTCTTCTGGCACAAAGTTCCTTCAATCCCAACATCATGGGTAACATTTAAGCATTTAGCAGTCAGGTGTGACATGCAAACAAGACTTTGGGTAAGTGTGGCTTTGCTCTGCAAGCAGCCCAGGTATTTTCTGGAGATCGTGGTAACTGGGCTGCATCTTTGCATCAGAAGGTGTTTGCACGTGGCTTTGCACCCAGGCCATGTCCTGTCCTGAGAATGGAGAAAAATACTCAAGCTAAATGGAGGTGGTTCCTTCCCAGTGTGCCTTGCATAATACCTCATTCAAGTGTTCAGTACCTTCCACCTTGATTAATTCTGCCTCCTCTGCATATAGCATCCCGTGTCCACATCTCTGCCTTTTCAGTAATAGCCTCATCAAGGACAGTGCAGACAGGCTATGCCTCTATAAACCAGTCTGGCTGATGTCATGTCTCGACTCAAGGACTTTCCTCGATCCTTTGGGTAATGACTGTTAACAGATGCTAAAACACACACATCTAGGTCATGTGCCCCTTGGGCTCTCTGTTAGAGACTCCATGTGCCAGCCTGTGTTCCCATGAAACAGGCACCATGGCAATCAACAGGCACCTTGGGGTTGCATGGGTGGAGGTAAGATCACTGGAGTACAGGAAGTGGTGGCACAAGGGAGCATCTCAGAATAAAGGGTTTGAGGGGAAAGGAAGTCTGGGGTGGTTGGCTGTTACGAGGGTAAAAACCTGCCTTTTAGATGCCCCCACTTGCACCTTCGTGGGAAGAGGCATGAGCAGAGGTGTGTGGAACAGGCAGGTAGAGATCTCAGAAACCAGATCACTTTTGAAAGCTCTGTCCAGTGCCCATCTGCCGAGTCCAAGGGCAAGCAAGCCATGACTGGGGAGTTTGCAGTCGACAGAGCAGCATGAATAGCATGTCTTGTTTGACAGCTCCTGGCATGAGCACAGAACATGGAGATGGTTTTTAATAGCAGGTTTGTATTATAAAAAGAATGCTGTTTCAACCGAGATTCCCTGGGCAGAGGCGAAAGACATTCAGACAAGGACAGCACTGCTGGTGTTGCTGCAGAAGTGAAACAGATGGGAAGTTCAGTGTGTCACCTTGAGAGCACAGATTATCAGAGCTCTGTTCCCATTGTCCTTGTGAGCTCCCCTAGTCACTCCGGCATCATGTCCAGAAAGCTCTCTGGGGTCTGATTTGGAGAGAGAAGGACCTTAGAAACAGAATGAAGCTTAGTCTCATTCTTTTCCTCTTTGTGATGGAGAGATAAAACTCACCCAGAGCAGGGACACAGAGGCAGCCACAAACGAGGTGTCTCACACTGCTAATGGGAGAACTGGGAGAAGCCTGATGCTGCCCAGCCAGTTGCTGAAGTGGTCAGTGTCAGGCACTGCTTGGTACCCGTCCTCTCTGCTTGCTGCCTTTGGAGAGTGTTTGCACATGTCATCTGAGAAGCACGTTCCTTCCCACGAGCTGTGGGGACAAGACGTTGTGCATCCAGATGTCAGGATTATTCTAAAATACAATTATTCTATTTGGTTTATTTATTTAGTCTCGAGAGTGTCTCCAGACCTTTTACTATTATTGAGCGTGTTCCCTGGGATGTGGAACCGACTGCTGGGTGCAATCCAGGATTTGTCAGAGGTCTCTGCAGGTTGGGAGGGTGAGTGGAGTCTTGTGGAGGGGAAAATGCTCATCTCTACAGGGCTGGAGGGGTGTGGACTTGCTGAACACAGTTGTGTCTGAAGGGATGCTTGTGTTGACCCTGTTTTGCAGAAGAGGGAGATGAAGGAGAGGCTTCCTGACTTGCCTTGAGCTGCACAGAGCGAGCTACCAGCCCTTGAAAGAAATACACCCAAAGGCTGGGTCTCCTCCAGTAATTTCTGAGATTTTCCTGAATTGCAGCATCCCTAAGAGTTTGCCTGTAATATTTCCTTTGCTTGGCTCTGTGCCTGACAGGATGGTTCCATGATATTCACAGCAGACCACCTGAAACACTGTCCATGCTTCCCAGGAAAGCAGCCTGCTTTATTGGACTGCAGTGAGAGGGGTTTGCTTGCAGGTGCAGAGGGAAGGGAGCTCTGTGAGTGAAAAACAAATATCAGAACAATAAAAGCTAGAATGTGACTGTCTAGGATCTTAATCTCTCATCCCCACTGTTATGTAGGATTTTTCTAAACTGTCTCTCCAGCAGAGGAAAGTGGGGGGGAACGTGTCTCCAGGGCTCTGACTCCTCTGTTAGGAAGTTTTCTTGTTGCTGTTGAATACGAGTGAAGTTGCAAAACCACATTTAAATCCTTCACTTTATCCTGATTTAGGAACCTGTCTAAGACATTCACCTCATGGCTTTTCTCCTCTCTTTGGCATTTGGCAGAAAGCTGAGCTCCTAAAGAACACAGAGAAAGAAGCTCATAGATGGAACAGAGGAACCACAGGGTACCAACTCCTCTGTATCCCACTAATTGCACCCCTGAGAGGGGTCAGCTGAACTGAACACACGAACTTGCAAGGAGCCATTTGAAAAGGATGCTTTGCCAGGGCTCAGCTGTGTTTATTTGGTGTATGAAGTAACCTGAAAACACACCCTGTTAATTTCAAGTTGTGTCAGGCTAACCCTGTGAGTTTAAGCTGTTACTCTGAAACTGAGTAGCCCTAATTTATATTTTCTCTGAACGCAGGGTGGAATTTAGTCTGGAGCAGAGTTCCTAGAGCCAAATCTGACTGGAAATAGGGACTGATTCCCCATGGGTGACAGCAGAGCAGAAAAGGCTGGAATGACCCAAGGTGCAGGCCTTAAGGTAGCATACAAGGAGAGCAGTGACCAGCTCCCAACTCTCTTGTGCTGGGGACAGGCTGATATCTGAGCCTGTCTATGTTCTTTTCAATTGAAAATTTTGGGGTTTTATTTGAAATTACTTTTCACACAGAAATCCCACAGCTTTTCACTTAAATTATATTTTTTTAAAAAAATGAAAAGGTTTGAGACTGCAGTAAAATCTTTTTGTTGTTGATTTATATTTTTTTCTTCCAATGTGAAAAATTCCTGTCAGCTCACCATCCTCTTATTTCCCGCAAATGTTCTTTCAGAGAGCACAGTTTTTTCCATTAAATGTTTTTAGATTATACCATTCTCTGGAACTATGTTTCCACCAGCATCTGTGCTGCCCACATGAGGAAAATGAGGACTGATCAGTGATGTGCAGCAGTGCCAGGTGATGACAGTGACCCAGGGCCAGGAGGGACATGCTGAAAGGCTGGGTTGGACATGAGTACACACAGCTAGCAGCAGCAATGCTGCAGGGCATTCCTTAGCATTGGATAAACTCATGGGATAGCATTTAGGGTAGGCAGCCTTCAGGGTTTGCCTTACGAGGAGTTTGATTTATTATTTTAGGACTGAAGTTTGATGTGATATTGTATGCATGCCAACATGTGTGTGCTGCCCCACGTGTGATCCAAATGGTGTGGATCTGTTAGAGCAATTCCTCTTATTTCGTTCGCTCCTTCTGTTGAAAACACTAAAAATGCCTGTGCTTTTACAGAGAAGTTAACAACCTCCATGTGCTGCACAGCAGATGGTACAGTAATGGTGGAGGCGTATTTTACAATAACCTTTTTTTCCACATGGGGAAATTGAGGCATTGAGAAGTCTCTTTCTGATGGTTGAGAATGAGTCAGGGGCAGAGAGAAACTACAATGGTGCAGGAAATTAAGAAGCGGTGTCCAAAGTTTTTGGGGCTGAGCTCATCTTCAGCTTTAGCCAAACTTCAGCTATTCAGCCTTGGTCAGCCTGGACTCTTCCAAGGTCACTAAGGGTGTGAGGTATTTCCAGAAGACAATCTGCATTGCTTCATACTGATATCTCCCTCCAGAAGTGCATACCCCTCTCCAGTGACTGAGAAATCCATGGTCAAACACCTCCTATTTTAATCACCTTGATCAGATGCCTACAGCTAAGTGGGGTCTCATTAGTGCCCAGGGAAGGGTCTGAGCACTGTCTCACAGCTGATCAGTGCAGAGCCACAGTCGTGCAAGGTTCCTCAGCATGAAGGTGGGGATTCCAGGAACAGGTGCTGAAGTCTTCAGGAACTGCTGTGGTTTAACCCCAGCCTTCAACTCAGCCACATACGCTGCTCACTCACTTCCCCTCAGCAGGATGAGGGAGAGAGTTGGAAGGGTAAAAGTCTTCCCAAAGTCCACAGCATTTTTGTATAAATCTTGCCTCCGATAATTCTGAAAGAAAATACATTTGTAAATGCCAAATTTTCCCAATGGGCTCCCTATGTAGAGCCAGCTCAGCTACTAAGTTCTTCCTCGTGAATAGCTGTGCTAATAATAGCCACTGAAATTAGATCAAACCACAGGACAGTGACAATAACAGCTCACATTTTTCAGAAGAACTGAATGACTTGTGCACTACACCTTTTGCAAAGGCTGGCTATGAATGGCACAAGAGGAGCTCTTTAATGCTGATCCCTCCTGAAAATCTGGGCTTGACAACAAATACTAAACCCCTAGGATAGCTGACCTTCCACTCTTCCAGAGTGTTAGCATTGGTTCTACTAGACCTGAACACTGAACTTTACAGCAGGACATCTAACTGAGCAGCCAGCCTAGAAGCAAGATCTCACCAGTGACTCCAGTTAGGAATTAGAAACTGATAGTGGCATCTAATGTGGATTTATCACTACATTTTTGGTTGCTTTCTCCTACACCAGAGATATTGCTTAGGAGGAGAAATGTAAACTCATACTAACTAAAACGGGGTCTGCAGAGGTGGGGGAGATATACCAACTGTTGTGCTATTTTGGCCCCAGGCAGAATAAAGTTAGCTCTCCCCATATATGTTGTTTTCTTGGACTGCCCATCTTGTCCATGCTGTCCCAATGGTTCTTTGCCCACCTGTGGGCTCTGTTTCACTGTTACACAGCCTGATCTATGTCTTCATCACCACACACCCTATGTCCAAGCAGTACCCTGCGTGATCCAGAGCATTCAGAGGCTGAAAAGGGCTCTCTCAACCTCCTGGTTTGGGGCAGTGGCTGTGCTTGTGCACTTGGCTTAGAGGGCTCCTGCTGCCTTAGCTCTGTGCCTCCCAATGTCTGTTCTGAATGAACTGTAGGGGCAATGCCATCACTTTGAACGTGCTGCATCTGTCCCCATTTCCCCATTTAGAGAGCCATTAGGACCTCATCCCTGTCACCTTTGCTCATCCTTGTGTCTCACCAGGGTGAAGCACCAGCCCAGAGAGTGACTTGACCGCCTGATGGCAAATGCTCTTTTCTCGTGATCTCATTCCTATGCAAGGGACGTTTTTGGGACCAATCACTCATCCCTGGCTGGCTGACAGTGGAGCGAGGGCGAGGAAGATGAAGTGAGGAGCCATGCTCTGCCCTGCTCTGCCCGCCCCCGGCAGGACACGCTGTCCGAGGGAGCGCTGCATCTATTTTAACAGCATGGTCTGAGGAGCCAGCTCAGAACCGGCAGCGAGGGCAGCGGAGGGAGGATGTGCTGCAGTCATAAAAATTCCATTGAGATAAATCAATAGAGGGAGGAGGCGAATGAGAGGGAGAGATGGCAAAGTCAGACATTGTTTGCCTCTGCCGACAAGGGAGAGGGGGGTAAACCCTCCATGGCCATGGGGGTTCAACAAGAGTCAAAGGGAGCAAAGGTCAAGTCAGGAGATATCAGGAGCAGGTGACCGACTGTAGTATGGACTGGTGGAACTGGGTTTGGGGTCTGGTTCAGAGAGCTACTGAATGCCAGACATGTTCCTGCATGGCACTAATTAGCACCTTCTCAGGCAGGCTGAAAAAGAGGTTAAGGAGCAAATTGGCTTGCAGCAGTGAGCAGCAGAACCGTGGGCTAATGGTGTGCACTGCTGCCAGTCCAATCCAGGCAGGAGCTACCTCCCAAAAATGCCAGTTATCAGGGAGCCAGGACACACTCTCTTTCATGAAAACCAAAGGCCCGTATTATGGTGAAAATTCTCTTTTCTGTCTGCAAAAGACTCAGGATTTTAACTCGTTGCACCAAGAACTTGGACCATAATGACCCCTACTCCAGCTTCCTTTCTTGATCTTCAGCAAGGATTATCTGCCCAGGGACCTGTAGTGCCCTGAGTTTTCTTATAAACCATTTACAGGGTACATCCTGCAGCAAGGAATGGTTTCTCTCTAGATTTTGCATGACACTACTATTTCTATATGTACAAATTGTGTGGAGCACAGCTGGGCTGTGTCCTAATAAATAACAGAAAGAGCTGTCTGCTTGCCCTCTCTGATAAGCTGGTGAGCTGCCTGTGTTTGAAAAGTGTAGCTAAAATTAGGAGTGAATTCAGCCAACATCCACACTGCCCCTTCAAGCCCATGGTTAAATGGAGTATTGAGTTGTCTGTCAAGAGGAAGTCCAAGCCTTTGTTTGTATGATCCTGTTTTTTCAGGCATGGGTCAAGCCAAACATGGTACAGCTCAGTCCAGCAGTCAACACAAAGTCTTTGGCTCTTCCTAAGTGTGCCATGGATGTCCTGACCATGGGCTAACAGTGATCCTGGAAAGGTGTCAGTGGTCACCAGCACCAGCTCCCAGACTCACAAAATAAATGTTCTGGCTGTGACTCCATAATAATGGCCTGCAGACCAGGGGACAGGGCTCTGCTTTGCCTGAATCCCTCTCAGAAAGACGTGTCCTTCCTTCTGTTTCACAGGAATACACCATTGATATCTTCTTTGCTCAGACGTGGTATGACCGGCGTCTGCGATTCAACAGCACCCTGAAGGCCCTTACACTGAACACCAACATGGTGAGCCGCATCTGGATCCCAGATACCTTTTTCAGGAACTCCAAGCGGGCCGATTCCCACTGGATAACCACTCCGAACCAGCTCCTCCGCATCTGGAATGATGGAAAAGTGCTCTACACACTCAGGTACATCCAGCAGGCACTGAGATGAAGGGACCAAGGAGATGGTCAAAGCCCAGGAGGTTCCAGGTGACCTGGGGCAGAATAGTGGAGATGTGTCCTAATGGTGATGGAAGTATACATGCAGTATTGGTTGCAGAATGGGCTTCCTCTTCCTAAGAGGAAAACTTCCAAAAAATCAAGCTGTTTTACCCCATACACCTTGAAAAAAAGTCAAAACTATAAATGGTTTCCTAAACCAAAATCCTTTAAAATGTTACATTGTTCAGTCCAGCTATTTCGTTCTGTTAATAAACATTTGGCTTTTGTTCCCACAAATTCTCAGTTCCATAAACGAATCTGAAAAGTTGACTCAACAAAAAGGCTTTTTGAATGTGAAAATTAGATGGTTTTCCTCACTTTGAAAATGTCCAAACATATTTTGGTTTTCTGCCGGTTTGGAATGTTCCTGCAAACAGACTGATCTTCAACAAATTAGTTGTCAAGGAAGCGAGAATCCCTCTGTCACATTGTGGTGTTGGAATCAAACCACCTTCACCAACACAAAATTTCCTTCTCTCTCTCTCTCTCTCTCCCTTTCTTCCTGTCTCAGGCTGACAATCGAGGCTGAATGTCTGCTCCAGCTGCAGAATTTCCCAATGGACACTCACTCCTGCCCTTTGGTTTTTTCCAGTTGTGAGTATATGTATTTTTAAAATAATTTCAGAAGGCAAGTAGAGAGACTTCAGTGGAGTAATACTCTCCTGAGGACACCATCCTCCTTTTATCTGCCTTGTTTCACCTAATCTCTGTGACACTCTTCCTGAGCCCTAAAGTGCCCTCCCACTCCTGGGCTAGCAGAGGTCATCGGGGCAGATTCACAGCACCTCTGGGTTTCTCCTTAATTTGGATGGGTGGTTGGAGGAGATTATTTCCCTGACCTTTAGGTCACTGTAGACATAATATGGATTTATTCTGGTAGACAAATGGCAGCTGTCCTGCCTTGGATATTCCCCCTTTTTTCACTCTCTGCGGGGTCAGCCTGGTTTTACAGATCTCAGCCTGGAGTGATGTCTGGAAACTTCCTGCACCCAAGGCCATTATAATGGAGGGTTACTCAGCCCTCCCTTCTCAGACACCACTTGTCCAGACTCTTCAGCAGGGAGGGCTGCTGCTGTTAGCACATCTCCACTGGTAATTTTGCAGGGAGCCTTTCTGCACCAAGAGATCCGTGTCCTCTGCGTGGGTGGGAAATCTGACTTAATCATCTGAGCTTGGGTTCGCCTCTCCTGCTTCCCCTGCTACTGAAAAGATGCAGCTCACAGAGCTCTGAAGTGTTTCAGAGGGAGGCAGCATGCTGAGGAGATATCATCCCCTCGTCTCCAACCATCCCTCATTCTTTGCTAATTAACAGTACATGCCGTACACACTTGATAATTAGAAACACACTGTTAATTTGCTGCCAAGCTCTTACTCCATCCTCCTCTGAGGAAGTCTCCTGTAGGTCCCTGCTTCACAACAGGCTTGTTTCTTTGTCAAGAAAGATAGAGGCAGGAGAAGCTGTGCTGCAGCCTGCAGGACCAGGTCTTCTTCTCTATGGAGAATGCATCCCTTCTTTTCCATAGATCATCTCCCAGAGCAAGAGGTGCAGGGAGCACACAGAGCAGCCAAAACCATGCTACCTCCCATGCTGGCAGCTTTGTGTTCCTGGTGCACACATGCCTGGGATGGAAGGCAGTCATGAGGCACCATGCTGCTCCAGAGGGCTAAAACCCTAAAGATTTCAGGCTGGTGGAGTCACAGGATCACAGAATAATTGGGGTTGAAAGGGATCTCTGGAGATCACCTAGTAAAACCCCCCTGGCAAGGCAGTGTCACCTAGAGCAGGTTACACAGGAATGCATCCAGATCGGTTTGATATCCAGAGTTTTGACTCCAGAGTCACTGGGAGAGAGACTCCACAACTTCCCTGGACAGCCTATTCCAGTACTCTGCAACCCTGAAAGTTCTTCCTCAAATCAAGAGATTCCTCTTATGCTAACTCATCTCATTCCCACCAGTGCAGTCCTTAGAAAGGCTCTGCTTCTGGCATTGCTTTTCCCATCCCCAGGATCTGCAGCAGCCCATGAGGGGAGATGCAGTCCCTACTCCCATTGCATGTGGGAATGCCTAAGGGAATCTAAACAAAAGGCATCAGAAACACCTGCCTGAAAGCTTCATGTTTGCAAAACAACTGGGGAGAGATGCTAGTGCTCCTGCAGTCAGGGTCGTGACCCTGAGGCCATACTCTTCCACTGATGTCCGTGCCCTGTTTCCCAGATGGATACCCTCGGGAGGAGATTGTCTATCGCTGGAGGCGCTACTCCATCGAGGTCTCTGACCAGCGCACCTGGAGGCTCTACCAGTTCGACTTCACGGGGCTGAGGAACACCTCGGAAGTTCTCAGGACTGGGGCAGGTGAGGCAAAGGGACACAGCCCAAGGAAACACCAGTGTTCTGGGGACCTGATGGGAGGCAAAGGAGGCGTTAGCTCCACAGTGGTGGGGAAGGAAGGGCACAACAATGGGTGTTAGCTAGAGGCAGCAGAAGTGATGGAGATGAAGGGTGAGGGGAAGATGAAGTGCGGGCAGGTCAGAACCACTGACATCTGTGAACTGTGAGATGACAATGATGATGTGGAGGAAGCTATCCCTAAGTGAAGGGTCATGAGGGAGAGGAGATGGAGCTCAGATCCCCTCTTCCTGCAGTATGTGCATATTATGTCATAGGTGATGCTTAGGATTGGGACAGGGGAGGGGCAGTCAGAACTTGCAGGTCTCAATCTTTCCTTCTGTAAACTTGTGTCAGGCTGATGAACACCTGAATTGTGCTTTAAGAGACAGGGATAAGGCTCCATGTATGAAGAAACAAAGTAGTGGAAGCCCCTCAGCTCCTACTCCTCATAGTAGCTCACATCCCCTTTCTTTCCCCACAGACAGCTGAGGAAAGTCCTTGGATTCCTGAAGGTGGGATGAGCTTATACTTTTAAGCCCTCTGGAACAGCAAAGAGCAGTGCTTCTCCCACTCTGCAGGAAGCTGCTGCTGTCCATAGTGGCAGCCAGCCTCTAACTGGGGTAGGAAGGCAGCACAAACGGGTACAAGAAGTGAAAGTGTCTTGAATGCAGAAGTGGCTCTCTGATGTTTGTAATTCTATTTTTTTGGTAATTGCTTGCAAGCTCCATCTTAACCCTAGAGCTGTCAGGTGGCTTTCTTTCAATACTGACTGTGAGCTTCTGAAAAGAGACAGAGAACCTCTGCTGTAAGTTGCCAAATGAGCAATTAGGTTGTACAGCACCACATGCCTTTTCCAGAGGCAGAGCCAGAGTCTCAATGGGAGTGATTGAAGGAAACCTCCTTTGTCAGAGCTCAGGTAGTTCGTTAGCAAGCCAGGTCATGTAGGTTGTTAGAGCCAAATAGCTTCTACAGAAAAGAAACCCTTGCAGCAATCAGCTGAAGATGAATCCTGTCTATAGTTTCTTCCCTGAAACTTTTTCAAACTGTGCTTTTCAGTGTGCTTCCTCAGAGGAATAGCCAGGCAGGAAAAATGCAGCCTGTTGGCCATATAGACAGCCTGGCAAATAGCCAGTTGGGCAACCACAAAGTCAGCTCTTAAATTAGTCACACAGACATTGAGTCAGACAGCTACAGAGCCAGCCAGGTAGCCACCAGAGTCCACTAGCCACAAAACCAACGAGTCACCAAGCCTCCTCAGCCAGCTACATGAAGCTAGCAATCTGTACAGCTACAAAACCAGCCAGCCAGGCACTTAAAACAAGAAGAAAATCTCATCAGAAACACTCTGCATTCAGAAACGTTGATGATTTTTGTGTTTTAGGGAGCCCCGTGTTCTGATTCCCATGTCTCTGTTGCTTTTTCCTAGGGGAGTACATGGTGATGACAGTTTCTTTTGATCTAAGTAGACGTATGGGTTATTTTGCCATTCAGACCTACATACCCTGCATCCTGACTGTTGTTCTTTCCTGGGTTTCTTTCTGGATTAAGAGAGACTCTACACCAGCCAGGACATCTTTGGGTAAGAGACAGGATGATGCATGTCTGATGCTTGTCAAACTCTGCTAGGCTGGCAGACTGGAGTGTTGGAGTACAAAATTTCCTAAAGCACTTCGCCATTTTCTGGCATTTTTGAATTTGCTGGAGAATAGTTGACTCCTCCAGCTTCTTGTTGGTAACACTATTCTCAAGCTCAACCAAATCTCCAGCTGTTCTGGCTTGGACTACTGGATTATTTTAGGATAGCACATCACTCTCATGTCTTGATCTGAGACCTGAACACAGCCTTTTCCAGGTTGAAAATGGGGGTATGCACTGAAAGGGAGAGGGAGGGGGTGAGCTGTGCCATTGCAGATCTGCCCAAAGGGCTTCTGTCACGTGCGTGTGTTCCACATTTCCTCATGACTTTTCAAGGCCTCAATGTAGGACCAGTGACAGGAAGGTTCTAGGGTTAATGGGCAAAGTTGCTCAGCTGTATCCACAAAGCCCCAAGCTCTGGCAGGAGGTGGAAGCCCTGTAGGTACAACCTTTTTCTGTCAGTCCACCCACAGGACCCAGGATGGAGGACGTGTCAACAGCTCTGCCCATTGTTTAGATTTTCTCAGTAAACTGCAGTGGCTCTTTGAGACAGAAAAAGGCTTCTGTTGATTCCATCCTGCTCTGATAGGTGCTGGAGAGGTCTTTGCAAACCTTTAATACATTTTGGCTGTATCTGCATTTTGCAGCAAGCTCTGATTCCCAGCGCTGTCCTCCCCATCAGCCCTGCTGACTTTCCCTTTAATTGGAGGTAGCATTCCCAGCCCTGCCTGCAGATTCTCTGGGGGGATGGAGAGGGGGAGCCATCACCTATTCAGAGCCCATCCATGCTGACCATGTCTCCCCACCTCCCTAGCAAAATTAAATTCTTTGGTGACCATGGAGAGAGGAGGAAAAGGAGGGTGTCATTTCCAGTGGAGGTGAGGGTATGCCATAGTCCGTGACTGGTAAAAAATGAAGAGCAAGAGGCAAAATGTTCTGCATAGGTGACACAGTCATGGTGGCTGTCTCAAAACAACAAGGCAAGGTTCCCCAAGGGAGGGACCCCTCTCTGTGGGAAGGGGCCTCAGCACATGAAGAAAAATGTATTCCCTCCACAGCCTCTATTGTACTTAATATAAATGATCCCCAGCACATTTCAAGCCCACCAGCCTACATTAGGGAGATGTAAACTGGACCACTTTCCCTGGTATTTCAAATATATGGGAAGTCACATCACATCTGCTAATGCAAATACAGCAGGAAAATATGAAAATGTTTTGCCATGCTTGTACCCAGAGCCACTGGGGCGAGCCCAGGAAAGGGTGGCCGGTGGATTTAGGTGAGTGCCAGAGAAGGAAAAACATCTGGAGTTCTTGCTTCTTCCCCACATCCTAAAAAGCAGTGGCTGAGATCACAACACCAACTCTTGCAGCCGATCCTTTGTTTGCTTCTGACACTTTATCACAGGTCTGTGAGCATTACTGCTGCTGTAAAAACAATTCCAAACCCCATTCAAGTCAAAAGAAATTCCTTATCACCTCCTACCCACATGCCTTCTCCATCAAGAAATGGACAGATTGTGAAGAGCCGTCTCTGAAGAATAGCCACGAGCAGATTGAAAGCTTTTGGGTAAGATCAGAGACCTAGGAAACAAAGGGAACCTTGTGATTGGTGTCTACTTCAGGCTGTCTAATCAAGGAGAGCCGATTGATAAAGTCTTTCTGCTCCAGCTACAGGAGGCATTGTGCTTCCAGGCTCTTTTTCTGCATGGGGACCTCAACCACGCCAGCATCCATTGGGAAGGTATCAAGGCAAGCTGTAGGCAATCCAGGAGACTCCTGGAGTGCACTGGGGATAACTTCTTAAGCCAGAGAATAGACAACCTGACCAGAGGGGATGCAATAGTGGACCTGATGGCCATCAAAGCAAGTGAGCAAAAAATGGAAAGCAAACCTCCAGTTTTTCAAGGAGTTAGTCAATATGGCCCCTTGTGGAACTGCCCTCAGAGACAAGAGAGTAGAACAGAACTGGTGGATCTTTAAGGACACTTTCTATGGCAAGCTCTCGATCCCCAGGTGTAAGAAATCAGGAAAGGAAAACAAGAGACTGGCATGGATGAGACAAGACCTTCTGGTCAAACTAAAAAAGGAAATGCACAGGCAGTGGAAGTGGGACAGGTATTCTGGGAGGACTATAGGGAAACTGCTCAGTTGTATAGGGATGGGGTCAGGAAGGCCAGGGTGTGGATGGAGCAGACCTTGGCAAGGGATTCAAAGGATACTGGCAAGGGCTTCTATAGGTATGTCAGCCAGAAAAGGAAGGTCAGATAAAGTGACCACCCCAATGAACATGACTGGCAAACTGGTAACAACAGATGAGAAGGCAGCTTGAGGTACTTTTCTGCCTCAGTCATCACTGGCAGCCTCTCTCCCCACATCTCTCAAGTGGATGGTTTGCAAAACAGGGACTGGGGCAGCAAAGTCCCTCTCACTGCAAGAGAAGATCAGGTTTGAGACCACCTGAGGAGCCTGAACATACAGAAGTCTTTGGGACCTGACAAGGTGCATCCCAGAGTCCTGAGGGAATTGGATGATGTAGTTACCAAGCCACTCTCCATGATACTTGAAAAGTCATGGCAGTGACTGGAAGAAGGGAAACATTGCACCCATTTTTTCCAGGGGTAGAAAGGAGAATCCTGGGAACAACAGACCTGTCAGCCTCACCACTCTGCCTGGGAGGATCATGGGACAGATCCTTCTAGAAGCTGTGTTAAGGCACATGGAGGACAGGAAACTATTTGAGACAGCCAGCACAGCTTCACCAAGGCAAATCTTGCCTGAACAACCCAGCCTTAAGTAGAGTTTGAGTTCCTTACTCCTTTACCAGTCCACATTGGTGGCCTGTGTGACACCCAGATTTGGAACATCTCTCTCTTTCCATTTGTCAAAGGACATCTCAAGACCAGAGTCTGCCTATGCAGAGGAAAAATGAGACCAGGCAACCAGAGAAATTTCTGTTCCAGAGTAGAGAGGAAATGTGGGGGTGTTTTGGGGGGTGCATGCATTTGGGAGAGAGAAATGCTGCTCATCATTACTTAAGCCACTCTTTTCTCTCTTAGGCATCACGACTGTGCTCACAATGACCACCCTGAGCACCATCTCCCGCAAGCACCTCCCCCGTGTTTCCTACATCACAGCCATGGACCTCTTTGTCTCTGTGTGCTTCATCTTCGTGTTTGCAGCTCTCATGGAGTACGCGACACTCAACTACCTGGTGGGAAACAAGAAACCACTGGAGCACAACAACAGGAAAGCCAGGCTGGTAGGTCAAAGAGGCCAGCAGAGGTGGATGCTGTTAGAACCCCAAGCTATTTATAAATATCCCTCCTGACCTTGCACTGGAAGCTGCTGCGCTGGTTTAGTGCCTGATCTATACTGTATTCATATTCTTCTCACCACTCTGTGCTGGGTCTGAGCACCTGAAAGGTGAGGCACAACCAGGAAAAGTAGCTGAAGTTCCTTTAGAACAGAGCAGCCCCTGTCAGAACCAGGCACCCTGTGCTCTCTTCAAAACTGCTAGAGAGTTTACCAGTACAGTCAGTAGTTTAGTTTACACTCATGTGACCAAATATAAATGTCCACTTTAAGAGAGGCTGTTCCACCTGTATCAGTTTGACCTTTGTGGATCACAGAGGTATCTTAGGTCACAGAGATGCAGAAACCTACTTTCTTTTGTGGTCTGTCCATCAGAAGACCTGCTGAATGTGGGGAGAGTGAACCCAGGGTGGCCATCATTCTCATCATCCATCCTGAGATCTACCCAAGCTCATGCAGGTACTTCTGACACATCAACTGAAAAAGGCCTCTGAACTGGGAGAGAACTGAAACCAAAAAAGACAGATTTCTTCTGTACCAGGCTCATTTCCCAGCATATCCCTCATATCTTGGGATGGATAGAGCTCTTCCATGAGGCTGATGATATGCCTCCTCCTGGGCCAAGAGATTATGAGTCACACAGAGCCTTTCCTCCACTTTTCTCCAGTACCTGGCAGCAACCAGAAGGCACATTTGAGCTGTGTGCTGTGTCTTCAGAAATAGCTGAGCTCAGGGGAATGGGGGAAGAGGCTGCACAGCTGAAATCAAACAGGTCCTGTTTTCTGCACTATTAGTGGCAGACATTGGGAATCAGAGCAATCAGATCTTTGCTGACTTGGCTCTAGGGTGGAAGGGAGGACACTCACAGTCATGCTGGGAGTGCCTAATTCCCACATTATGCCAATGTTGTGTTTTACAACCAGGTGCTGCAATGGGGGATGATCAGTCATCCCCCTCCATTGAACTGCACCTGGGCTCAGAATGGATCTGTTGCCAGTTGGGTGAGTTTTGGTGTCTAGAACATATTTTCCTGCCTTTTCCTTCCCTTTAATCTGCCTACCTCTCCCTGCTACAGCCACCTGCCGGTGCACAGGTGATGCCAACCTTTACCACCATCAACATCAACCACATCATGCACTGGCCCCCAGAGATAGAGGAGGATGATGATGACGACCCTGGCTCGCCCTGCTTGGAAGGAAAGGAATGTGAGAGGTTCTTCTGCTGCATTGAGGACTGTCAGACAGGGATGTGGCGGGAGGGGAGGGTCCGCATCCACATCTCCCGCCTGGACTCCTACTCACGTGTCTTCTTCCCTACTGCCTTCCTGCTCTTCAACATTGTCTACTGGATTGCCTATCTCTATCTCTAGCCCTTCTGTGTCCTCAGCTGGGATGGACTGGAAACCACCAAGATGGGCTTCTGAAGGAGCATGGAGAACAGCATCTCTTCTGTTGTAGTCAGCTGTCAGTCGGAACAATCCAACCTGGTGATTCCCTCTTCCTGCTCTCTCATCTCTTCTGAGAAGAACCAAACAGCTTTTTTTTATCCTTCTAATGTATCTTTTTAGAGAATCTACCCTTCCCAAACAGCCTCATCTCCAATACCACCAGCACTGTACTCCTTGTAAGATTGCCAAAAACATCCTCTTCCCACCTCAAGCATTAGGGATTTTGCGAGAAACAAAAACCATAATGCATTTCACTTTTCCATCCAGTCCTACTCAAAAATTCCATGGGAAATGATGGCAAGTGGATTTTTCAGTACAGTCCTTAAGACTTGAGGAAATAAAGATCTTACAACTTCTGCACCACTTCTACCAGAACAGACTTTGTGGAATGCTAGAAACCTGGAAAGGTCAGAAGGAAATAGTGCTAAAAAGGGCAGCAGTACAGTTCTCCACAGTAGCTGGGCTTGGCTAAAATGTTTTGAACCTGCCCAGAGATCTGACAGTGACACTGACAAAGATGGAGTAGCTGGAAGCCTCCACCAGCTCCCCCACAGAATATCTATGAAGCGTTCCTCATGGATCACTCCACTTGTACCAAGTGGCACCCAAGACATCCACCCACTGAGGCATTGCTGATTCTCATCAGATGGTGCCAAAAAGCACTTCACAAGTTTGAAGGGCCCATCTGCCTTACTGGAGCAGACTCTTCAGGGCCCACGGTGACATTCTTTGCTTTATGACTGGGACTTGGAGCAGGCTGTGCAGCTCACGTTGGGCATCGCCAAAAGAGGGGAAAGTCCATATGCTACAAAGGCCAGAAGTCTCCTGAGTGTGATGTGAGGTTTCCTTTGGCCTGAAATGCAGCATAGAAGGCCAGTGCTCTCCTGCACAGCAACACTTGTTGAAACCATCAGGTCTGCTGCACCTACCAGTGGTGGGAAGAGAGCATTCCCCCAGCTCAGATGTGTTCCCTTAATTATTTTTCTTTTTTTTTTTTCATAATTACATAAAATGACAGTCTTCACTAAACCTGTATGACTCCTCCCAGTTGCCATCAATACTTGGCCCTTTTCCTCCCAAAATCGGGGAAAGGAGTGAATTGTCCTTGATAGATTTCAAGGTCAGACATATTGAGATGGGTCCTTATGGTCCATCTTAAAGGGATAGAGAAATCCATAATACAATTTCAACTGGAAAGAAACTCCATAATGTAGAAGAGGAAACTCAGGTCCAAGGTCCATAATGTGTAAACTGGCTGCCTCCCCCTTTATGCCAACTGCTGATCTGGCCCACACCATAATTGTGAAAAACAATGGGCCATTAATAGTTACTCACTGTGTAAATTAGAAACAAGATCTATTTTTAAAAAACAGCATGTTTTAGAAAAAAAAATAGTACTTAAAAGACTTGTCATGAGAAGAAAGCCAGCATGGCTGCAGAGAAAAAGTTAGGAAAGGCTGGCTCACAGGACAACTAACAGAGGCAGGAGGTTTTGCATATTCTTGGAGAGCAATTCGATCTGGTTTAAAGACGGATTTTGACACTGTTAAATCTGATCTGAATAATGAAGTGTCATGTTTAATTCATTCATAAATGCAGCCTTACCTTGGTTCCAGAGGAACAGCTAGAGCATCTTATTAAGTATACAATAGTACAACACTCAGCTAAGTATAACCTAATGGGGTCAGACCAGCAGAGCTCTGAAAGGGGAAATTGTGCCTGTCTAACCTGTTACAGTTCTTCTTTTAAAATACCAAGTAAGAGATAAAGGTTACCCAGAAGCATAATTTGCTTAGCTACTCCGACAGCTTTTGAAAGGATGGAAAGAAATTATGGCGGGCGGTTCTGAGGAAATTGATTTAGCAAAAGAATTATTAAGGAGGTTCTAATTAGAGGAAATTAACTGAGGAGAGGGGGGGAAAAAAGAATTGTTAAGGAGGCTCTAATTAGAGGAAATTAATGTTTTGGAGAGAAAGACACAGAGAGGGAGAAGTCTAAGAAAAGAATCAAAACAACTTCCAGACAAGGGGAGCTGCTGGGTGACAGTGCCGACTCCCAGCCAAGCACGTTGATGTTCTGCTCCCGATAGCAAAGCATTATTAGATGTAGCAGCAGAAAAGCCTCCTATGACTCAGCCCTACACCAACAGGGAGCTGGATTAAAGAGGGTCCTGTGATCCCTGTGGGGAGCCAAAAGGAAAGAGCATCCTAGATTAAAACTGGCTCACACGACAGACTCTGAGTGAAGCGTGTCTTCCCATTTCGGAAGGCGGCTGCTCGTGTGTGCGTGGGAGGGGACACCCTGTGGCAAAACAGGGCCCAGGCCAAATATGCTCATTAACAGGAGGGTGGCTTGAAAGGTGTGCTGGCAATGTAGGCTGCAGTGAGCACAGGCAGCAAAATGTGGAAGGGAAGCATCTGAGAAAGGGAGGGTCGAAAGAAAAATTTAACACCCAAGTGCAAAGGAGTCCAAATATCTGCAATTTGCTGTAACCTCAAAGCTCTGGGGAGCCGTGATGGACACAGATGATTATCATGGGTACTGGAGCACAGACTTCAGCCCTGAGAGCAGCAACTTGTTGAAATGAGACCTTTTACAAAATCATCCAGGAGAGAAACAGGGTGTTCAAGAAGCCTAAGAGAATGACAGGGACTCGGACAAAGTAGACTTGGAAAATTATAAGATTTCACCAAAAAAAGATAAAGCCAACACACACCTAGGTAATTTAACCAATGATGGAGGATTTGACAGAGGAAAATAGCCTAGCGTGGGCTGGAGCACAAGGGAGCTGATTACTAAGGCTGGGGAAGGAGGAGGGAGGGGGCTTTTTGGCTTAGGGAAATCTGTGCCCATCATAAATAGCGCAATAAATAAAGGCATGAACAAATTCAATCATGTTTTTAAGTTTCTATAGTGTCTCAAAAAAAGGAAAGCTAAGAAAAGCCAAAAAGAAAAATTTGCCATTTTTTGCAATTACTGTGCAAAGCTTCAGTTTCCTGAAAAAAAGCTTTCCCTGCTGTAAGGAGGGAATTCAGCACACAGAGACATCCAGTAGCCATGTGTTGCCCTGCCCAGCATGGCAGTGGCCCCTCCTAGACTGGCATGAACCACCTGCCTTTCCCTGCCATGCTGTACTATCTGCCATACCTGCATTTAGGACACCCTATGGACACCTGCTTTGGACATAAGTACTGTTTCAAATACCTTGAAAACTTCATGCAGGCATATAACTTTTGTCCTATGGATTGGAAAAAATCTCTCTTTCCAGCAGTGCCACAGGTCCAGCCCTCTAGTACAACACCTGTTGGATAAGCTGATTGTCTTCAATCCTTCCAAGCCACAGTGTCAGCAGATATTGCAGTAGGGTGAACTGGAAGCTCATCTGCAGATCAGGTGTCCTGGTTTCAAGACACACAAATCTGAACTACAGCAGAAAAAGAACACTATTTCCAAAGGGAAGAAAACTCCCCCTACCAATGTGGAGACAAACACATCCAAGGATACAGAGGTACCAAGTGGAGGATCATCACTTGTGGCAGAAAGCTCTGCAGCTGCTGTGGTATCACCCATGACTGCAGAGCCTGGAGTGGTTAATGCAGCTCTTGAGGAAGCTGAAGAAGACCTTCCTCAAAGAGTTACTTACAGCTGTAATAAACACAACTGAAATCCACCATGAAGACCCAGAGGAAGAGTTGAGGATGAGGATAGCTGGGAGTAAAGACTCTCCACTAGGAAACTGTTCAGGTAGTCTTGTGGGGGTTCTGTCATTGCAGCAGATGGAAGAACAGCACCTGGGGACTGTGTTCTTGATGTTAATGGTGTTAGCAGCAGTGCGACTCACTCCCAAATGTCTCTTTCTTGCCCCACCCAGGGTGTTTAATATCAGGGGATCAAGTGCACCTCCGGTCAGTTTGCAGGTGACACCAGTTTGGGGGGGAGTGTTGATCTGCTGGAGGGCAGGAAGGCTTTGCAGAGGATCTGGACAGGCTGGATCCATGGGCTGGGGCCAGTTGTGTGAGGATCAACAAAGCCAAGTGCTGGGTCCTGCCCTTGTCTCACAACAACCCCCTGCAGCTCCAGGCTGGGCAGAGTGTCTGGAAAGTGCCCAGCAGGAAAGGACCTGGGGGTGCTGTTTGACAGCACCTGAACATGAGCCAGAGTGTGCCCAGGTGGGCAAGGAGGCCAAAGGCACCTGGCCTGTGTCAGCAATAGTGTGGCAGCAGGACCAGGGCAGGGACTGTCCCCTGTGTTGGGCAGTGGTGAGGCCACAATTCAGATCCTGGGTTCAGTTTTGGGTCCCTGGTGACAAGAAAGACATCAAGGTGCTGGAGTGTGCCCAGAGAAGGAAATGGAGCTGGGGAATGGTCTGGGGCACAAATCTGATGAGGAGCAGCTGAGGGAGCAGGGGGTGTTCAATCTGGAGAAAAGGAGGCTCAGGGGGGACCCTCTCACTCTACAACTCCCTGAAAGGAGGTTGTGGTGAGGTGGGGATTGGCCTCTTCTCCTAAGGAACAAGAAACAGTACAAATGGCCTAAAGTTGCATCAGGGGAGGTTTAGGTTGGATATTAGGGAAAATTTCTTCACTGGAAGGGTTGTCAGGCATTGGAACAGGCTGCCCAGGGCAATCACCATCCCTGGAGGTATTTAAAAGACATGGAGATGTGGCACTTGGGGACATGGTTTATTGGTGGACTTGGCAGTGTTAGGTTTATGTTTGGACTCAATGATCTTAAAAGGTTTTTTCCAGTTTCTATGATTCTGGTTCTATCACTCTGTCATTCTGTCATTCTAGCATCTGGCTAATGATGGGGACTGGAAATGATGATCTCACCATTTATGTGTTATGGCTTTTGTTTGGAAGATGAAAGGAAATCAGGAAAAAGGTTGATATTTCATTTATCTGCCTCCAATTCCTATTCTTCCCCTCCAAATTATGTCACATAAGGGACCATTTTTAGACTGTATGCTCTTCAGGGCAGAGACTCTGTTACTGTGTGTCTGTACAGGGGTTGGCACACTAGGGCTTAATCCTTAACTGAGATTTCTGGATGCTACTTATTATACATAATAAATAACATTATGGACTGCCCATCTTCAACACCACATTGTCTGTGCACACTTTGTAAGAAGCCTAATATGGTTCCCTGCCCCCCTCCTGAGGGGGTTACTGGAGCTGGTTATTTTTTCTATATCCCCACAGAAAACTGTCTTGTAGGAAAGTAGGGAAAAATGTCAGTCTGATATTTTGCGGGTGGGTGGGGGATATTTTTGCTGTTTGGTTTTTTTTTTAAGGCAGAAGTTGCTTCAAATCAACACTGCTCAGAAGCAGCCTCTTTAAATTATTTAAAATCATTATTTGTAGTGCAAGAGAAGCTCTTGCTTGGTCTCCTCATTCTATTGCCATTGTAAAGAAAATACGGATGTTTCCCCAAGTGTTTTGGGGCAGAGGTGGTTTGGCAATGATACTTGGTGGACTTTATTTCAGCCTTTCTATTCCCCATTGTAATGACTTCTGTAGGGATCATAATGAAAAGGACAAGCCCCAGCTCTGAAAAAGGCCTCCCTCAAGAGCTACTCAGCCTCTTGACCCAAAATCCTGCCATGGGCCCACACAGCCATGTCTGTGACACTTTAACCTTCATTCCTTTGGAGAAGCATTCATTAGTCATGACTATGCACTGAGGAAATTAATTGGCCTCTCACTGTCCCCCCAAAACACTGTCTCCCTCCCCACATCCTGCTGACACCATTCTCTCAGCCTTGAAGCTACCCAAAAATCTCCCCTAAACATCCAATTTGCCTAGGGGAGGAGGAAAAGGAGCATTGTTGCTAATGATATAGCTGCTTCCCACCCATTAAACACCCCCAAGACCATCCTAACACACAAGGCATCACACGAGCCTGCTTGAGGATGGCCAGCTGCCCCCAGAGGCTCCTCCACCTTTCCTCCATCATCCACCTCCATCAAACTTGCAGGGGGATGTGGCCCCACCATCATCCATCCTCACCCACAACGTGGAGGACAACTGAACCGTCTCCCAGAGACCACATGCCCCTTTATGCCATCTCTTCTCCTTAATTCTTTTTCTTTTTTTTTGGGGGGGGGCTTTTTTCTGGATTTCCTGCCCACCCTGGGACAGCTTTTTCCATGCATATACAGAGCAGGACCATGACAGCCCCCCATCACCACAGAAACCACTTTGTCCCCCTTTCTTGCCCCGCTTTTGAGTGCCCATGGAGGCATTGTTGCTTGTCTCTGAAGCAGGGGGAGGGTGCTGGTTTCCAAGGACTGTCAGTGCTGGAGTGCCCTGGGATAGAGGCCCCTGGCTTGGGGAGAAGTGCCCAGCAGGCACAGCTCACACCAGCCCACCCTCCCCTCTCTGGCACACCGTGTATCCCTCCAAGCTTTGACAGCTCCCAAAATGTTAAAAACATGAGGTGGTGAAGGATGGGGGGGGGGGGAGGGGGGGACGAAGAGAAAGTTATATTAAGTCTTTACTTTTTATGTTCCTAAAATACATTCATTATAATTTGTCTTCCTCTTAATGCCTCAGATTTATGGGCCTTGGGGAGGTTGAGTTTAAGAGGAAAGAGTGTGGCCAAAAACGTTTCAAGCTGTGCACCACAGGGCAAGTGGGGGGACATAAACACTCCAGCCCAGTGTTCCCATCAGACTGGGCAAGAAAACCCAGGTACTGGGGGGAAATGCTCTATTGCCTGCAGACCTTCAATAAAGAAGTGTGTTTGGGAAAAAAAAAAACTGATTTTTTTTTTTTTTAAGGATTGTGCAAAAGAACTTTGACTCTGTTTTCTGTCAGAGGCGTCTCAGGTCTTTCAAGTTGGCTTTTTATTGCTGTTGTTGCTGTTGTCAATTCTTTATATTGCTGCCTGGCATGATTTTACCCCTCTGTCTGTGTTTCTTCCCCTTCTCCCTACTTCTTCTAGAAAAGTAAATAATAGAGTCCAGGTCCTATCTGTTCCAACTACACTTCTGGCACCATCTGAGTCCATATGACAATAACAACCACTCAGGATGGAAGAGATCGACCAAAGCCTTAATAGTTGCTGTAAGCAGGTCGGCATAGCAACCTCTCCAGAGAGAGGTCTTCATGGGGTCATTTCTATTCACTTTACAGCCCACTTGGGCTGCTAGAGTGGTACAAAAGGGACTCAGAAAAGCTGTTAATTAGGATTAGCAGCTTCAGGAACATCAAGCCACAGTGCCCTAAGATGAGCCATTTATCTGAGAGAGCTCAGGCCTCTTGACTGCTCTCTGAAACAAGGCACCGATACCACATGTCAAAGCAGACAACTTTGAAATCAGGTGGCAGAGCCACTTGGTCATCTGTGAGAGAAGGTTCCTGTGGCAGCTGCTGAATGGCACTGCATCACCTCTCTGGTGGCCAAACTACCCTTTGCTGGACTCAAGTGGTTGGCAGGTCCAAGATGCACCAGCCAGCTATACAGGAAGCCACAGACCCACCTCATTAGTGCAAGTTGCACGTGGTATGAAATCCACAGGGACTGTGCTGGGTGCCCCTGGTTGAGGGTTTTGGGTGACACATATGCCATCACATGTCTCTGTATCTCCAAGAGGAGGCAACCACTGTGGACAGGAGATGGCAACGATGGGTGTCAGCGTGCTCTTTCAAGGACAGACACAGACTCCATGGAAAAACAAGGCAGGAACTTCCACAGCTTCTAGGATATGATTTTTATTCTATTGCCATAAGCTTCCTGCCCTTCATCAACCTGCTGCATGAGAGGCCTAAGGAAGGTGATAAGTCCATAACAATGAAACCCATCTTTGCAGCTGCTTTTTATCACACACGTGGGCAAAAACAGGCTGTAGGGAGAGGTTGAGTCATTGCCAGGCTACCATTGGGCTGATTTGCATCTCTTTGTTACTGACCCTGACAAACCTCCTAAGGCAACCTGATACCTCCCCTTTCCAAATATATGGTGAAACACAGATGTTTTCATTTCCTCAAGGTAAAACAATACCTGAATCAGCTGAGCTGAAGGCAAAGCTTCCCATCTGGGAGGGGAGTACTAGTTTCCTTGTGTACATTGCTCTTGCTGGAGAAATTAGATCTGGTCAAGGAAATATCCATGACAGCAATTCAGTCCTTCACACTGCAATCTGTTTTTCAAGACCATGCAGTTCAGGGCTGCTGGCAGCCATGCTCTCAGCTGTGCCCACCGCAAAGGAAAAAGTCCTATTGACAGCTGGACTGGGTTCAAGCAGATCTGAATTACATTTGAAGGACCTATACTCTACTCCCAGTTTAGCCACAGAGATTCCCAATAGTCTCAAAGAATGTATATGGTAAGTACCTGCTGTGGTCCTTGCCATGAGAATATTCTATTGCTCCTCTGCAGGAAACATCCTTCACCAATCAACCCAGACCTTCAGCCAACCCCCTGCAGCATCCAGCAGAGATGAATAGGTCAGGGAAATGAATCAAGAAAAAGCATGAGAGGGAGAAGGTGTAGTAAGAATTAAGTAAGCTAGCAATATCACACCTCAAAATGAGGGGACTGAATCCCTGACTAAGAGCATATATGTTGGTGCTTTGGCCAAGCAAGTAGAATCATAGAATTGAAGGATAGTTTGGGTTGGAAGGGACTTTTAAAGCCCATCTACTCCAACCCTCCTTCAATAACAGGGACATCTTCAGATCAGGTTACTCAGAGCCCAGTCCAACCTGACCTTGAAGGTTTCCACAGGTGGGGCTTCTACCTGAATCTATCTGAATCTGCCATCTTTGAGTTTAAAACCATTACCCTGTCCTATTTTGGCACAAAAAGCACAACTCCTGTGAAACCATCTCAGAGCCCCTGCGTGCCCCCTCTGCCCAACACCACTGGGATATTAAAGCCTAACAGCTGAGTGGAGAAACATGCTGAGCTCATTCAGGCATTTCTCATTAGTTTCCCAAGATTTCTCAATATTCTGCTACTCAATATATATTCATCTGGCAGCAAATGAGAGATGAGGGAAAAGCCTCTCTCCCTAAGCCACCCAGAGAACACAAAGTGATAAAGCAAAGTCATAACAGACAGGGAAACTTCTTGTCAGTCATCGTATTCCCTCCTTCCCCTCTCCCTTTGCAGCATTGCTGGTAGCCCTAGGATTGTTCCAGGAGGCCTGGAACCAGAAGGTACCTATTCCTGCTGCAGGCACAAATCACTTCACTCCAGAGGAGAAAGGAGGATTTTTAAACCAGGCTAGATTTTTGCCTTCGTTTTGCATAAGAAAAGGAAAAAAACATCAATTGCATCTATGTATCATTCTGCTTTAGGTACCTTGTACATGCTCGTCTGAGCTTCATGGCCCAGATATGCCAAATGCATGAAATAAAACAGCTATCCCCTTCTCAAAAATTCACCACAGTGCCCAAAAAGGTCCTCCTTCCCACTCCATTAAAAAAAAAAAATAAAAATAACACCAAACCAACAACCAAACAAAATAAACCAAGCAAGTGGATTCATCAGTGAGAACACAAGAGCAGTTGTGACCAGTGCAAAACAATCCAGGGTGGCTACAAATATAAGAAGTCAAATAAAAGAAAAATATTCTCATGTCTGTAGAACAGAGAACATGTTTTTGTCAAACCTTCAGATCCACATGTCCCAACTACAAGGCATTTTCAATGGCACTGATTTTGCTGTATCCTACCACATATTTCAAATTATGGCTTGATCACCAACTTTCACTGCCCAAAAAAGAAAGATAAAAACTTGCTGTAGGCTGATAGATTTTAAAGAACCGTTTCTGGTTTCTTCAGCCAAATTTCCAGAACAAATACATTTGTCCTTGAGATAAGTTTTATTTGATCTGCATTGATATTCACCATGTAACCCACTTCTCCCTGCCTGAAAAGACTGAAATGTTTGCTACAGAGACTTCGGTTAAGCCATTAATAAATGTTGCTGGGTTTAGGGGTTGTAGGGTCAGCATTCCATGTGGACTATAGGTAGCCAACATTTCTACAGTGTTGGGGACCTGAATTTAAATTCAACATCAGTATATATGTATATATTAGGGGAAAACTTGGCAAGTTGAAACATACTTCAGCGTATTTTTAATGTGGTTTTCTCACTGTGTTCTTCATCTCCCAGGAAACCTCCGAATTTAGTTTAAGGGGAGATCCAAGTAGGACCAGCATACCTAATCTGAGGAAACTCTTCCACTTCCATTTGCTGCACAGAGATTTCAGGCTCATGTAAAAGAGATACTTGTTGACTCCCCCAATTATTACAGTCCTTGGTTTTTAGGAATCAGAACTCTGCAGATTTTATATTGGATTAATTTCAACGGTGGGTCCGTGTGTTGGCTTGGACACAGTAGAATGAGTCTCTATAGCCATAAAAAGCAAGACCACCAAGAATTGCCACTTCTGAAGCTGAACTAGTGGCACAAAGTTCTGCTGCATGCTACAAAGATGCTTAACCAAGTTTTGATTGATCGTATAGAATCATATAGATCGTATAGAATCGTATAGAATCACAGCTCACAGCATGCTACACACTGATCCCCATCTTTCATTAGCTAAAGCATCTGAACATCTAGTTTGGAACCACTGGGATTCAAAAGTACAGAAAACCCAGCCCACCTAGGCCATCCCACTTGTGAAAAGAGGGAGAAAAAGCAGTGAGGTTCAGGCATGGCACTTCAGAAAGAGAACTCCATGAACTCAGCTTGTCCCTGCTGTCTGCCACCTTCTTTCTGCTCTGTGATTCATTAAATTTAGGTTACTGCCCTTGCCAACAGGAGGTTGCTCACCCTGTTTCTTCCCTAAGCCACATACACACACAAAAACACACACTTTTTGACACCAACTACCTCCTGCAGTAGCAGCTTTCACCTGCTGGTTGTCCCAGCTTCTCTCCAGGGAACAGTTTGTTGTGGTGACTCTTAAATAAAACACCAAGTGAGGAGGAGGAAAGACCTGTAGTGCTGTGTGTGATGTTTGTCCAGGCTGGGGCACTGGAGTGTATGGGCTCTGCTGGCTTTTACCATTTGGGGCCAGCCACAGGTCCAGGCTCTCCAGGAACAAGGATTTCAAGGGAGCAGAAGTGCATTTGGCTGATACGTGCATTTACAGGGAGAAAAAAGAAAAGCAGAATATGAGTCTAGAAGTTTTGCTCCAAAAGACAGATAAATGCAGGTAAGTGACCTGCTCTGACATGTAGTTCATGACTTTGGATGGAGCAAGCACAGAAAAACAAAAAAAAAAAGGAAAAAAGAAAAAGAATCCAAAAATAAAATAGATTTTCAGCCACCTAGAGATATGTATCAGAACAGAAACAATTTCTCCCTGTGATCAGATTCTAGAGCAAAGCCAGAACTCTCCTCAAAAGGTCAGACTCTTTGTTGGCAACTTAAAACAGACTCTGTGAGGACAAAGCACAGGGATGTTGCTTTCAAGCAATTAAAAAGCCTACTGACCCCAAACCACCCATACCCACTGGCTTTAACATTTCCCAGACCCAAGCCAGGCCAGAATAAGTCAGTGGCTCCTACTCAGTCTCACTGCATGGATGCAGCTGAAAATTGCTCCAGAGACCTCCTGTACCTGGAGCAGATTTCCTTCCCTGCAACCCTACTGCTCGCCCACTCTGGGCCCCAGAAAATGACCTTATACCTTTGCTGCATTCAGACATCCTGCTATAGATGACCCCTAAAGGGTCTAAATTGAAGAGGAAATAACTAGATTGAGTCACTGAAACCTGGCATTAGGTAGTCCAAGAATAGCATTAGCCCCTTCCTTCCTACAAATAGGCTCTAACTTCTCCAGGGCAGCCAGGACACAGCCAAGCTTTTCCTGGGCCCTGAGATGGGAGAGGATCCACAGCAGGACCTGCTCTGTGCCTCATCTCATCTCAGGGACTGCTCATTGTGAGGGCAGATTGGTATACTGCAAAATTTATGTTAGCTGAAACTGGGAAAAGTAATCAAAGCAAATGCAACAGCTCAGAAGGAATCAGAGTAGGATTAGACATTCATGTGAACAAGAATAGCTTCTGCGCTTCAACTTGCTGTGATAAAAATAATAAGAACCTCTGTTCTCATGCTCCAGGGCAGAAACCTGATCTCTGAACGAGGTGTTAGAAATAAATCTCCTCTGCCAACAGTAGTCCCCAACTGTCCAGGCAACAGCACAGGGTTTGGTGATGTGTAGTAGGCATTGCTAGAGAAAAAGCTGGCTGGAAGCCTGTGGACTTGTTTGGGACCTGCTGCAGGCAGGTGGGACAGAGATGGGTTGCAGTGTCTCAGATGTAGACGAAAAAAGCCCATCACTCCCATTTCTCTTTGTATTTCCTTGCTAAATCTTAGTCCCTGACAGATCTATGGGTTTGTGTACTGGATTCCAGGGATCTCCTCACTTGCTCTGGTTTGTCTCTCTGCAGGGATGGATCACTGTCACCCCTTGCCTCCTCTGCCCCCCCAGAAGCTGACCCTTTAAGTGATAATGTCCTTAGCCCCAGCTGATTAATAAACTGGCTTGAGACTGCTGATCTCTTTGGACCATTAAACCTTTCCCCAGCAACTAGTCATTAATCCCCCCCAAAGTCTTCCTAGATGAGGTTGTTGTTAGCTCCATCAATCCTTTTTAAGGCCTCAATTTGCAGCAGAAGGAGCAGGGAAGGGGGGACAGTCTGAATTATCAGGCATTGCCATCTGTTCCCCTGGGTTACAGACAGCTAAACCAGCCCCTGCATGCCAGAGCTTAGTGCTTCCACCCAGGTGAGTGCTGTCCCTGTGCAGCACAGACCATCCACCAAAGAGCAGGATAGCACTGCACCAGACAGCTGGGGTATTAAGAAAGACCAGGAGAAAGAGCTGACATTTGTTTCCTTAATTGCAATGCCTTTGGCTGGGGACAGAAGGCACCTGCACATGCAGTTACCATTGGAATACCTGCCAATACCTGCAGAGATGCTTTCAAACAAACAGGTCCAGGACATGAATTACCCAGAGCATTGCTATCTATAGACCTGAGCAAGTGCTCTTGTCTTCTCAGCTTCTCTTTCCAATTCAAATGTTTTCATTATTAAAACAGTCCACATTTTCTGCCAGAAAACTGGATTTGCCTTAATGTTGACTCTGGAAAGCAGAATTGCAGCCACCCAGTCCACAGCCTCCCCCCTTTCAGCCTCTTCCCCCATTGTCAACACACTAGCCCTGATTATTTTTCCTTAGCTCTTCCAGGATATTTCATATCCTTAAATCTCATTACCTTGAGCCATGTTTAGAGGTTTGGAAGGAGGACGGTGGCAGCAGAGGTGTCAAACTCTACCTGCCATTGATGGTGGCAGCATGGAAATCATATCTGCAAAACCACAGTCCAGTGTTTCTGGATTTTAACCTCACAGCTCTTTTTTCCCTCCCATGTCTCTGAAAAGTTGCAGCTTTTGAGCTCAGGATTTTATGTCCATGTGAGGTTTTCAGATGAATGACTGGTGCATGTTTAAGATCACGTTTTATAGATATGAGGTCTTATAAGCCTGTCAGCTGGAACAGAGCTACATTTGTAGCTGCACACAGAGCAAACTGTGCCCCAGTGTGGACTGTGCTCCTGCATAATATTGCAGTGCTGTTAATGGTCTGCTGGAGCAGTCAGAAAAGGGAAGGGAGTGAGGGGTGATGCTGGTACACAACTTATGCTATGGACAACAGCTTTCTTCTGCTGCAAGTTGTCTGAAGGAGGGCTGCTGTTGAAGCTCAGTGTTCAGGCAACAGCATCAAAAATAGCTTCAAAGTTTAAATCAGTAGCTTGGCTTAACCATGATGCCACTGCTCCCACAGCATGTCCAGAAGTGCCAATGAGAGGGCAAACCTCTGGCACTAATACAGCTCAGAAGAGGACACCTCCATTCTTGGCCACAGAACTGGTCAGTGCTGTGCTTTTTTCCCCCACGTGTCTGTGCCAGCATTGCTTTGTGTCTCTGTGCCTCAGTTGCCAGCTATAATTTGGAAATGACCGTGTCAGTTCTGTGCTTTCATTGTGAGACTTCTTATACCCCAACAAGGCCACTCAGGAACTGTGGGAGACACTGGACAAACCTGGGTTTTCTACAAAAAAGGTCTTACCTTTAACTAGTAAAACTTCTATACATCCTCATCAGAGGTCCTGGTTATACTTCTTCACTAACAGCACTGCCCGTGACTTTCCTGAGTGCATCAACAGGTGAACATGAACACGAGTTTTCAGGAATCATTTTGGTTTTGGCAAGGGCTTGGTTGGTACTGAGCACACCAAGTACAGCCAGCAACAGCTGGACTCCACAGGGAGGGGGGAAAAAAGAAAACAACCACACACACATGCAAAAATCATCAGTCAGGCTCCTTTTAAATGATTAATGCAGTGCACACTGAAAGGCTTTCCAGCTCTCAAATCTTCACATGATTATATAAACCTTAACTCATCCCAGCTACCAAAGACCTGTTTGTTTGTGGGCATCAACAGCTGCTGTGGTGTTATAATTAGAGCAGAGAACGAGGAGTCCCATGGGGAAACAGAGGAAACCCCAAATTGCTCAAGTCATTTAAACATTCAGGGAGATAAAACACTGCAGAGAGGTTCTGGAGTGAGCAGTGCTTGAGGGAAGGAGGGGTTACAGCCACCACAAAAGTTGTTTCTGCTCTCTTGGGTCCATACAATTAATTATGGTTATTAATTATTTAGGATGCTACAGTAATAATTAGTGCAATAATCATCTTTGCAACTGAAATCATAGAATCACAGAATGGTTTGAGTTGGAAGGGACCTTAAAGGTCATCTAGTCCAACCCCCCTGCCATGGTCAAGGACACCTGCAACATCAGATTGCTCTAATCCCCATTCAAACTGGCCTTGAACACTTCCAGCTTCACTGGGCAACCTGTGCCAAGACCTCACCACCCTCACAGCAAGGAATTTCTTCCTCAGGTCTGATCTAAACCTGCTTTCTGTCAATTTAAAGCCATTACCCCTTGTCCCATCACCAAACGTCCTTGTCCAAAGTCCCTCTCCAGCTCTCCTGGAGTCCCTTTAGGCACTGGAAGGGGCTCTACGGTCTCCCTGGAGCCTTCTCTTCTCCAGGCTGAACAATCCTAATTCTTCTCAGTCTGTCTTCACAGGAGAGGTGCTTCAGCCCTCTCAACATCTTCATGATCTTCTCTATATTTGCTCCAACAGAAAATAGCCCCTTCAGGACCTCACAGATTCCCATACAGTCTCTTGACTCACTACCTGTGCTCCTGGACTCCCTGCAGGGAAAGCAAGGGCTGGTGGTCCCAGCAGGGAGAACTGACCACCCCATCCTCCAGACACATGAACAAGGGCTCAGGGTGGAGGGCAGTGGGAGCTACTCTCACATGAGAAAGTAGCAGGGAGCACATGGTTTGGATGCTATTTTCCTGGGAAGACTCTCTGGGTGCCAGCATGGAGTGGGAAGGGACCTGCTAAAACTCTGGGGGCAATGGGGATCTATGATGTGGTCCTGCTAGCCCTGTTCCCCAGCCCTCTCTCAGGCATCTGTCCAGGAAGAATTTGCAGATTCATCCCTCGAGAATGGCTTTCCCAAAATCCATCACCCTTTTTTGTGCTGGTGACTCCCATAACCTGTCCCAGGAATGCTCACATTTGCAGCATGCTGCTGGGATTTCTCCCTCTGTTCTCCCTGCCTGTGGATATCGTGGGCCAAGAGACACCTGAGGACTGAGGACATTGAACTGAGGTTTTCCTTCACCTTAGGGCCTCACAAGCAACCACGTTCCTCAGTGAGGAGCCAACAGACAGAGATCACTTCCCATCCCATGCATTCCAGGGGATCCCAGAGGACAGGAATGCCCCAACTCCCCTTCAGCCCTTCTCCTCTCCATCACATCAAAGGGCACCTTATGCATAAGGATTTAACTCAACAAAAAATTAACATATTTTACAATGCCCACACCCTGAAGAAACACCAGCAGCCTCACACCATCAAAGAAATAACTCTGAAACCCAAGAATCAGCTCTTCTTCTCCACATCCAGCCTCTCCTTCATCCCCTGAGCAAATCCTGGCTGCTGCTCACAACATCCAGGTCCTCATTGTGACCCATGAGGTCAGACTGCCCAGCCTCCTGGGGGCTTACGTAATGGGGAAGTGTCAGAGATTAGAGACGAGAGAGCAGCAACTGCAATATAAAAGCAAACTGAATAATTAAAGAGAGGAGCTGTTCCTCGCAGAGAACAAAATGAAAGAGTTGTGTGATTTGAGCAGAAATGACCTTTACACTTCATTACAAGGAGGTGGCGTCCTTATAGGGTTATTAATATTTCCAGCTGAATTAGCTCGGGTTAAAAATGGCTCAAAGGAATGAAGAAGGAGAGGGAGAGTGCACAAAAATACATCATTCTGTCTTTTTCTCCTCCTCTTTCTTTTTACCTTTTTTCTTGTAATTTTTTGACTTGAAAGCAGAAGGGCTGAGTGGCCATCAGGAATGAGGTTTCATTAGAAACAGTGAGAGGTGCAGAGTGACCTGGCTGAGGGACCTTCCCTCCACCCTGGCTGTGCTTCAGCAAGAAGCCTGTGTGTTGGCTCTGTGACCATTTCCCCATGTTCTCATCTGGGGCACAGAGTGAGTTGTTGTTCACCAAGCTACAAAGACATCATGGGACTGACGTTCAGGCAGGTCTGAGGCAGTAGTGGAACTCTGCATTGCTGCTGTTGGGTCCACATGGAGTCACTTGGATCTCCTATGGCATCACAGGTCTCACACATGCTCTTGTGGTTACTGTTCACCAATTGATTCCCCTTCCCACAAAATGTCTTTCCAATGGAAATGGGGGGGAACGACCAACTCTGCCCAGCACTCATTGCCCCATCCAACTGTGGGGCATTTACAAGGGACCGACAGACATCCTTCCTCCCAAACAGAGACAAAGCCAAGGCCTTCACTAAGGTTATTTTAGCAGAGGACACACCATACAAATGCTGTAGAGAATAAAGCTGCTTCAGTTCTGTACCTGACAGAAGTTCATACACACACACTTTTTCCCCTCAAAAAAGGACCTTCACTTCAGCAGGTCCCAGCAGATACAGACCCACACAGTCTTACAAAAGCATGACTGTCAATGGTGTCCCAAAGCACTGGGTGAATTAAATGAGCAAAGCTGAACTTGGCAATCTAAACCTAAATCCAAGCTGCAATTTTGCTGCTCAGAGCCTCGAGGTGTACACAGTTGTGCTTTTTGCTCAGATCACTTAGTCTCATATTAGTCCCATCACTGACTCTGTGGATGCCAAAGTGCCTGCTACCTTGATAATACATCCAGACACCTGGTTGCTTCTCCACAAGCCTGACCTAAACAACTCCTCTTAGTGCCTCTCTCTGCCCAGCAATAAGAGACACCAGGAAAACCAGGCATAGCAAACAGAAGAAGCCCAAAATCAGGTGCACATCGATAAGGAATGTGGTGGATCCTGAGATCAGGCTCAGGGGCTGCATCGTTACCACGGTGGTTCCTTCCACACCATCCTTCCTGGAGGCACAGCAGGTCACCTTCCCCCTGCTCCACTTGTGGAGGGGGCTCTTGCAAATTTAATGCAAGAACACAAATCTAGTAAAGAGTTTAGGCTTTTGAAGTGATCATGTAATGGACATAGTGGCAGCTGCTTCTCCTCCAGTGGCTGCTGAATCACATCCCCTCACTTATTTATAGGCCTCCCCAGGGTGCTTGCAGTCGAGTCGATGACAAATGCCAATGAAGATCCACTCTCACCCCCACAAGGTGTTGTTATCCTGGCTGTAAGGGAGATGCAGAGCCATGAAATAACACACCCTCAGCTGTGCCAGACAGATGAAATGGAGGCAGGCAGAGGACCCAAGATACTTCACCAACCAGGATCACCAGGATTCCCAGCAAATGCTCTCACCCTCCAAGACACAGCTCATGTCTGCTACTAAGCCCCACGGATTTTGATGCCATCTTCATTTTGACCAAGGCCAATACTCTTTTTATCACAGTAAAGAGGACACTGGTGCACAGAGTAAGCCAAGGACTTACCTGGGTTCTGAACTGAGCAAGAGATGGAGGTCAAAATGCTGACACTCCAGAGAGAGAAACAGAAGTAGACATTGAGACCCAAAAATCAGCCAAAATTTTCCCCTTATTTCTGGAGACTATTGCATATTGGCCAGAGCAGTTCTGAGGGAAAAAATTCTGACTTCACCTAGATGTGGTGCTAGGAGAAGGCATGAACTTGAAGGAAGAGTAAGGGAAAGGCTGAACCTTCCCCAGACTGGGTCAGGGAGGTGGGAATACCTTTCAGGGACAGCAAAGGTGAACTGTACCACCTTGTTCTGTCCATACAAGCATCCCTCCCAGGTGATTCCACCTGGGCTCTGCTACAGAAGGAGGAGATCATTTCTCTTGCCATAGTGCCATGAGCCCTCTCTGGGTGCATCCACAAACTCTGGTGCTGTACAGCTGACAAAACTAGGAGTCAGCCTGCAGGATCTCCATTACCAGGGATGATTCACAGGCCGTAGAGATCACAACTTGCCTTGCAGATGTCACTGGGACCTGGCAGTCAAGGAGAAGCATCTTATTTATAAACTGGGATGAATTAAGACTGCTGGAATAGTCCACAGGAGAGCTGCTGCCTGCTTTCCAGAACAGAATGACTCTTTAAATGATGCATTTAAATAATACATGAGGCTGCAGGACCCTTTCTGCAGGGCTCTCACGCTGGGAAAGCTCCACCTGGGCAGGTGTGCAGAGCCCTGTCTCTCGCTCATAGCCAGACCAGGGCTGGGTCTCTCTTTCATAAGCTTCCTGGAGTTAGTGACACTGCTGCTGTGGCTGGTTCTTTATTGAAGTCGTAGATTAAATCTGAAGTGGCTGTTTGGAATAGACATGTTTTCTGTGAAAACTTTCACATGGGCTGAAAAAGCAATGGGATTTACAGGGAACACTCCAGCACTTTTTCCAGTGCAATTTCAGGTGGACCCAGGAGGTCAGTGAGTCAAGGGAAGCTTGGATCTCTGTGGAGCTTCTGGGATGAAAAGCTCTGAGGCCTGGCTTAGTGTTGAGCTCACAGTGAGGCCAACAAGACTACTGATAAAGTATCTTCCCCAGCTCCCCCATTCCATGATATTTTTAAAGTACACAGTTCCTGATTTAGGTGGAATTAGCTGATGGCATAAATGTTATTGAAGCATGAACTGGAGTCAGAGGGAAAGGTCTTGTTTTCTTTGTTTCAACTTTTTTTTAGCCAACCCATGACTAATCTGAAAGGACTAGAGGCAGCAGCAGTCCCACACGACTGGCTGAGATCCACTGGGAAATGCAACTGTGGAACAGTGGGGAGAAAGAGAGGGAAGAGTTAGAAAGAGGAGATAAGAGGTGCAGAAGACTCCTTGCTAATCTCAACAACCAAGTCCCACTTTAACTCCGCTAACACAGAAAGCAGTAACAGCAGTAGCTCATAATTTGAAGACTGTGACATGAAATTTATCTTTTTTCATTGCTTTCACAGCAATTTTGCACTGTGTTTGATAGCTGATGTGCATATCCAAATTCATGCAGCCCTACCACCCCTCTCCCTCTGCCTACTCGAACTCACCCACGCTCTTCTGCGTGTGACTCAGGATGAAAAGGGATTTAGAAAGATGCAGGGAACGTTTACAAGCCACCCACCATTTCACCTTCAGCCTGGATGGCCACATTAGCACCTCCAGATGGCATTTCGAGGCAAATCCCTGGGACAGGCATTTCTTCTGTCCCCAGCACAGACAGGCACAGAGCAAAGCTGCACGAGAGTGTTTACTGTTGGCTGGGTGTTGCAAGGCTGGATTTGCTTTAAGGCAAGGCAAGTTTCCCGATTTCTTGCTCAGTGCCTTGTCCAAAAGCAGTATCAGTCCAAGAGCAGTCTCTGCAGAGACCTCCTGAATATGGTCTCACAAAAAGGAGGTACCTTGGTCAGTGTAGGACAGTGGGAGACATCTGCAAAACAGTCATAGCCTGTCCTGTTCAGGAGCACCAGTAAGACCATGATTGTGTGAAAGTATGTGGCTTTTTCTGGGCTGGTCGTGTGAGGTGTGAAGGTTTGAGTCTGTGAACTCTTCGGGAAAATTTCTGCAGCACAGGAGCACTGGTGCAGGTTTCACCAGCCAAAAAAGAGCAGCAGAAAAGCCTCAGCAGCAGCTGTCAGGACTGACAGGGGACAAGCTAAACAGGTTTGGGTGACAAACTAAAGCCAGTCTCTCCCCTTAACACGGCTGCTGAGAAGCCATTTAGGAGAGTGTGTCACCACTAACATCATCCTGTTTCCATGGAGACCAGATTAACAGAACAGTCCAGAGAAGCTGCACTCCTAATCTCTCCCAGAGAAAAGAGCTTGCTGATACAAGAGACTTTAAAACATCTTTAATCCAAACTCAGGGTTTTCCTTTCCATGTTCTCTCTAATCCTTCTAGAGGTTACCAGCCCCTTCCAACCCCGAGCTCAGCACAATAGCATCAAGCAGTGCTGTCATCCACAGCCTCTGCAGGCCCTTGCTAAAATAAAATCTGCCATGTCTCTCTGCAAAAGTTTGTTGAAAAAAATAACAATTGCCCCAGGCCATCATGTGCGAGGGGCCTGCAAAATGATGTCTGCATTGGTGCACTCAGCCTACTTTCTGGAGATGGAACTAGACCCTAAGGACACAGATGGAGGCACCTTCCTCCATCAACAAAAAGCTCCAGCTCCTGCCTTCTGTACTGCATGAAACACTTTTCATTGGCCTTTCTCCCCCTGACTTTTTGCCCTTCCTGTGTAGCATTCCAGACAAAAGTAGATCCTAGGGGAGCACTGGATAGTTTGGCCAAGTGGAAGGGTACACTGCAGTTATACACCTTAACCTAAGGATTTACAGGATCACAGAATGGTTTGGGTTGGAGGGAACCTTAAAGCCCATCTCATTCCACCCCTGCTATGGGCAGGGACACTTTCCATTCAACCAGGTTGCTCCAAGCCCCATCCAACATGGGCTTGAACACTTCTATGCACATCCACAACATCTCTGGGCAAGCTGTGCCAGGGCCTCACCACCCTTACAGTAAAGAATGTCTTCCTAATATCTGATCTAAATCTATCCTCCTTCAGCTTAAGGTCATTCCCTGTCAAAAGTCCCTCTCCAACTCTTTTCCAGAGGAACCTCCAGACCCCAAATTTAATTCTAGTTTGGGAGATAGGAGCACAGTTACCACATTCTCTAATTCCAATAGCCCTGCAAGTTTAAGTACAGCAGAATGAGGTCAGCTTCCCCTTCAGATCTTTCTGGCTTTGTCTGTCCTTTTACCGATGGACAATTCATATCTCCAAATGCTTCAAGAGTTCCCCCACCCTCCCTGCCCATGCAAGGCAGGCATCTGCATTTTCACACTCCAGGCAAGGTCTTTGCCAAACAGCTTTTGCAGATTCGTTTTTCCAATGGGATTCATGCTGATTAAGCCTCATCTACTCCTCTAAGACTCCAGGCAGGTGGGACACTGCACACAGCCCTTTGTGCTCTCCATCAAGGGGCACACTGAACACCACAGATGTTGCTCATACAGCGCTCCAGCTGTGCTGAGTCAGAGCCATTTGGAACAGCTCTGTCTGCTGAGCTGAACAAGACATCAAAGTCTCTGCCACCTTCCTGTTGCTTCCAGAAGTTAAAAGAAATTTGACTACTTGCTTTTTCTTGCTTTTACCCCAAAAGCTTGTCAGGTGGTTCCTGACAAAGTTTGAGAGTGCCAGAATGATGAAGAAGGAATCAGTGCAACTGGGAAAGTTCAGTTCAATCTCAATTTCATTCCTGCTGCTCTTGCCAGAGGGGTTCATGATGTTCTAAACATCTGAAGTCACAGCTATGGCTTTGCACAGCCTCGTCCCAGAGGGTTGGAGCTTGTAAGTCAGCTGGTAAACCACAAAGTCTACCTGAGTCAGCCCTCTGGCCCTTCCCTGGGATCCTCCATGTGCTGAGATTTCTCTTGGCAGACAACACACATGCCAGCCTGAAGCTTCCCAAAAGCTCTAACACAGGCACATCATGTATCTGGAAAGGGCTGGGCTGAGCCACATCTGTGTCCTACAGCTGTGGGCAATGAAGGGTTAGTTTCCTCTCTGGGCTCTGAAAGCACATCTCTGAAGCACCAGACTATTTCTGTTCAGCATCCCTGATTTCAGATGAGAGCTGTGCTGTGGGATAGAGCCGATCTGTGGTTTAAGAACAAAACTAAACACAGGATATTTCAGTGCAGGCTTGCCTACACCCACTCCCACTGTCCTTTCACTGAAAGGTCCCTGCTGTTTGGTTCCTGGCTGGGCATGGTGGCTGGAGGTCAGCAAAAGCAGAAGCGAGGGGTAAGTTAAAAGCAGAGCACTGCAAAGGCTGTATTTATTGCACCTGCAGCTACAGGGGATTGATTGTTTTCTGGGTTTGGTTGCTTGGTTGGCCAGACGACTGGCTCCTGTGCTCTGCCTTGTATCCACAGCCACCCTGGGTCTGACAAACAATTCACTCTTCAATCTCACCCCTCTAGCTGGTCTCTCTGAAAACATGATGCCCAGAACAGAAGATAAAACTGCAGAATATTTTTATTGTTGGGTTTATTATTAATATTGTTAATGTTTGGTGCAAAGAGGTTGTACTGTCATCACCAAGGCCATGTCTAGAAGCCCAGAGACCACAATCAAGGACTTCCAGGACAGAGGATCTGCAGCCTATATGTGTCTGGCCAGCACCACCCTGAACCTGCCCCTCATTGAGTCACCCTAGGGCTGTCAGGGGACCATGGGTGAGAGGAAAGGTAGGGAAGGAGCTGTCCTGAGCACACCACTCAGGTAGAGGAGATGGCCAATACCTTCCTCCCCGCAACATTCAGGCACATATTTGTCCTGGCAGAGCCAGAGCAGCACAGGCAGGACGGCAGAGGCGATTGAGGTGCTCATGGTGATGGGGCACCTTGGACATTCCCTCCCACACATGGGCTGGATGCTGGGGGACAGCAAGAGGGACCAGCTTTGCTGACTCGGCCTCAGCTGTCGGCCCGACGTGTCTTCCTTCAGCAGGATCTGTCATGCTCTGCCACTGTGACTTGTTTTTGCTGGCGGGCAAGAGCTCAGCAATGGACAGGCAACCAGGGGGAGGGGAGCGGGAAGAAGAGGGGGCAGATGAGATAAATAGGTAGTGTGAGGATAATAAAGGAGGACAGCTGGCCTAGAAAACTCAAAAGATAAATGGGCAAGAAAAAAAAACCCCTTAAACTAATTCCAAAGTGTGCAGTTCCTGCTGAGCATGCAGGAGAGAAGCACCTCATAGCACCCACTCCCACTGTGAGTCCTCAATGCTGAACATTCCAGTGGCCAGCACATAGCCACGGCTGGCAGCCTTCAGACACCTTTAGATCAGGTGGTTTAGAGCCAAGCAAAAGCAGATGGCTGCATGGTTTTCCCCATGAGCAGGGGACCTCTTTTGTGGGACAAGGGTGGCTGGTCAATCTGCAATGCACCATGCTTGCAGCACAGACTCATCAGCCCGGGCCATGCCAAGCCTTTGCATCCTTGTGGGATGAAAACATGGCAAAAGCAGACCAGCAGGAACTTGGGTTTGCCTCTTTACTCCAGTGTTTTCCCTACATTGTCATTATTTGAGGCTCTCAGCCCCACCAAAGGATCTGGGCAAGAGTCTCCCTACTGCCTTAGTGCAATACTAAACCCCTCTCTGTGGAGGTCAGAGATGAGGGCTTGCCACCCTCTCAGTTGGGCCAGCATGTCTACATAAAGCACTGAAGCATACACCAAGTCACCAAAGCAACTGAGGCTAAAAGATTCTTTTATCATTCAGGTCCACAGCACAAGGTGCAGGAACATCATAAGCCTCCTCAGCAGCAAAGAAAGTGCACCCTATTGACCTGAGCAGGATCTCACAGGAGGTCCATGGCCCAGGCAGAGTCAAACCAGAGTCTCAGCTGAGCATTTTTCCCGTGCAAATGAAGCCAGCACATAAACACTGGCGCTTTCACAGATGGCACCAGCAGGCAAAGTTTCCCAAAGTCGCAAATTTGGAGGGAAAGTTAGAGCAGAACCAAACACGGGACCAGCCTTTGCTTTCCAGGTTGACACAAAAAGCAGGGAGGGGCTAAAAAAGAACACAGAGCACAGTTTTTATTCCCTTCCAGCCACCCTGTCCACAAGCCTCTCTCCCAGCACAGGAAAGGCAGCTCACACTTAATCCTCCCCACAGATATTCACAGCCCTCCCTTCAGCGCCTGGAGCCTGACTTGGAGAAGGGAAAACAGCCGCTACAAAGTCAAAGCTAAGTGGCAGCTTCCCATTTACCCAGCTCTAATTGCCAGCTGAGCAGACGGCTAATCTCCCAGAACGTGCTGTGATAAGGGTGTTGCTGAGTCCCGGTAATTGCTTAAGAGCTGCCATCGAGGATGTCGGGAATTGCCCAATTATTCTCCCTAGTTTCTCCACACCCCACATTTCCCCCCCACCCCTCCAAGTTTCGTGAATTAGAAAAGAGCCTTTTTTTATTATTATTTTTTTCTGGAAAACAGCTGGCACAGGATTTCTCAGCAGTTCAGAAGGGATGAAGAGATTATATCTGGGCTGGCTAATCCTGTGTGGGCAGGGAGAAGAAAATGTGGGGAGTTGCAGTGGGGATTCCACTGTCAGAGGGACCTGCAGTGGGGAGGAGGGGGAGTAGGAAAAGAAGGAGGAGAAAGAGGAGGAGGTCACTGTAAAACCCCTCACTCTGGAAGGGAAAGGGGGGAAGGCTGCACTCACCAGTGATGCCTTGAACAGAATTCATCCCAGCAAGCCAGCACTGGCCCTGAGTACAAATCACATCCAATTTCCAGCTCCTCAATGGCTCTATTGAGTAATAAATCAGCTCTGCATCCAAGCAGCCTGAAACACTCACACTTGCACAGTTACCTTATTCAGTGCTGGGAAGCTAAAGCCTCCTTGCCAAGGCCAGCAGGCTGGGGAGAGTCAAGCATCCAAATTTCCTCAGAGCTCAGCAGTGAAAAACAAAACCAAAAAATTGCCAAAAACCACAAGACAGAAAACAAGTCCCTGAACTGCAGCTCACCTGCACATCTTCATTTGTTCAGCTATTTTTCTCCAGATGATGCAGTGGGCCAAAGCTGGTATCATCAGCTAAGAGAGGCAAACAAGCCAAGCCTCTGTCTAATTCAATGCTGATCTGCACACAAAGGTAGCAGGGCTCAGCCCCCAGCCCTTGGTCACCTTTGCAGCTGTTTAAAGCCTGGATTCCTCTCTAGACACTTCATGACCATCTCTTAGATGCCACTTTTAAGCCCCAGAATAGCAGCTCTTCTTTGAATTGACCATGCAGGCAGAAGTCTTCAAAGACACCAGGACTGGGGGACTGGAAATCTATTCATTTTAATGGGGTCAGGTTTGTTCTTCTGTAAAGAGTTCCGAGAAGTTTGGATATAGACACATAGATGCAGCACCTCCTGCAGCATGTCCAGTCTGCCTGGGCCACCTCCAGGTAGGTATAGGACATCCATGTGGGTTTGGGCTCGCTCTTGTTATCTGCACCACCAGCACATATCCTAACCCAGCTGCAAGCTGGAGTAACCACAACAACCACAGCATCTCTACCTCCATCACCTCTGTAAATGTTTCTCCATCTCACAGCCTATTCCAGTCCTTGAAGACCCCACGTAGAATGAATGTAATACCAGCTGCTGCACTGGTTTAGTGTTGGAAACCTCTTAGTGTCCCCTCTCAGCTGGATGGGACTGGGGAACTAACACTGACCCCAGAACACAAATCCACCCCATCCCACTCATGGCGAGCTGGAAAGTGAGAAGAACCAACAGAGGATGCAGGATCTCAGCAAAGGAAAAAGATGGAGCAGAACAGGAGAAAAGATGACTTAAAATCCCACAGTGCACTTTCAACTCATTGAATGTCGACCACAGTTTTGCAGAAGAGTCAGAGATCACTCAGGCAGATCTGAGCTAGAAGTTAATTTATTGAGTAGGTAATAGGCTGGTAAATAAGATAATGTCAGCTCTGCTGATCCTTTAATACCCACATGTTCACTCATAGCTATTATACATTGATATAAGCACTGTAATGTGACAAATAAACAAAGGTATAACAATGAACACAAAGCTACAATGATTAACAAGACTACAATTAGGTGTAACATCAAATTCAAGTCTCCAGATGCTGCTGGTGACTATCCAAGCAGATTTTCTCACCAGTGATAGTTTTCATCTTTCTTCAGTGTCCAGGGACACAGGGGATTGTGAAAGGAGCAAAACAGTTAAAGTTTCACCCCATAATTGTAGTGAAATTACAAACACAGATATTTGAGGCGTTGTATATATATAGTCGTGTCTATAAACAGATAATCACAAAGGGCTCTCATGCAAACACATCCATTCCCAACACACACAACCACAGTCTCAGAGGTCTCATTGGGATGTATTTCAAAATGACAAACATTTTGTTCAGAGTCAAGACAAATGTCTTGGGTCTTAGCAGTATTACATTCACAAATAAAACCTTGCTGTTTCCACACAACACATGTGTCAGCAGTAACAGTTTGCCATTTGTTCCCATTTTGCTGGGCCCGTGCTCCATGTCCTAAAGGACAGAGTACAGTTCCATGGTGATTCAATCCCACATCAATAACTGGGTAAACAGAATCCTTTTGCTTGGGAAAGACCTCTAAGATCATCAAGTCCAACCAGTAAGTATTCCCTATGGCTAAAATAAAAGCTGTGGCTTTACTGCTGGGTGGGATCATAAATGAGGTGTATTAAGTACCACCAAGACTGGAAATATTTTTTTTAATTAAGTCACATTTTCCCAAATTACTTTTTGAATCTCAGTGGGCAAGGTGCTCTCACCACCTTCCCTTGTAACAATTGCTGTAGTGGATTGCACCCATAACTGAGCTTGGATACAGCTAAAAGCTGTGGAAACATTATTCTGGGTGATGCCAAGTGCAACCACAATTAGGTGGGGGCCCTTTTCACTAATTCTTTGCCATTTAGATAATATATCAGCTAAGAGCCACTGACTGGTTCCTCATGCCAGCAAAGAAGATTGTAATGGTTGTTGTTTATACAAATCACTTGTTGCCAAGCAGAATTTATTTGCCAAAACTTCAGAGTCTCTGCTGTTTAATACTCCTAATCCTGTTCCTGGGATGCCAGTCACATCTCTCCTCGCTCATTTTGGAGAGGTGAGAGTTCACCCACATAAACTTGTGAACAGCCCCATACAGATGTATTTAGGAAGGGTAAGCAGAGATATTATTAACCTGCAGTGATAGGTCCACCTGCTTGAGGCACCATGATGGATTAAGCAGAGCTTGTTGCTGGTCTATACATTTAATAGCATAGGGCCCAACTTCGGAAATCTGGAGGGATAAAGTTTCAACAGTCTCATCGGGGGGCTGAGAGGTAGTGGGATGCATTGTGGGGGTTAAGGTAGTTCTTGCTGTAAAATATAAGTGATCCTGGTTTCAATTCAATTATATCCCCAGGATAAATAGATAAATTATATCTCCAAATGCATACTATTTCTCTTTCCATATGTTCTTCTAATGTAACACTCAGTGAGCAGCTATCAGCCCAGTTAGATCTATAGCACTTTTCAAAGGAACTATATTGGAATCTAAGTAAGTAAATTTCCCCTTCCTTGTTTGGGGGTTGTCTCTCACATATTGTGCTTGCATTTCCCTCTGTCAAATTCGTGTTAATGGGTGGATTCCTAAATTTGTAAGATTATAGCTTGCTTTGTTAGTGATTGTCATTGTAATGCACTCAGGCTTAAACGTGATTACAATCATTATCATAATGATTTGTACAAATAAAAGACCTGCAGGTCTCCACCCCATGCATCAAGCTTGTTCATGTATAAACTGGATCTGGTTCATGTTGGAGAGGAATATTTCTGCAAGAGGAATAAGTATTGATCTGGAGGTTGTTTGACCTCGTCTCCAGGGAAGGTGTTTTGGTACCTGTTGGGTTTTTGTGTTTTGATATAACCCAGTATGGATCCTGGAAAGTGAAATAAGACAAGTCTTGCCAGGGAGACTCCCATTCTAGTGAGTGACTAGAACATTAGTCCAACATTCACACAATGTTTAGCTTCCTTTGGTTACCCCCTTGGGGCCCAATGGATGCTTCAGGTTTAGTAACAGGGGCCACCTTAAACTACAATTCATTTAACTCACGCTCTTCACTACTCCCCTCCCTAAATTCCTGGTCAGGGTCCCCCCATATATCTCCATCCCAGTCTTCTGGGGATGAAATTAACTGATGGATCTTTATGGGGTATGAGGGATTGGGGGCCCAAGTTATCATAAGTTCTAGTTTGTCCTCTACTCTTTTTCATTTTTCATTCCATTCCCCCCCGCCTTGTTTCTGCAATCGATCTATTCACAGAGATAACAGCATTTCTTGTTGCTTCCTTTGTTCAACCTCATCCTGCAACATTCTCATTTCCTTTTCTTTGTATTCCTTACAATGACTCGCTGCTTCCAAACACATTTACAACATCTTGCATATTATTCCCTTTTCTTTACCATACTTCAGTTTCCCTCTCACAAGGTTTAACTGTTCCTTTATCTTACTCCAATTACACCAATTTTTGAACACTCAATCCTCAGAAAATCTTGGAGAAGGTCTAATTCCATGCCTCCATAAATAGTCAGTAATTGAATCTGCCATCCTACCGACTGTGCCAGTTTTGTCACAGGAGAAGAGTCAGAGATCACTCAGGTGGATCTGAGCTGGTATTTAGTTTATTGAGTTCTAATCAGCAGATTCAGGTATGTAAAATATTTAATATTTAATAAGTATAGATGAATTGGCTGTCAGTTCCCTACTATTTACTCAGAGTTAGTATGGGATGCAAAGATTGATGCTAAGGTTATTAGATATATCTTAAATGTTAGAACATGTAAAAAATGTCAGTTACCAACCCATGGATGTCTGATATCAGGTAAGGGATCTCTCAGCCTTGAGGGGAAGCAGCTGCAGTGGAGCTCCAGATATTTACAGTATAAAGTGGTTGATTTGGAGTCAGATTTTCTGCTATGTTAGTGCAGTTTCAGCCTCTTATCAGCCCAAACTGGGTTGGTTTTGTGGTTGGTACTGAGTTCTCACTGGTAGCCTCACACAATAGGATTAATGTCAGTCAGGGTGACCAGCTGAGCACCTGTCTGGCCCAAAGTTCAGTGACTCAAAGAGGAAGACTGCAGCTGTCCTGCCACAGTCCTGAAGCCATTATCACAGCAAATCGAGGAAGACTCATTCTACAGCACTCCTGATTTCTAGTAGCATCCAAACATGCTCTGTGGACACTGCCAGACCTTCCAGGCAGTGGTCAGGGCAGGTCCACCCTGCCAGGGCTGGGCTCTGCTCTTACCCTTAAGACATTCCTCACAGCTCTGGGGGTGAAGCTGTGGGTGTCAAGGGCTCTTGGGCACATCTCCATCCTGCCTTCCATCTGTATGCGGCAGAGACAGCATTGATGGACCATGAACACACCACCAAGTGACAGCCTTCCTACAGGAGGATTTTGTACTTGCCCAGCCAGACCTCTGCACTTGTAAAGCAGCAGCCTTGGGTCTCACTCCTGGGGAGAAAATGGGGAGAAAACAGATAGCAGGGGAAGAGGAGTGGGAAGGTGTGGAGGGCACCCATCCCAAGTAAAGAGCTGTCCTTACCCACAGCACACCTCTCATCTCTAGTCTCTTCACTCCCTCTCTGGCAGCCCTTTCCTCCCCCCACATGCCCTGAGCACCCACAGCCCTCGGGGGCTGCTCACTTCCACAACACACACAAGCTAATGCAAGAGCTACAACCAGCCCTGATCCAGCACCTTCACCACCTAAAAAGCCCCAGAGACAATTTCCTTGCTACAAACAAAGTTTACTTGAGGAGGGAGAGGGCAGAACAAGACAGTGACAACAAACAGTCCTGTGCAACCCATTTGCCCAAAAAGTGGATTGTTTGTTCCTGCTGAGCTCTGCCTTGAAATAAAGGTTAGTCCCGGCTGTTTTCCTGCTCAGGGAGGTGGCAGGATGAGGCTCAGAGAGAGCAGGGCAGCCTCAGGCAGCCTCTTGCAGCATCACCAAGCCAAGGGGACCCCAGCAGCGTGCCAAGAGGGAGCCCAGGGAGACATCAGTGTCCACACTGCAGCAGCAGTCCAATTCCCAGGTGAGATAGTCGGGATGAACCAGAAGGGGGGACACACTTGCCTTCTTTCCTCTCTAAAATCACACACCCTGGGGAGCAGGGTCTGCTCCTTTCTCCATCCACAACACTCACTATTGCTCATCCTCACGCCAATACACGCACCCTTGCAGGTGAAATCCCAGCCCTGTGGTCAGTGCTACAACCCCAAGAAATCTTCCCCCTGACAGCTGCCTTCAGCTCCCAGACAGCCAAGTCCTGCCCGCCGGGCTCACTCAGACAGATGCAGGGGCAGCGTTCTGCCTAGGACGGAAAGTCCACAGCGCTTCCATTCTGTCACGAACACGCAGCTGAGCCCAGCAGGAGCCAAGACCTCCCTAAGCCCTCCCTGAGCCCGGCCTTGCTGCCCTGCTGCTGCCCCCCACCCCAGGGGCAGCTGTGTTTCTGCACCATTGCTCCTGGGCCGGGAGGAGGATGGCACTGCATCCTCTGTGATGCTCCGGAGAGCCAACCCCACGCTCCCACTGCCTCCTCTTGCCACACGGTTATCTAATGCTTTTCCTTATGGATATTACACTTGGCTGACCCTGGGGAGATCCGCTAAGGCTTTCCACAGCTGCTCCTCATGCAGAAGCCTGTGTATGGGGCAGTGTTAAGGCAGGAGACCATATGGTCCAGCACGGGGGACAATGAGCCACTCGCTGCGATGAGCACGGCTGCGACGAGCCATTGTCATGACTGATGGCATGAGGACTCTGGGGGAGTCGGGGAAGGGGAGCAGATTTTCACAGCAGATAAGCCCTAATGAACAGAAAAATAACTTCCCGTGATGCGGGAGATTTACAGAGTTCCAGCTGACACATCTGGTCCTGCAAGGAAGGAAACACTTCATTGCCAGCAAGGCCAGAGAGCAGTACCTGGGCAGCATAGCCAGCTGGGCTTGGGAACGGGGGAAGGAAGGAACAAACCCTCTGTGGAGGAGGATTAAGAGCGCAGGGGGAAGAGGCAGAGCAGAACAGGCTCATAGGGGAGCAGGCTGGGGACTGCAGGTCTTCCCCAGTGCTGCAGCCTCTCCTGCTGCAGAGAGAGCAAGAAAACTGCAGATAAAATGCATCCCCCGCAGCAACCAGAAGCCCTTGGAGAGGGGAAACTGAGGCACGGAGCCAAGGGTCATTCCTACAGAGCAGGACACCCCCACATTAGGAAGAAGAAAACTTTAAAACTCAATATTGGCCTTTGCACCTCATGAGTTGGTTCCCATAAGGAAATTCTGTGGTCTGATATTGGTTTGAGCACATGCTACAGCTTTGCCCACGGCATGGGAGAAGCTTTGCTATAGGAACTGCTGCTGAGCCACCTTATATTAGAAGTTACTACAGCTCTGCCTGGAAGCCTGCCCCGTGCTTTCTATTTTTAGCTGCAGGCAGCCCTATTCGTATCAGTCAGTGCTGAAACTCAGGTCCTTACACGCAGATTTGGTGCAGTAATTCAGGAGCATGCAGGAAACCAGGTGCTCAGATTTGAATACAACTCACCAGGATAAATAATAAACCTATAAGCTGAGTGCTCACAAGGCTGGGGGGATACATGGAGGCGTGGGAGGGAACAGGAGTGTGCTTTGCTAAAGGCAGTTCCATTACACACTTTTATTCCACAGGATCACACTACTGCCTATGTGCAGAGCAAGGCATGGGCTGGAATGTGATTTACCAGCTCAGGGCCATAAACTGCAAGGCCAGCAGGCAAAATGGGATGAGAGAGAGGAAGAAGGGTCCAGAAGTGTAAACAGCTTCATGAGGCTCTAAACTGGTGGTTGTTTTCCTGCTTGTTATTTTATCTTAAAAAGCTTTTAGACGAGAAACACTTCATTAGTGTTTAACACAGAACAAGTAAAAAATGTCTGCTTTTACAGATAGTCACAGTGAACATAAGGAGAGTAAATCTCAGAGGTCTGCAATAACTCAGGGTTATTTGAGTAAACCAATGCAGCGGCAAGGTACATATGTTGGGTGATGGAGTTCCCAATCAGCCAGACCTTGTTCTAATGACGCTTTATCACGCTTCCTCCTTTCCCAAGAGTGATAGCACTTGCCAGATCTACTCAGGTACCTGACAGTTTGAGAAATAAAAAGCCCTCAGCAGCGAGACTACACAACTCCCCCTCAAAAGCACTGGCATTGCCCAGCATCCTGCAAGTGAGGGGCTGCAGAGCCAACAAGCAGGGAGAATTGTGGCACCCACGTCCCTCTGGGAAGAGGCAAAGCACTCCCTGCAAAGTGTGCCTCTTCCTCCACCCATAATCTGCCTCTTCTGCACCTTGTCTCCAACCTGTGTGGGAGAGAGGGCACCCTCTGAGCCCACAGCTAGATCACCTTGGGGAGGAGCACCAGGTCAAACAGGATGCGACCCCAGACCTTCCAGTGCAGACACCTTACATCAAGAATTCCTCATATGTGAAGCTGTGGATACCCATAACATCCTTATTCACAGTTAATGTCCTGGAGCTCTCAATGGGTCCAAAAGGCCTCTGCAGAGCCAAGAGCCCCTTGCCTGGGTGCTCAGGAGGAAAGGGGACAAGCCCCATGAAGGTGAAGGGGGTGGCACTGATGCTGGACCCCGATATTTACAGTGGTGATTTCTCTGTAGCTGCTTTTGCAGCTGGTTGCTAACTGTTGGTTACCACTTTTTCTTCCCCATTGTCTTTCCAAGTGGCAAAGCAGAACATGTGAGTACTCCCATGAGCTTCCTAACTATCACTCAGTACTTGGGGGAATTTAATTGAGAAATCTTTTGTCTGATTTGATTCAAATTTAGTAGGTAATACTATGTGGAGCTCCACTAGTTATTTTGAAGCAGATACAGGCTGTCATCATCACTACACTCCATGGCAGCTAAACTCAACCTTGACATAGGAAACCTGAGTACATATTTACCCCAGAGAAAACTCATCCTCCTGCAGTGGGCTTGGAGGAGGAGAGCCACAGCTAAAAGCTGTTAGTCAAGCTGACAGGCATTTGAGTGGTCATTATCTGCAGATTCAATCCCACCACTTTTCACACGAAGGAAACACCGCATTGAGCAGGTAACTGGGATTCATCCTTCCTGGCTGCAACACCCATTCCCTCCTGTCTGTAGCAAGAAAGAAGCCTGAGGCTCTTCTGCTGCAGGGTGCTGCACTCAAAGAGCTGGCAGGAGGGTTTTCCATACTTGCACACATTGCTGGTCCACGAGTACTGCCCTTGGTCACTCAGGATGGGACCTGCTGATGGCAGCCCCAGCCCTCCTGACCCAAGGTGTCAGCAGAGCAGATGCAACAAGTGGGCAAATGCTGTTTTCTCTCATGCACACATTTTCCAGGAGAGGCAGTGACAAATTAACAAACAGAAAGAGCCCAAAACAAAACAACAGAGAGTGTGAGCATATTAAGTCCTTTTCCATCCCCAGTTTATGCTTCAGCTGCTACCTTGAGACTGGAATAGAAACCAATGTGCCGTTTGCTTCACACAGCTCCTGGGATCTCCGTGGCACAGTTTATGCTTGGGTAACTCAGCTTCTGGAGGCCATTAGGCAGGGTAATTTCACCAGTTCCTAAGCAAATGCCTGGAGGGGTCCTCGCAAAGCCAGTTCAGCACAGCTGAAATATGGAGGAAATGTTTGTTTGAATCCTAAAGAGAAATGTAATGACTGCTTCGTAGTAAAGCACATTCAAATCAGCCCCATTTTGGCTGATCGAGTCACAATCTCATCAGCACTCTCCAAGAAGAAATACTTCTGATCCAGTAAGTGAGCATAACATCCTAGTGGAAGAGTTTTCATCAACTGACAACATGCATTTTGGGAAAAACTAGCTCACAGCATCACTCAGGTGCAGACTTTAAAAGCAAGTGCATTTTTTCCTATTTTTTCGATTTTTTTTTTCCTTTTTCTGAAAAGGTACTTTCCATTTGATGGGCCCAGCTCCACTGAGATGCCAGCTGGCCAAACACATCAGCAAAGGTTTGCTCTGTGAAGGACTGTGATCTGTTTATTCATCAATGCATTGATGAAACCCGGGCTCTGCAGAAGTTCTCTTGTGAGCAGCTCCTACATCTGTTTGTGGATGGGTCCTGACCAGGGTGGTTGGGAGTGGTCTTGGTTGCAGGGGTCAGGAAGCTGGAACAAGCCCTTGAAAAGACTATAAGTAACAAGGTTCTGGGTTCATCCAAGCCCACCAATACAGTAAAAACATAGAGCAAGCATGCTGGGAACAATCATCCAGGGTAAGCATCACAGGTACCACCAGTTCAGCAACACCACGAGGAGGAACTAAGTGAGAAATCCAAAGAAAACACTGTTCAGTGACAGCTTGCAAAGCAGAGGAGAAATAGTCCCTGGTGGGGTATCTGCACTGATATCCACAGAAGAATGAGAGGCTCCCCAGAGACAGAGGAGGTAGGAGAGATGCTTCCCAACCCATGCTGGGTGGCAAAGTGGCTTTGGAAGTTGAAGTATTTGGTAATATTTTGGATCTTTCTGTTTCAAGGGGCATATTTGCAGATTCTCTTCACAGTGGTTCACTCAGGGAATGGGTGTGCTACTCACCCTGCCTTGGAAATGGGAAAACAGATGCAGAGAGAGGAGCAGCAGTGAGGGAACAGCCAAGTTTCCCCCATGGCTGACTAAGCAGAGCCTGTGCCTGCAGTCTGTGTCCTTGGGCTCCAAACCTGTTCCTCTGTCCTGTCAGGATCTGCAAAGGCTGCTTTTCTCTTGTCCCCTCTCTCCTTTCAAACCCTGGCTTTGCCACCTGTGCCAAACAGGACAGCAAGCAGGTGGCTTGTTAGAAACTGTCCCTCCAACATCCCAACTTGTGAATATGCAATGTGTATTGCATTTTGATAGATGTCTGGGGACTCAACAGAATTAATTAAAAGAGAGGGAGACATGATGAGTACGTGAAAGGTGTTTGTGAAGAGCAGCGGGCCAGTGTTCTTTAGTGTGTATCAGCAAAGGCTACAGAGAGCTGTAGGAAGAAAACAGGGGGCTCTCAGTCCTCCCATGGCTGTGTTAATGGGGCACAGGCTGGTACTTGACCTTGGCAGCTGTAAGCACTTGTCTGAGCTCATCTGTGTGTGTTCCTGTGTGCAATCATACAGATGTTCCCCTAACAAGGAACTGTATATCAGCAAACTTGTGCCCTGAACCATGCTCTTGCTCATGCAGAAGCACATGCCAGTAGAGAGCAGGAAACAAAGCCCAAGAAATCCAGTTTCTTCTGACTGTATGAAAATGTGCAGGACCAACTCCTGCATGTGCAGCTCATGGGACACGGCGTGTCTTTCACAGCACCCTTGGCATGGCAAGGAGGAGAGGGACAAAATGTCTCTGCAGAGGAACCTGTTCAGATGAAAGTATCAAGTATATCAAGTATTCTGACTGCTGATGTCTTTGAACAAAGGGCTCCATCAAAGAAAACCTACTCATGCAAGTTTGGGTGAAACTCAAAAACTCTGGTCCCCCGCCAGAAAGGAGATTCTTTTGCTGGCTGCCCCACACAAGACTCAACCATCTGCCCACAAGCAGTAAGTGAGGAAGAAGGACTTGGCCCCTAACTTTGACCTCCTGTCCCAGGTACCCATGACTGCACTGTCCTCAGGGCAGAGGGGCTGCTGTTATTGGGAAGGGAGCTCAGCTGCCAGCTCCAAGGAGAGCACAGTGCATGATTTCCCTTTGGTAATTCCCACCTAGCTTCCCCCAGTGTTTAGGGAAATGGGCTGCTTGATCTGCGTGGGATTTTTTCATCTTTAGCACCAACAATCCTCTGATACTGCTTGTGCTTTTCTTTGGCTCTAAACAGAGCCCTGAAGTTGTTTCTCATATCGAATGCTCCCAGTCAATCTGATTTTTAGAAAACATAGCGCGTCTAGGGAGAAACCTGCAAAATATAGAACACATTTCCCATTTGCATCTGAATGTTGAAAAACCCCATCACTCCTCTATGGTACATCATATCAGCACTACACCCGCCATGAAATATTCATGGCCATTTATTATGATGTTGTTTATTATCCTCATAAAACTTTCCAGCAATCAGTGTCTCTGTTTGCTCAGCCTCCAGCCTGGATGGGTGCTTTTGTGTCTTCTTTAGTGCTGGCAGTGTTTGAATTAATCCAGGTCCCCCATCACTGTGAGAACATCACCACTGCCCTCCAGGGCTCAGTCCATCCTGGGCTGCTTCCCTGGCATCAACAGAGCACTAACTGTGGACAGAAGGGTGACTGTGACACACTCTTCCTGCATTAAGTTGCTGGAATGGAATGAAATTCAACCCAGGATTGACCTCCTGAGCCCAGTGTGACAGCACATGGAGCAGGAATTGAATGGTGCTGCCAGTCCTGCACAGGTTGGGAGGGCAGTGGGACATGATGCTGGTCTCACCATCCATGCAATGCTCAAAAAGGGAAGGGAAGCACTCAGTGAGGGCAGCTCCTGAATGTGTTTTATGGCAAATGTCAGATTTTAATGTAAGCTCCTAAATGCTTTTCAAATGGGTAGTTCTGCATTTCCTTCTCAGCCCCTCTGAGGGTCTGGTGTAGGAAGAACAGATCTGAAATGACCCCTGCAACCACCAAACTGCTCTCTTGGCAGAGGAGCAGAGGCAAGGGCTGGACCCAGAGGGAGGAGGGTGTGAGAAAGACAGAGGTAGTTTCTGGAACAGATACGGTTTCTGATTGAGAGCAGTCCTTTATAGCAGAACACTCTGTCAAGAGTGCCCATTCTGGAAACCTTTTATTCTTCCTGCAAGAGCTTGCAAGACCTGCCCTTTACGTGTGGAGGGGAGTTAAAAAAGATCTCCGAGAACAGAGAGAGCAAGAGCTCTCCTTTCACAGAGATTGCAAAGCAGAATCTCAGCGGAGTGACCTTGATATAACCTCTTGTTTCAAACACACAGCAAACATTTCTGCGTTGAACAAACTGCTGCAAGAGGATTCAGGCTCCTCACTTGCCAATGCACTGGCACTGCTTCTCCCCAGAGCACAGTGTCTTCCAAAAGCAAACTGCATCAGCCTCAGAAAAATAAATAAATCTACTTTTCACATCATTTCATCTTCTGATAACAGTAATGAACTCAGTCTGAGGCATTACTGGGAATTAATGACTGCCTGCCTCCTGACTCACCAGCTCTTCCTAGGCTATCATAAATTCCCAGGAACACATCAACCGGTGAGCCGAAAATAAAACCATTGTCCAAATCCCTGGGATAAATATACAAAGTGCCAGTCCCACCTGGAAGCCTGGGAATTGAGATGAGCTCCCAGATAAATGCACTGCTCTGCCCTGATGGCTCACTGGGGGCAAGCAAAGGGAGCTGCTTCCTGGGGCTCCCTGCAGGATCCCAATGGGGGTTCTGCGTCACTTTTCCAAAATAAGTCTGGTTGAAAGCAGCACACATCACCCTTGGGGAACTGTTCCTCTGGATAATTAAACTCATATTGCATGCCATACCTTTAACCTTTTTCCTGCCTGACTCCTCAGTCTCACAATGCTCTTGTCTGAGAGATTAAAGAGCCTCTCAGAAGCTGCTCCTGGATGCAGCAACTTCCAGACCATTATCACATCACCTCTAACCTGCTCTTAATAAACTAAAAGAAGATGTTTCATTACTGAATTCAAGCTCTGCAGCTTGGTAGTTAGATACCAGAGTACATCACATATGCGAGGCCTCTTCGCCGTTCTGCCTTTCGGATCACACAACCTTCAGTGGGGAGAAAGAGGCCAACAAAAATGGCAGACCTATATACTTATTTAAATATCTGGATTTCCTGCTCTCCCAGTTGCAAATGCAAATTTGTATGTAACTAGCTGCAGTAATTAGGGTTAATAATTAAAGAGCATTTGGAGATCGTGCAATTCATGAAGTTCTCCATCAGAAATGACAGATTAGGTTTGCTGCTCTTTTTGAAAAGCACAGATTTTCTGTCATCGGTTGTTCATTGAACATATCTATCTGGGCTGCTTGCCTCAAGAAATTTAACTAAATTAACATATTTAGTTAACATGTATTAAGTACACACCATGCCCAGATTTTTATGAATCAGAGCATTGCACTGGTAGGACAGATAGAGGTATGGCAGATAGTGGAATATGTTTTAATTTGGAGAAAATATAGCTGCTATATCAACTCAAAAGGCTGAGCAGTTCCACTCCAGCCCATGCTGCATTCATTTCCTGTTGGGTCTCACTTTTGATGGAGTCATACATCCAAACTACTCAAGTCTCCAAGGACAATTGCTGTGCAATACAGGCCAGTGCAAGAGAGAGATTTGCCTCATGACAGATTATCCCCAGGGAGAACCAGCACAACACTCCGGGGACTTTGAGAAGAAGAGAACTGAAAAATAATCCTTCACTACAAATGTGTTCTTCCCTTCTGCAAGTACCAGCCCTGTCCTTGGACCCCTCAGGGCAGAGCTGAGCACACAGAGGGTCCTGGGCCAGCATTCATCTTACTTTGGTAGCCAGGCCAGGGTGCTGCAGAGGTCTCTCTGGTTAGTCTGGGAGCTGTAGCTGTGTCCCTCCAGGTTTTTAATTAAGGCAGCTTGGGCTTTCCAAGCAGTGGAGTGTGAAAGCAGCACCTCATAAAAACGTCCCAGTCCCAATAACACTTCTAAATCAGCTTCTTGGGATGCAGCTGTAACAAGCCCCATGGAGAAGCTGTGGCAGCGAGGGGAAGGGTTTATTGGCTTTTAATTATGGGCTTTGGCACAATGCTCTGCATCCACTTCTCTGGAAAACAGCAAGCAGGAGTGCTCCAGCACTGTGTCACCTCCACCAGCAGCTCCCCACTGCTCCCACACACGACTGCAGACACTGCAACAACTGCATCCCATTTCTATCTCTCCAAAGACCCCCAAATCACCACTTTCTGCTCTTTCCCTTCGGAGGACCTCTGCTGTTTTTTGGTGGTGACCCGTGTACAATTGATTGAAGCTCCCAGCTTCAATCCCAGCCGGCTGCTCCCAGGTTCCTTGCTGCAACTCTTTGAGAAAAGTCTCAGGGGTCCATAGACCACAGGCTAAAAGCTGCTGAAATGAGCAAGTCCCTCGATGAGGAACCTCGTGATTAAGAGCTCTTTAACCTGACTGAATCCCTGCCTGCAGGATCAAAGGCGGCGGCTGGAAGGCTTGATATGTTCAGAAAGGCACAGTTAATTGTGAGAGCAATTAGCCTCTGCAAGAATCCACCAAGTACATGATGGATTCTCTGTGCCTGGAAGTGTTAAATCTCAGTGGAGATCCTTGGGAAAGATAAGCTTCTGTTTGGCCAGGCTGGATGGGCTTAATACAGGAATAGCCCATTTTATGCAAGAAGAAATGAACAGAGTGGTCTTTTGAGCTGGAAAATGTCTAAAATCTATGAAACTATTAATAGAGAGTGAGGCATTTCTAGTAGGTTTGACAGCTTGATGACAAATCTGTGTTAAATTCCACAGGATCCAAGAAACCACTCAGCCTTGTTCTCTGATATCCTCCAAGGGGTTTCCCAGTGCGGGGATTTTAGTTTTCCATTTTTTAGCTTTGAAATAATTTTCCAAATGGGAAAACTTCTCAACATCCCCTCCTCTCACCTCCCTCTGTTCCTCCATCCTTTCCACTGTCTCAGAGAGTATGTGCCAAGCTGTGTGTGGGTGAACCCCTGGGAGAGGTGGCAGCAGAGCCATCCCACGTCTGTGTGTGATGAACACAGAGCAGTGGACAGAAGTAGGAGAGACCAAACGTTGCATTTTCCCACCTCAGAGCAACCTCAAAGTCTGGGCATAAACTCCTTGCAGAGTCTGGAGAAGCCCCATGGCACGAGAGGTGTGGGAGTCAGTGGGCTGCACACATTCTGCTGCTCCCAGAATAGCTTGGTTTATCAGGATTTCCCTTTTAACTGCTGTGAAGCTTGATCTTCCCAAATTCATCAGGGCACAGCAGCTGTGGTTGGTTGTCTTCAGTGGAAAGCATCAATTAAAATGGAAGAAATTAATGAAAAGGTGGCCAGGCCCAATAATAATAATAATATTAATAATAATAATAATAATAACAGTAATATGAATATTTAGGACAATAAAAGTAGAGGCAGTCAGCCTCTGAATTTTGGTGGGACTTCTCGAGAGGCACGATAACAGTACCCTGTACTGGGAAAATTTACACTCTTATGAGATTGCCAGTCCTTCAGAGAGCAAAAAGGTTAATGAAATAGAGGGAGAAAAGATTGTGATGTTTCCTGCATTTTTTTATAATTCACATGTGTGCTAAGTACTGCATTCTTCCAGAAATCCCAAGTGGAAGAAGTAAAATAACAACCGCTTGAAGGATTTAATCCATAAGTCTCCAATTTAATTCATATTTATAATAAAAAGTTGGTATAAGCCTGGGCAAAAAATCCAGAAGCACCAGCCCCTGCTGAAACTACTGGAAGGGGAATAATTTGCAGAAGGATCCAAGACTTGTTTCTCTTGGATATGCCTTTTTAGGATGACACTCTCCCCTCCCATTAAGGGGCTTGTGATCATCCTCTGTGCACAATTCAATGTGCTACACAGCAGGGATGATGGAAAAGGGGGCCTGGTGACACGGAGCTGGATTTCAAAAGCGTGCTGACAAGGAAGATTAAGCCCAGGATCTGAGCATCGGCGAGATCTGGAATGATGTCCAAACAGAGCAGCAGGGTTCAAGTTTCTCAGATGGATCTCATCACTCCCCTCCCTGGGAGAGCTCTCAGCACCTGCCACTCCTGGTTCCCATCCATCCTCATGATGCTCCCACCACTGCTCCAGTGCCTTTGGAGAAGGTGTCTTTTGCTCGTCCCACTTACAGGCTGTAGCCTGAGCGTGTGTAGGTGGTGTCAGATCCCCAAGACACGCATAAAAAGCCAACACCACTGAGCTGCTCTCTACCTGTCTGATGCAGAGCAGCTCCATTAGATGGGTCCAAGCCTGCTCCCACCTCGGCTGCAGTCCTTGGAGCTGCCCATCCTGGGAATCCAACACCACTGAGGTGATTTGCAGGGGCTTCTTTTGTCATCCAGAGCCGTGCTTTGCATGAACACCAGATACAGCAGCATTCAATCAGTTTGCAAAAGCAGAGCTGAGCCTGGCAGCATAAGCAGGACCTAAGAGAGATGTGACAGGAGGAGAAAAGAGCCAGTTAGTGCCTGAGTCTGAGTCCAGATGCCAGAAGCCTCTGCAGCCCTGCCTGTCTGGGGCCAGCAGTCCCTCTGAGCACTAGGAGGATCAGAACAGAAAGATTACAAAAGTATGATAGAAAGGTACCCATACAGGCAGTCCCAGCTATTCAGGTACCTATATCCATATGGAGTAGGAAGCCCAAGATCCAGCTTTCATCCCTAGGATTGATCCTTTCACTCACCTTCCTGCAAAATCACTTTCTCTGATCTCTGCACTGGCAGATAATTTGCCTTCTGTGGCCACTGTCCTCTGCCAGCTGTTATAACAGATGTTTCATAAAGCAAGGACCATGTCATCCAGCCAGGGAAAGGCTGTGTAATGCTGTAACAGCCACACTTTTCTCCCCCTTTACTCCACCCTAAGGTAGTGCAAGAGATTGAACTCTGCTGGCTTTTCCTCTATTTCTATTTAAGACCAAGAAAAATGTCCTTAGTGCTCTTTCTTGGTGCAGAACACATAGTTTTGCAGAAGCTGGATCTGCTTAAATCAAAACAAGGCTAGGGAAGGAGAGTTCCATCCTAAGGCAGCTTCCCCAGACACCTCAGACCAAGCCCACTGCACTGGCAACCCAGCTAAGGCTGCAGCAAAGAAAGCCTGATGTGTGGCTCCAAAAATCCTGTTGTTCAGTCTGCTTTACAAGTTCAGGTTGTTTGGTTGCCTCCCCAAGACCTCTCCCACTTGCTTTGCACCCTGAGATCTATGTCAGCATGTCTGTGACCACAGAACAGGTTTTCAAAGTACACAACCACAGCAGCTGTGGGTTTGGACCCTGTGCCCACATCTGCACAGAAGCTGCTCTTCCACTGCACACCGAACACTGGGGGAGGGACTCCTCTCCCCTGACACCAGGTGCCCACACAGAAGTGACTCTGGACAAGCCAGTCACCAGAGCTCCCCTTGCACCTGAAAGTGATCCAGGCCATACAGTCTGTGCAGAGGAGTAATTTTCCAGATCCCCGTGTGTAGATACTCCTGCTGTAGGAGGGGATATTTCCTATGCTCATCTCTTGATGGTACCTATCTGATCTCTAAGAAGAAGCCACAAGACAGCAGCTGTTAGATGAATCCTTTCAGTCCAGCTGCTCCAGGTTCACAGTAGAGTTTGGGTTTTTTTTCTAGAGAGGAGACAGTGCAAACACAAATCAGCACAACAGTATCCAAAAAGCATCTTTTCATCCCATCGACAAGGGCAGTGCAGAGATATGTGTTATCCCAAGGCACTGTGCTGCTTTGCTGCTCCTGGCCCATCCCTTGCCAGCCCTGCTTCTCCTAAGCATCCCTCTGGTACAATTCCAACCCAGCCAGGACGACAGGCAGCCTTGCAGGGAGCAGCCCCTCGGAGCATGCTGATCCCCAGTGCCAGTGGGAGTCACAGTCTGTCCCACCTTGCTCTGTCCCACCACCCTGCATCAAAGGCTCTGGCTTTTAATTACCTTCTTTGATGCACAGGCTGAGCCTGTCCACAATCAGCGGGATTGAGCAGTCAAATCAGTCATGTTCAAAGCCCACCTTGCCCCACTGAGGGGAATGACACACTGACATTCCTCTGTTCACATGATGAAATGCTTCGGAGACACCCATCACTAGGATGAGCCCCTTTGCTCAGGGAGGAGACGAGTTGGGGTACCAGTGGCTGCAGCCACAGTCCCATCTGTGCACAGTCACATCAGCCCAGATCAGGATGGGAAAGTCTGTGATGGATACTGAGCAAGGGAGGAGGATCTGCTCAAGAAGGGACTTGTAAGGAAGGCAGCCCAGCAATGAGCCTGCTGTAGCAAAGATGAGGGGAAAAGTCTGTACAGCTTGCAGATGGGATGGCTTTGGGCCCCACTGTGGAAACAGGCTCATTGGGAATATAGGAGTGAGCAGGCAATCCACAGGGGACATCAGGGCACATCAGCTGAAACACAGCTTCAGTGCCCATTAAAATCCCCCCCTAACCTTTACACATGTGTCTTGAGGCAACTTGTGGAGCAGCCCAAGGTTGGGCTGAGAGAGGGGTAGGAGGGGACCTCCTGCCATAAGAAGACTCTCCATCACTGGATATAGCCCCAAGGTTTCCTTGGCTATCTCCTGGTGCCCTCTCTGTGCAGATACTCACCACCCAGAGGGTGGACCTGTCACTCCCCATCTCCTCTCCCTCCTCAGTCCTCTGCAAATGGCAAACGATGGAGCTGCCAGGCAGAAACTTGTCCTGCCTACTAGCAAAGCCAGTAGTGCTCTGGAAACTTTGCCTTCCCTCCTCAGGAGATGTGTTTTGTCAGGGCACTGACACCAAGCAGCGCAGCCAGAGGTTCTCTTTCTTATTCCATGGAGTCTGATCCTGCCCCAAGGAGCAGCAGAGAGGAGAGATGAACATCAAGACACAGCAGTAGAGGAGTGAGGAGTCACATGTACACACAGCTCCTGGAGAGGCTATCATGCTCAAACTGAAGCCAAGATCCTGGTTTGCCCCTTGTCAACACACTGTCCCTCCTTTCCACTCACTGTTCTGACCCTGTCAGCTCTGTGAGATGCCCAGGTCCCAGGCATGCCTTTCTCAGGTCCTAAGAGGTACAAACACCCTGGCTCTTCCCTGGAAATGCTGAGCTAATAAAAAAAAACCTGTCTGTGCTTCTGGCTTTGCCCATAAAGACACTGCCTGATACTCATAGAGCTGCTCTCTTTTGTTGGAAAGCTTTTTTGCTCGCTGGTTTTTTGCTTCTCTTTTTCACTTGTGTCTTCGTGTCTGGTTCTTAGCTGGAACTGAGCACAATCAAGACTCTGAAGGAAGGGTCAGGCTGCAGTTGGTCCACATCAACACAGCCTTGCTGATTCAGAGTGACCAAGCATCTGCTAGAAATCCTCCCAAATCAGTGACTCCTGGCACTGCAGAAGTGAAAACCATGCAGAAAGACCCTACCATCACATTTGACTTCTCGTCCCTCTTCATCCAGCTTGAGCCCTGGAACCACAGTGACAGGCAGCTTTGCCCACCACTCCCAGCCACACAGAGGGTGAGGTTTGATTGAGCAGAGGGGATGGCACATGTCGTGCCATCTCCCTCTGTCCTGGAATGAGCACAGTACCCGCTTTCAAAGACAGCAAGAGATTTGGGATCCTTCAGGTCACTCTGAAGGTGGCACTTACCTGCAGCTCAACCGGTCCTGCTGTGTCAGCAAAGGAGCACTGCAAGGTTTGTAGGATACTTTCCCCTCAACTACTCAAGGCTTCACAGATCTTCCTGTTCAACTTTTCATGCCTTTTTGGAAGGTGTGTTAGCTTCACTGAAGCTGAATCATAAAAGCACCAACACCAACAGGAAAAAACAGGTTCCTCCAGAACTCTTTAACAATGTTCCTGGTCTTACAGAGAAGATTTCTTTTTTCCAGAGAAGACTGTAGAAAACACTGGTGAAGGCTGTGTCCCTCCATATATTGCTCTTCCTTGTCTATTGTCTGCTCTCCCTTTTGTCCACTAGCTGTGAACAGCTTGCAAGAGAAAACATGCCTGAAAGGTCATGTATGCACAAGACTCGTGGCTGGGAGAAACCTGTAAATCAGGGCTTTGCCCAGCAGATCCTCCTGGCCCTTCTTCTTCTCTTGCATGAGCAGAAGAGGATTGGTGGAGCTTTAAAGCCAGTGGACAGTATATCCACATGGCATTCACCCCATTGTGTGAAGATTCATGGCTTTGTTCTCTGAAGGTCAGACTCGTCTGTTCTAGTCAATTAAGAATAATCTATGGCTTCTCCTTCTGCTCCCTCCCTGGCCGTATGCTCCTTGTCAGCACGAGGCCATTGGTCAAATAAAAGTCAGAATTGGTCAGTGTCCCAGAGATATGCTGCAGGAAGAGCAGGAGGAGGCAGAGAGCTCTTCATCTCTTGATGGGCTCCCAGGGATCCCGCTCCTCTGAAAGGCTGAGCACTGGCAGAGGGGCACAGCCAGTGACAGCTTACAACTTCTGGCACAGCACCATCCCCACAGACCCCACGGGGATCCCTCTAACACCCATGTCCCTTTGCTCCCTCCATCATCTCATATGGCCCTATCTCCTTCAGCCTCGAGTGTTGTATCACTGGATCACAGCCAGAAACATGCAGTGCCTCACCTTCCCTGCCCACACTGGTTACCTTCTGCTCATGGCTCCTGGAGCCTTCCTCAGAGGAAGGACTAGTTCTTCCTCCCTAGTCTCCCTCTGCTTCTTTGAGCATTTCTCCATTTGCAGGCAGAGATAGAAGCAGACCACATGCAATTCCCTCCTTTGAATGCTGGAGCTGGAGAAGCTCACTGCAGGGTTTGGAGGTGGCAGGAGGTGAAGAAGGGCTGTTATGCAGACACAGGGAGAGATTCCAGACAGTTTGTGAGAGCTCCAGATGCCAGCCACATTGAGGATACTAAGACCTGGATTCAGGAACTAACTTTGAGGTTTGAACTTTAAATGCTTGACTTAAAGTCATTTTCTCATGCTTATTCACTTGGTGGCATCTCTAAGTATGGCCATGGAACTGGTCTCTGTAGTCTGAAGGAGGAGTCAGAGGGCCTTGGGATCCCACATTATTTATGCCACTGACACCAGTATCAGAGACAGGACTGCAACACTGACCTGCTGACCCAGAGCTGGGACCAGAGTCTAAGTGTGCCCTTCCAGTGGCTTTGGGTTCTGGGATTGCAAAAAAATAAAACAGCGTATCCTGAAAATTAATTGATTTACAAGAGTTTTCTATAAAAACCAGCCCCAGGTGACATGGGCAGGTTTTCACAAGGGGCTGGAAGCAGGCCAGCATGGGGGCAGTGTTGAGTCCCTGCTGGAGTCACTGGAGCAGCTGGAAGGATGAGGGATGGGAAAAACCAGGGATGGAGACCTAAGCCATGCCCCAGGAGCTTGTGCAACTGGCACGGTCTGTCCTCATGGACCCAGCAAGGACCAGGAACTGAGGCATGTTCTCCCTCTAAATTGTCTCTATGGGATGTGGAGGTGGATGAGTTTCAAGCCTCCCTGGTTCTGTCTCTCCTCGTTTGTCTGCTTTGCTTTTGAGCAGCCCTCAAGGCTGCATTTTGGAGAGGGGTTTCATCAGGCAAAAGAAAGGTACAAAGATGAGTTAATGAGAATGATTATTCAGTGACAGCTGCTGCCACTCACCTTGTAACAAACGTAAGGTACAGCCTTGCAGAAACAAGGCTTTCTCTGACGATTCTGTTTGTGATATTAACTTAGGAAACTGCTTAAGACCTGCAGTGATCTTATTTGAAATCTAGTCAATGAATAGGCAAGTGTAGGGAGGAAACCATACCTTGTTTATTTGCTAGGAGCAGAGAGATCCTGGGGCTGGATTGGGGCAGACCAGATTTGCAGTCCTTGCTCTGCTGTCCCTGGGGTACTCACCATTACCCTGGGGATGTGCAGCCAAAGGTGATGGCCCACCTGGGGCTCAGCATAGCAGAGTCTGTCTGCAGAAGCCTTTTCTCACCCAGCTGCTGCAGTCCATAAATCAAATCCTCTGTCTCAAGCCCAAATAACCCAGGCCAAGGCTGGGGAGGAACTGGACTGTGAATTCCTGCAGGGAACACTGGTTTTCACTGCTGGTAGGCTCCTCTGTACAACTACAGTCAGCTTTGCTAATGGTTATCACTGTGTCCATGCCTGAGAACTGCTCATCACTGGCCTCTCCACACAGGGATGAGATGTCCAAGCTTGGCACGTGATGACTGCCATTTAGTGTCCCCATCAAGCCACAGAGAAACCAAATGGACTGGAAAACTGGCCCAGGATCAGTGCTTTTCTTCCAAACTGGCACCCACAGAGTGCAGGACTCCTCTCTGTTTTCAGCCTGGCATCCCAACCAACCCCCTGCTCGGCTGGCAGTGGTCAGGGAGAGCAGCAGTGCCAGATGGTGTTGCCTCTACCTGTGCTGCAGGTGGTGGGACAGGACCTCCCTGCTGCCTCCTGGTCTGGCACAGCTGACTGGGCTGGGCCACCACACCCAGGGATGCAGCCCCGGCTGCTCCAGCACAGGCACAAAGCTCAGCTCCCTTTGGCATCACAGCCCTGCCACCAGCTCAGACAGATGGTGAACAAGCCCAGATCCATCTCCTGTGGCTCTTTGGCTACAGATTACAGAGAGCTCTTCAGGCCAACCTGAATCTGGCTTGCAGGTCTCCGTCCCCCAAATGCAAATATTTTGGCAGGAGTGGCTGTGAGCCAAGTGGATAGGACTCTGTGTTTCCCATCGAGGCCAGGAAAATGGGTCTGCCCCACTGCAGCTCCAGGGATTTCCTCAGCTGGATGCAGAGTCTGATGCTCAGCAGCAATTCCCTTCACTGGCTCCCATCCTCAGCTGCATTTCGGGCATCAGTGACCCCACACTTTCTGCCAGGGCTGGTCTGGCTCCCAGGGCAGTATTCCAAAGAACTGGTCATAGCTCTCTGCATTTCCCCCACTGGTCTCTCTTTGAAATTTGTGGCTGTTTCACCTCAGCTCCTGCCCAGTGACCCCTGAGCTCTGGGGCCCCACTATGGTCTGCAGCTATCAGCCAGTGCCAGTCGACCCCTGGCTGCCATCATGAAGCTGTGGGTATTTGCTGCCTTTTTCTACTGTGCTGTCTTGCAATTTGACCCCTTCAGTGCCTCCTTCACCCCCTCCTTTAAATCTGGTGGGTCCTTGGATGGAGGAGCAGCCACAGGCTCAGCTAGGAGCCCATGGCCAGGCAGCCCTGCCCATCCTGTCCCATCACCAGAGCTAGCCATTAAAACTGGCTGCAAACTGGTGACCCAGGTGCTCTGTTGGGGACAAGCTCCACAAGTGTATCAGAGGTAAGGGGTCCCACCACCCTGCATGCTCTGCAGAGTGTCCTGAGAGGGAAGGCCACTCCCCATGCATCCTCCCATCCTGCTCACAAAGCCAAGCAGTAGCTGAGATGCATCATCCCAGAGATCAGAGCTGATTTGCCAAAGCTGGCTGTTGGAAGGGCTGCAGGAGTTTTACTGCTACCTTGAAATCCCAAGGTCTAGAAACTGAAATCAGAGTCTTCCCCTGCACAAATCTGTAATATTCTTTGCACACAGTCAGTCCCTGTGGCAGTAAAACTCCCGTCACTAATCCATACTACTCCCCTTCCTAAAGAAAGAATGGACTGGGGTTACCATGCTCTCAAGGGATGATGAAACCATTATAGTCTTCTCTATATACCCAAAAGAAACCTTTATCAGCCTGTATTTAGGGACAGAGGTCTGCAAAAAGCAGTGCTCTTAAAAATGAAATAAGAATCCTTGAATTTTTGTTTTTGTTTGCTATTTCTGCTCACAGGCAATTAGAGGAGCAGGACATAAGGTCTGGTTTGTGTGAAGGCCCTTCCCTTCTCCTTCCCCTTCTCCTTCCCCTTCCCCTTCCCTTCCCTCTTTCTCTCTCTTTTAATTGTATAGCTCTGTACCACAGAAATGTGTCTTGCATGAGAACTAAAGTCAGAAAGAGCATTCACTCCATAAAACATCTAATCAATACCACTGGGCAGCCAGAGCCAAAAACATGTCAAAAGTTAGTTGGGAATTAAAAGAAAGTAACAGATGTCATTCAAAACCTCAAGGCGTGATGAAGGGCTGAATCACACCCTGCCTGGCTAAACAGTCCCGGAAGGATGGGAGCTGTGAGACCAGGGAATTCTTTGGCATTGGACCTTAGATGCAAGAGTGGAGGAACAATGGAAAACCACAGGAGCAACAACAGGAAAAATTGCCCAGGCAGCCCTGGAGAGTTTGACCCTGTTTCAGGAGAAATGGGTGGGAGGGACGAGATACTCAGTGCACAACAGTTAATGGCACATGGAATTGGGGGACAGCAGGGATGTGGAAGGACCACAGAACAAGGGGAGCAGGGGGAGGTTACCCAGTGCTGGAGCCAGAGAGTGGCCACTGTGTGGGTGACGGCAGGAACCCGCCCAAAAGAGGATAACAGAAGGATTTATGAGCACAGCGATAATGAAAGCCAGTTATCCGTGACCATCTTAAATCTTGTCAGAGAGAGGATGAGAGGGACCATCTCCCGTGGACAGGTTGGAAGATTTAACGCCACCGTTCCGCAGTGTAATCACAAAATGAGCCCCCCCACGCTGGCTGCTGCTCCGTGGGAAGGGGACAGCCTCCTGCCTGAGCTTCCAGGGCTGGTTAGGGCTGAGCCATCAGAGAGGGCCAGCTCTGAGCCAGCCACAGGGGGAGGGAGGTTAAATGACACAGGAGGCACTGCAAAGAGGCTCAGCATCTTTCCCAAAGCCCAAGGAGGGGCAGGATGCCACCAGCCTGCTGCAGCCCAAATGCAGGATGCACCAAAAGCCTCAAATACCAAGGGCACCATGCTGGTTCTGTCCAGTGGCACAAACCAGCAGACCACACACCCTTGCTCCCACAGCTTTGATTAACAGCACTGCATTTCCAGCCCAGCTGCTGCAGTGCCCCTTTTCCCAGCCATGGAAAACAGGACACAGCACCTTTCCCAGGGCTGAGGAGGGCCAGATCCTGAGAAGGTCCTTTCCCCAGCCAGCACAAGCTGTACAGAACCTCTGCCCACAATCTGAGGCACTTATCTCCCTCTGCATGGCATGGGTCCTGCTGAGCAGAGCCCACGCTGGGGTGCACACACACACTGCTCTGCCTGCACCCCACACGTGTCCTCCCCTCCATCCCAACAGCCCTCAGGTCCTTGCACAGCTCATGGACCAGCAGGCATGACCAAAGGGTAGAACTTTCATGGCAAGGACTTGGGGAGAGTGAACTCAAACAGCAAGAGAGCAAACCCAGGAGCCTCTCCTTGAGCTTGGGGAGATGGGTCAGTGCCCAGCATCAACAGCAAGGAGGGAGGTCCCAGGCTGCTGGCAGGGACACTGGGGCACAAGGGGACAGGGGAAGAGCAGGCACAGCCACTGCAGCCTCCGTGTCTGCAGAGGGATGTCACGGGAGCTGCCTGCCTCCCTCTCTGCAACCAAGCAGCCGCATCACACTCTCCCCAAGAGAGAAAGAAATCAGGTAAGCAATGTCTACAAGTCCATATGGAGGGGCTGGGATGCTGCCCAAGCTTCAGCTCAAAAAAAGTGCACATTTTATGGTATAAATATTTTGGTTTGCCTCCTCCTCTCCAGCCCACAAGCTCCGGCACTGAAACCACAACAGCAGCCCTTCTCACAGCCTTCTGGCAATCGGCTGATCCCCACAGGAAACGAAGTGTGTGGCAACAAAAGCCCACTCACACTGACCTCGCTGGCTGGGCAGAACCCCTCAGCTCTGCACTGCTCCTCCCTCTGCCTGCAAACACCCACATCCCTCCCAGGCATTGCCGTGAAGGAGAGAAGCTTCTGGCAGAGTGGAGTGGGACTTTCAGCCCACTGAAAGGTGCTGCTTCCCAAAGGTATTGACACATTTAGGGCCAAGGAGATGCCAAGATGCCTTGCAATACCACCTGGCTTTCATGGAGCTGTTTGGTACCTTTTGTTCCTGTTATCCGCCATGAAAGGAAAGAGCTGAGTCTGATTCCCCTCCTGCTAGCAGCCAAAAATCATAGAATGAATCACAGAATGGTTTGAGTTGGAAAGGACCTTAATGATCATCTTGTTCTAACCCTGCTCCCATGGGCAGGGACACTTTCCTTTAGACCAGGTTGCTCCAAGCCCCATCCAACCTGGCCTTGAACATTTCCTCACAGTAAACTATTTTTTGCCTAATATCCCATCTCTAAAAACTAATGCTTGCTCGGAAATTCGAACAATGGCTGCAAATGCAATGGGGAATCTGTGCACTCTGTCACAGCACTCCCAATATGAGCCCTTTCAGCAGCAGTAGAGCAGCTCCCTGGGACACAGCCCCACTGCTGTGGGTCCTGTCCTTACCCCACACTTCTGCCAGCCCACCCCAAGCCACAAATCACCCTACTATCCAGTCTGTTCCTCTTTTCCTCCCCTCAGTGCCCTGGGAGAAGCACTCAGCCACCCGAGCTGCTCTCTGCCATGGCAGATGCAGGATCTGCACCATGATGTGCCAGCAGTAAGGAAGAAGGGGGTGTATTTTCCCTAACTAGCAGAGCACCTGTGGCCTTGTGTTACCATTGTTGAATACAAAGAGGACAGAGCTGCCACCTCCAACAGGTGCATTTGATTTAGCCCAGGTGCCAGTCCCAAAACTTTCTCCAAATTCTTGGGAAAATGTGGTAGGAATCTGGTGGTGGGAAAATGTATAGGTTTGATTAAAATGGAGTGGAGAGGAAATCCATCAGGGTCTTTCTTCACTGAATCCTCTTGGAACAAGAATAAGAGAGGGAAAGAGAATTTGTCTAACAAAAGTGTTAAAAGGAATTTTTCACCATAAAGTGTATACTTTATGGCTTATAATCCTTGAGAAATGAGATTGAGTCCTGTCTCCCCAAGCCCTCCTTTGGTTGTGAAAGCAGCCCAGTCCTTCACTCTGCTACATCAGCATGTCAGGTGCCCAGGGAGAGACCGGGAACAGCTCTCAGAGCTGCTCGTTTGCCTTCAGACATCCAGAGCAGGACAATTAACCTGCAACACTCGCTCAGACAGTGCCTCCCTGTGTGTATGCTCCAAATCTACACACCCAGTGCAAAACCTGAGCTTGGGATCTGCATTTACCTGGGCAAACATTTGTTTTGTGCTCTAACAGCAAGGTGAGCACGCTATTCCCCTGTGTAAACAGCCACTCTCCAGACATAAGCACTTCTGAGCTGTGCTGCATTCCTCTCTTGAAACAGCCACTTTCTAGGTGAAATCTGCTGCATTCTCTTGTGTCAACAGAGTCAGTGCTTGAATCTGTCCTGGACTCCTCTGAAACATCTCTTGTCTTAGGTGGGAACAGTCCAAAGATACTTGTTTATTTATCTGTTTATAGGTGCACTCTGTTCCTTGTGCCATCTCAGCACATGGGGCTGCAAAGCAGGACTAGGAAGAAAGGACGATCAACAGCATGGACACAAAAGAATAAGGGCTAAAATACTTTGTGAGTTTATCCTCCCAGGTTAATGTGATAACTGTCTTGAAATAGAAAGGCAAAGGTAATAAAGTATTCTCACCTCTCTGGACTTAGTGAAGGAAGTAGAAGAATACAAAAACAGCCAAAAGTGAGTTCTGGAATAGGAAGAATGAGTCTGGAGGGGAAGTACAAGCAGAGCCCCCTGTAGTGCAGGTTTGTGACCCATACCAATTCTTTCATTTGTTACCTCATGCTGATGGCACTGGATGCTGGTCCAAGGCCAAGAGGCAGCAGGAGCAGACCACCCAGCAGAGGACAGCTGGGAGCCCACTGGGAGGGGGAAGGAGGAGCACAGCATGCAGGGCTCCAGCTCAGGAGGACGGGGTTAGGAACAGCTGTTTGCACTGCTCATCAAGGGCTCACCCGTTGGCAAGGACCAAGGAAGAAAATTATCTAAGTCTATGAGTCCAGGAAAGCCTTGATAAACTATGAGTGTGATGGGACCCCAGAAGGGAGAAATGTAAGTCCGGGGGGGAGATGTTACAATTCTGTCCCAAGCAGTCTATGGGGCACTGGATAGATCCTCAAGAAAACCCTTCAGCATCAAGTGCTGAAGGCTGTGGCATCACACATGTTCCCAGCTGATGTTGTTTTCCCTGGAAAAATTTTTTGTCATGACTTTTCCCCTCAATCTTAGGATCCTGTCAGGATATGTTTGGTGATGTGTGGGTGAGTTATCACCATTCAGCCTGCTCTGGATGCTCATTTGGATTACTCAGCTATTCTGAGCTGCCAGTAGTGGTCTGGGATAGGACTGATGTCCCATATCTCCTCTGTTTATGTTGAGATTTAAATTCACAGGGTATTGGAATGAGCCCCCCTAAAGGACACAGGCTGGGAAGGAGAAAGGTCCTGTACCTCCTATAGTACATAACTCACCCCATGCCACAGGATGGAGTCACTGTCTCCTCTCTATAGGTAGGGAAGCCAAGGCAGGAAAAGTGAAATTACTTGCCCAGAGTCACTCATCAGATGGCTATCCACATTCAGGAAGATTACAAAAAGCAGAGAAGGGCACCTGAGTAAGCTGGTGGATGAAGGACACATGGTATAAAAGCGGTGTAGAAGAACAGAGCTTGCTCAGCCTTGATAAAGCAAACTGGCAGTGATGTGATTTTTTTTTCCTCTATAAATACATCTGGAGGCCAAACACCAGGGAGGGGGGAAAAAGCTATTTAAGCTGAAGGACAATAACAGCACAAGAAAACATCCATATTTATGTTTGAGGAAGTAAAAGAGCAAATTACTGGGAGAAAGAAGGAAGGGAAGAATGAAGGGCCTGAAGGGAAGGGAGAGGAGATCCAGGTGGGACAATCCTCAGAGCTGCCAGGCAGAAGCCAAGTGGGAACTGCCTCTCCCAGAGGAGGATTCCTGTAGGATCACTGCCCTTGCAGAGCTCAGGGTCCACATGCTTCCTGCCTGACAAGGTTAAATGGAGAGGCAGAATTAGACAATCTTTGGCAGCATGGAGTGGGAGAAGGGGCTGGAGGGGAGAGCAAGAGCAGGGTTACAGAGGAGCATCTCTGAGAGGCAGAGATGTTCAGTGCAGGGCCTGAGCAGGGTGTGCAGGGAGCACTGGGGAAGAAGCTGACTGCCATCCTGCTCCCCAGCGTGAGCAGCAGAGAAACAAATGCCTGGGACCACAGGAGAAGCTGATATCTCCTCCCCTCATCCTCCCAGGCTTTCCATACACACTGACAGGTGCTGGGAAGAGCCATTGTGTCCCTGGGTTGTGGATGGACCAAGAAGAGATATAGATCCCCCCCAGATGTCACTGGCCAGCACAGCATCCTCAGCACATCCCCTGTGCTTTGCTGTCCTCTGGATTCAGAAGCAGAGCCAGACATTGTTTCCTCACCCCCCTCTTCCAGGAGCAAGCTGGGATTTCCATAGCTGTTAAAAACAAGCCTTTGTTATTAGCCCTGTGAATTATTTATTCTATCATAATTAATGCAGGACCGTTAGCGGCCATGGCAGAGCTCCCCAGCTCGCCTGTCTGCAAACACCACTCCACCTCTGCTCACCATTTCAGCATTAAATATGCATTGGGGCTGATTAATGGCTCCATCACACCGATCACCGCGAGGCTGTTGAACAAAGCGCTCCGAGCATGGACACTTCCCTCGGGAAGGGCTGTGCTGTGGAAAACTGGAGGTGGCTGGGGAGCAAGGCAGCTCCCAGGAAGCACAGGCTCATCCCCCTCTCACAGCTCATCCCATCCCTTGCTCTTACCACTGAACAGAGGCACCTTCCTGGAGGTGGGATCTGAGCCATCCTGGGATAAAAAATCAGTCCCCTCAGGCTGTGGTCTCGTGTCTGGCCCTCTCTGTTTTCAGATCAGGGTTTGGAGCAGATGACCCCCACACACACATTCTCCTTGGTTTTCAGCCCTGTCAGGTTTGCAGAGATGCCAGCTGGGGTGCAGGGCTCCACGGACAGTGATAGTGTGACATTGGCTTGTTCTGGGACATGCCAAGCCTCCAATGGACAACAGGAACTGGAGGCTTCCCCAAACTTTCCAAGCCTTGGCACTGAAGGACATGCAGCGATCTTCCTTTATCTCCCCCAGGCACCTCTGCAAACATTTCTTGGGCATGACAGAGGATTTTGGTAGCCTGTTGCCCCATCCCTTGTCACAGTGGATTCAGGTGCTCTTGAAGCAGCACCAGTGATGGTCACTTGAGTATTTCTCACCCTCCCAGCCAGCTGCAGGGAGATGGAGTGAATCCCACCTCTGCAGAGCATGGCACACTGTCACTTGTCCCCATCCAGGGCCAGTCACTTGTCCAGAAAGGAGGCTGCAGGGCTGGTGGCTCTGAGTCTTCTGCTGTGGAGAAGATGGCTGAGAAAGGAGTCTGCAGAGCCAGAGGAGATGCCCCCAACCCAGCCCCCAGAGGGGGATGCCCATTCTGCCTCCCATAAAGGCATAAAGAGAAAGGGGTGGATTTCTGGCACCTTCAGTAGTTTTACAGGGTTTAATCAAATACGCAGAGAGAAGGAGGGAGAGGGGGAGTAGCTTGCCTAATTAATAAAACAAAAGGGAATTAACAGCTGCTATGAAGCTGCTGAACTCTTATGCTCCTTTCTCAGACCAGCCCTTAAGAAATAAAGCAATTCCAGAGTATAAGGATTTCTCAGACTTGGAAGGTTTTTAGGCAGAGAGCTGTGCTGGGATCCTGAGACGCAGGATCCCTTAAGGACAGGTGTTACAGGATGCCTCAGGAACTCCATAACAAGCTCGCTGGTCATTAGATTGGTGAAAAACAAACCAACCCAGCCAAGTCCAGGCTTAATGCAACAAGTCAGCCTGCCAGGGATCAACACCTGGAAGCTGTTATCCTTACCCAAAATGCCCTCCCATTAACATCCCTCTGTCAGGCTGTGTCCTCCAGGACACCCGGTACCTACATACCCCAATGCTGCTTCTTCTCACCTTTTTCCTTTTCCAAAACAGCCACTCCTTCTATTTGGCAGAGGTAAAAAAAAAAGAGAGAGAAAATCTGGTCTCAGTTGCAGCTAAGTTTGATTTAAAAGTGGAATATGGGTATAAAGCACATAGATTTGATCAAGAGAACATGAGAGCAGCAGTTACACAGCCTGGCTCCAAGCAGCCTTTCCCTGGCTAAGCTGGTGCCTGACAAAGGATTATTTCAAAACATGCAATGATCTGACTCCAGCACGGAGGTCTGAACCCAGTAGTTGTGACTGGGGCTAGTGGAGCTGCTCCCATCCCACCACACAGAGGGTTCAAAACAAGGAGAGGAAAAAGGAAGCATTAAACATGTATTGTCTGGGCTAATCCTGGCCCAGCAGTGAAGTGCACTTAAACTGACCCTTCTCTAAGCTTCATCTCTCTCATTTGATGTTTCTCTCATTCGAGGATCTTTCTGGCTGCAACATCTATTTCTCTGTCAACAGCCCTCAGTGCATCTCTCTTGCTATCTTTAGTTTCGGTTTATTGATCCCTCATTCCTATCTATCCATCTAATTCTTTTGTGCTTATTTCTGCCTGTCACTCGATTTACTGCAGTACACCTGTCCTGTTTTACAATGTGTAGCTCATATCAGCCCCTTTTTCCACGTTTCCCATTCCCTGGTGGGGAGGGGCACCAGGCAGGGAACTGCAGAGCTGCTGGGCAGGGGCTGGGAGTTGAGCAGCCTGGCAGACAGAGCTGCTTTCTGTCAAGAAGAAACCCCCTTTGGCAGGGCTGGAGCATCCCCTCGACTGCACCTGGGAGGGAGTTAAATATAAATCAGGCAGCAGCCACCGGAGCTGTGATATTGGACCTTCTGCCCTGCAACTCCTGCTGTGACACACCTTATCGGAGCAGATTAGTCAGAACCTCGATCCTAATGCTGCCTCTGAATCCAAAACACCAGCCATACCCTTGGAGATAAGGGCATCTGTGTCAGTGGCGTCAGCTCTCCACGCTGGCTGCCGGATCAGGACAGAGCAAGGAGCAGGGAAAGGCAGATGAATGGAGGGAAAAAAAGGACTGAGAAAAGGGGGAGGATGAAGGTGTGCCCTCAGAGCTGCTCTTGTTTTGTTTTCACCTTTCATGTCTCTAAAGGTGAACTGGGAAAAAGAGAGGCCAAGAACAAAGCCCTATCACTTACTCTGGCTTGTTAACTCATTATCCCTAATGTGTGCCATGCTGTGGCAGGCAGAACAAGGTGAAGGAGAAGGATTTTCTCTCTCAGAGCAGGGAAATAAAGTCCCTCCCTACGCAGCAGCCAGCCACTTTTCAGAGGGTTTAAGCTGATGGATGCCCAGATTGCCCAGACACTCCTCCCCAAGGATGGGTAAGGCTGACACTCTCACAAAGCATCTGACCCATATTTTCATGATGTTCTGTGGGACCAAACACGCTGGAGGCCCCTTCTCTGGACATCATCAAAGCCCACATCTAGTGTGCACAGAGCATATCAAGAGTGACACACAAAGCCACTGGGACATCCATCTGTCATGAAGGTTGGCAGCTGGAGTCTGTCTTATCCTCTGCTGAGGACCAGGCTTGGAGCATTTAACACAGGCTCAAACTCATCAACAGTCACCACAGCTATGTGTGGTGGGCAAGGTGGGGATGGAAACCCAGACCCTGGACAGAAGGCAGGTCTGGATCCTCAGCAAGTGTCCCTCGTGTCTATCACAGCTTTCCTAAGGATGGTTCCTAACTGTAAAGTGCCCTGCTCTTCAGGCAAAGCTAAGCAGGTACATATGCAGAGCATGGACTCACCTTGAAAGTCAGAAGAAAGACCAGTGCCCTTTCTGAGTGGAACTGAGGCTTCAGAAAATCAGGAAAAAGGGGTAGGATGCTTATGCTCTGGCTCCAGGTACTCTAGTGTAAGGTCTCAGTCCAGGGCTTTGAAATCAGTGGTTCAAATTTCTCTTATGCTCTTTGCAAGCTGGTGGATTTTGAATGTGAGTGCTTGTACTTCCCATGCAAGAGTTTCACCACAGCTCTGCTTGGTGCTCTCTGACAAGCTCCAGGGTAGGAAAACTGAAGTCAGGATGGGTAACAGTGACTGCACTCAGTCACTGTCCCGGAGGGACAGGTTTCAGCAGGCTACACAGCAATGGGCTCTCCCAGCACCTCCAGCAGGAGCCAGGAACTCACCAGATGCCTCTTCTCATATCTCCCTGGCCCATCTCCATCAGCAGAGCTGGGCAAGTGGAGCCAGATCCTGTCATGCACAAGTGCAGGCTCTCCTCATCCCTCATCAGCCATCAAGCAGCTCATTACTGCATTTTTCTCACTGTAAGCTTTTTGGCACTTCCAGGGCTGCCGTGTGCTGGAGTGGAAGAGCTCTACAGCTTCAGGACATGAGTCTCACTTTCCCAGACACATCTCACCTTCACTCTTCCCTCTCCTGCTGTCCAAGTTCAGACTGTGTTAAATGCCGACATTGTCATAAGTAACCTCCAGCTCTACTGTACAAGCACAGCTCCCACAGGGTGGGGAAATCCTTCCAGGATGAAGCAACCTTAAATCTCACCAGTGCAGAACCAGAAGCACACAAATTTGTGGCTTTTTAACAGGTTCTAGGAGAAAACTGGAATGGGAATAGGAAGAGAGGAAGGAGGCACAGACACTTGCCCCACGCTCCCAGCCTCCAGCAAGTTGTGACTTCAGGAACTTCTCAGGCTGACTTGTTTGGTTGAAAAGCTGCTCCAACGAGGGCCATGGCTAGTTCATGACCACCAGAAGACATGGGGACATCCTTTGGGGACAGGATGCTCAAATGCTCATCCACACTGCAGAAGGAAGAGGAGAGGAGGGGAGGGGAGGGAAGGGGAGATAATCAGCCTTAATTAGCCTCATCAAATATTCATCTGGTAATTTCTCTGAATTTACAGAGAACATTAGCAACATCAATACAATTCATTGGTTCTTTGAAGATCTGCAGCATAAAGCCAAGCCACTCCAAAAAGAGAGAACAGGCTGGGAAGGAAGGGCATGGGTTTAAGCAGGCAGTGAAGTGCTGTGGGGGTGGGAAGCCCCAAACACGGAGATTTCCTCCATCAGGACCTTTGGACATGCCGAGCTTAGCTCAGGGCCCTCCAGCTGGTATGACCCCCCTCATTCCCTGCATTCCAGCTGCAACTGGCACACGGGGACATGGGGACAGGAGGACACAGGATCAAAGAGCACCTGGGGAGCACCCAGCATAGCAAATGCTGCAGGGCAAAGTCATGAGCTGCCGTGGTGGAAATCAAGACAGAATATCCTGTGCTGGAGCAAGAGGGTGAGTTCAGTGGGTCAGTGCCCAGCAGTGCCACCAGCAGTTGGGGTAGGTCAGCAGAGCACTGCCCAGTCCTGGCCAGAGCTGGGCTTAGAGGTGGCAGCTGAGAAACTTCCTGGGCTGTTGCTTGGCTCAGGAGACAACACAACGTGTGCTGATGAGCAGCCAGGAAACACCTCAGCCTGAGGTCTGGCAGCAGCAGAGCATCACTGGTCTGAGGCTGAGGCTGGAGAATGGAAAAAGCTTAACAGCCAACAGGTCCATCAGTCTGGGTTCTCCCAGAAAGCACAAGCTATGCCCTTCTTGTCTGACAGAAAGCAATCAAGCCAAGGCCAGCTTACAGGGAACCTTTGCCATTGCTTTGCAGTAGAAAGATTTCCACAAGCTGCTGGTTTGGTTTTTTTTTTTTTCATGAGACATTTTCTCTCAAATTGTCTTTCACTAAAGGTCACTCTTAAAGACAGCAGCCCACTGGCGCCCATCAGTCAGAGGTTCTGGCAAGCCAAAGGATCTGTCAGATCACAGTTTGCCTCAAGGTTTTACATTCAACACTTTCTATTTTCCTAATGGAGTTTTCCCTTCAAGGCCAGCACACCATCATAAACCAGGGAGCACCAGCACAAGGCAGAACTTGGCATAGGAGACGTCTTATGATCCGTGTTACTGCCAGGGAGATGTAGGAAATCTCAAAGCAGACATTATCCAAGTAGCAGAATACAATCCCAAATTTAGGAGTGTCCAGATAACGATGAGATATGCAGAGGTCACAGGGGATTGAATAAGAATCCCTCTGTCCCAGGTGAGCAGGCAGGGGACAGCATCAGGAGATGGCTGAGCTCCTGAAGCCCTGTCTGAAGGAGGGCATGACTACTGCAGGGCTGGCAGGAGAGCCTGGTCACTGGGTGTGGGGTCTTCCTCCAGCCCTGAGCATGGTGAAGAAACTCCTGGAGGACAGCACATGAGCAGGGACCCCAGCTGGATAACCCTGACCACAAACTGTGCATGTGCCAGCATCACTGGGGTCAAGCTCCAAGAAGAGCTGGTATCAGCACACGATATTAAGAGTAATCATTTACACTTCCCTTTCATTCAGGGGGCTGGAAGGCAGGCACAAGCCATGTCAGCCAGATTCACGAGTTCACTGAGGGTGCAAGGGGTGACCCAGGAAGGCCTGCTCAGGACAGCCACCTGGGGACCCCACATACAAACTAAAACCAGGTAGTAAGGAGAAGGAAGCACCGGGGAGAAAAGAAGGCTCACTGTGGAGTATAGCACCACATAGTTGTTTATAGTTGTGACACAGATAAATGATTTAAAAGTTGGGGTAGGGTGAGCTACCTAAGGACGAAGAATAAGCTGCAGAAGCAGAATTATGAGCCTGAGCCTTGAAGATGTGGGTACAGATGATGTGGGACCCCACACACACCTCATGGATGGCAATGCAAACCTGGGAGCTGAGCAAAATCCCCGTCAGGGGTAACAGAAGCACCAGACAGGAGCTGTCCCATGGATGTGCAAGGTAAGAGATTTAGTCAAGTCAGCTGCAATGTGACCTCCCAGACCTGTGAAGAGCGAGCTGACCATAAGGTCTGTTGGAAAATACATAAAACCAGCCACAGGTGGACTCCAAGAGGAAGAGGAAACCCCCATGGTGAATGGCACAGTTCTCCTGGCAGAGAGCTGAGGAGGGTGATAGCTCCTTGCCCCCACTGCCTGCACCCCGAGGCACCAGGGGGAGCCCAGCACCAGAGCACAGGGGAAATATGGGCTGTGACCTGGACAGCAGCTTTAACTGCTGCACTGCTGATGGCATTTGTTAGGTATTGATTGCACAATCGATAGGCTGTCAGTGTTAGCGGTGTTTTAACTGGACTAATAATAAAAACAACTGTTCACTGCATTTTTTGTTATATTGTTCATTTTTTTAATTAAGCAAACAATACAGTTTGGGGGTCGGCATAAGAAGGTGTATTTGGCTTTTGGTAGGTAACACCCTCCAGTTCAGCTAACACATCTCTGTCCTGCCCCACCTCTTAGGGTGGATGGGATACAGGGAGCTGCCATGCCCTGATAGTTCAACACCATCCCTTCACAGAGGCCCTTCTCAGGGCAAAGGCAGAGCTACCACCTCTCTGCTCTTTCTCCTGGCAAACATTTGTGGGTCGGGGCACAAACTCACCTCCTCCACCTTGCACAGCTGCCCATGGTGGCTGTGTGAGTTCTGAAAGCCCCTTCAGCATCCCATCCCTTGCATCAAAGCCCTTGGCATGCCAAGGCAGAGTGGAAAAGCACAGAGCTTGGATCTCAGTCTGCTGCTGATACCACTGCAAAGGCAGGCTAAGGGGACAGCAGGGACTGGCTCATATCAGGTGGCTGAGCCACATCTCCAGGAGCAGCTCAGGTCAGAAGCAGCAAAAAGAGGCTTTAAACCTCTGTGAAGGACCAGTCTGTCCATGGGAAAACACATCCATAGCCATGCAGACAGAAGTGTGGTACCAGTTCATGTAAGCACCTGAGGGTATCACAACATGCTGAGCCCCTGTAACAGCAGGGAGCCCTTTGCTCCTGTGCATGGGGATCAACAGGATCCCTTTTTGGGACAGAGGACATGCCCCTGTGGCTGCTGGGCCTTCCCACCTACATCTGACCACAGCATAACCTGGCTCTGAGCAGGACTGGAAGGATGCTATGGGGCTGAGAAAGCGCTGAGTTCAGGATATCCACCCACAAGCAAGAGTTCAGCCCCTGTTTGCTTCACCTCCTGCAGCCTTCCCCAGGATGATTCTGAAGGCAGATATAACAGGTATGATTCTGAAGACTTGCATGGGCCTGACAGCCCCCCAAATTCTGCCCCAGCATGGAGCTGCTCAGCCCTGGCAAAACTCCAATGTGTGCCCATGCCAGCGGCACCTTCTCAGTCTTTCTCCACCATGAAAACCAGGTGAAGGGATACAGAGAAGTTTGGCCACCTGCCAGATAGCTGGATAGCCCCAGATCCCTCATTTCAAGCAGGGACACTTTGCCCAGCTTCCCCCAGCATCCCAAATAAGTCAGGCATTTCTCCATCTCCTTTGTATTCTCCCCCCTGAAACTTCTCTCAGCCTCTGTTTCTTTGCCTGGCAGCATCTTAGTCCTCCCAGGGGCAAGAAACAGCCTGTCCTTACAACCCACCCAGGGTAACATTTCACCACAACAGGCTCACTTTTAATTTGCTTACCCAAGCAATAAAGCAGAAATGAGAAATGGCAGCTAATTAAAAGTATTGATTCCTGTGGCATTCAAGACTATCCAGACCAAGTCAGGGGGGAAAAGAGGGATGAGGAGCCTGGAAGAAGAACAAGGGACAGTAAGACTGCAGTGCTGCAGACATGTCTGCAGCAAATAATAACTGCTCTAACAATCCTTACTGTACAACACACTGTCCCTAAGACACCAGTTCTTTTCTTTACCAGAGCCATCTCCAAGATTCCCAAGATTACATCAGCTCCACATGAAGCCTTGTTTGACATGCCCCTTTTATTTTCAAGACTAGCTGGTGGTAGGCAGACAAAAATCCTGAAATGGGGGGAAAGCACAGTCGGGATGTGTTTCTACAGCAAAGACAGAGCACACTCAAAGGTTACCGCTTGCAGAGCCCTCTGACCTTCACATCTGCGAAGCCATACGCAAACACACAGAAGATGTTGTCTTTGTGACTCAGGTACACACAGGATTCAAAGGGTGCCTGGGGCCAGCAAATCCAGACAACTTCCAGCTCATCGGCTCTGCACACCACTGAGCCCTGCCTGCTGCAGGATGGCTTTTAAAACCAAAGCCAGTGTCTATCGCTCGCATGGGGATGGGAGTGGGGGAGATGGAAACCATCAGCGGGGCCTCAGGTCTCTGCCATGGCCAGGTTTCTCTCAGTAGAAACACACAGTTCATGGGAATGTGTTCAAACTGAAAGAAAATAGGTTTAGATTGGAAATTAGGAAGAAATTTTTCCTGTGAGGGTGGTGAGGCACTGGAACCAGAGAAGCTGTGGATGTGTTCAAGATGAGGTGGGATAGAGCTCTGAGCAACCTGGTCTAGTGAAAGGCATCCCTGTACATGGCAGGGGGTTAGATCTAAATAATCTTTAAGGTCCCTTCCAACCCAGGCCATTCTATGATTCTATACAGACGAGGAAGATGCTCATGACAAGACAGCAGCTGGGGTTGCCTGTGCCTGGCCAGTCTGGAGGGGAAGGTGGCAGCTGTATCCTCACTTCTCAACATGGGTGAAAACTTTGTGTCTCAAGAGACAAGTGAAGAGCATGTGGACAGCACTCTGACAGACAGAGCTGTGAATAGACTCAAGAGCACCCACAGACATCCATGAGGGGAGAAACATCTGCTCTCTTGCTCTGCACTACCCATGCCATCATCTACCCACACCCTCTGTCTTGTATAGCTCCTGACAGCTGTCCTCATGGGATCTGAAAAGAGCCAGAAACTGTGCCTGAAAACTTGCTCCCCATCCCTCTGATCTCACACACCAAGCAAAGGACACCATGACCAAGAGTACAAAGGGAACAGGGTACCCAGCTGCAGCATCCCCCATCTCAGAACTCAGAAACAGGAGAGGACTTTTGCTCTGAATATGCTCCAGAAGCTTCACAGAGAAATGCCAGAGTGCCTTCAAATTTTCTTACATTCAAAACTGCCCTCAGAGCCTCCTCAGCAAGGTTTGCACCCTTCTCATGGGGAGGTCTTCACCTACTGCCTGGTGTTATCAGGGCTTCCCCTGAGCTCCAGGGGAGACTGCAGACACACTTAGGCTTTTTCTTCTCCACTTCTTCCAGCCTATCCTGTTTTCCCCAGAGAGCAGCCTGCTCTGCCCAAGCTATTGCAGACCATCCCACCTATCCAAGCACACAGGCAGACACAGAGAGGGCCAGTGGCCACTTCACCAGCACCCCCATGCCCCCATCCCACACCACACACAGGGATCACAGTGCTGGAGGGCATCAGAGGTCCTGCCACAACTGCAGGTAATCCATTCAGGCAAGCAGGCAAAGGGATTCACTCTATAACAGACTTTATCTGGCTCCAAGAGCTTGACCCTTTCCCCCATTGCCCAGCAGCCTGAGGAGATTCTCTTGGATGACCACCTGCAGTTCTGGGTTGAGGAGGGCTCCAAGGGGAGCCCCGTGATGGGACAAGGAAGCCTTCAACCTCAGAAGCCCCAAACCATTGGGGCAGGGGGAGAAAGCATGTTGGGAAGGCATCCAGAATCTTCCATCCAGCCCTCCAAGGGAGATGGCTTCACCTCCTGCTCACCATCACCCTGAGCTGCTGTCATGGCAACACATGCTTGGATTCAGGAATCGGAGTACTTCGGATTGGGAACTTCTGCATGTTTAGCCAAAGAGGAGGCAGCATCCTGATATTTTCAGGAGGAAGGAAGGGGAGCAAGTCAGACAGTCAGCATGGGAGTTCCCAGACAGGCTGACCTGGACCTGCATCACGTGCAGGTCTGCAGCCTCCTGCTACCTACAAGAGGGGTGCATCCATCCACTTTGGTTCTGCTCCTCATGGCTGGGAAACGTGCTCATGGGGATGGTAATACAGCCCCCACTGAGACCCCACATGAAGACAGGGTGATAGAGGGTTTCAGCTGCACAGGACAAAACTGGGACTGAACATCCATCAGCCAGTGTGGTGTGCAGGGTGCTCAGCACCAACCTTCCCCTCCAAAGGGCAGATCACACCTCAGAAAGGTCCTCAGGTGCTCATCAGGGGCTGCAAAGGAAACACACGTTGCCCAGCACCACCAAACCCCCTCTGGCAGTAGCTCTTGTTTGGGGGGCAGGGGCTGGCCTCTCCAGACATTTCCCAGGACATCAGCCCCAGGACACAGCACATCCAGCACCATCCATGGACCATGAGAACAACGTGAGCAGATAAACTTTTCTTTGGAATCCCACTCATACCTGCAGGAGAAGCAGGCAATGCTTTGATTTCAGAGCTATTGAATCCAAATGAACATTGGCAAGCCATTCCCCCTCCAGGAAACAGCTGCATGGGAGGCTGGTGACCTTCTACACCACCTCCACATCCCAGGCCGTGGAGAACAGGTGGAATCTCACTTGCACCAGCCCTCTGCATTCAATGCCTCACTCCTGGGATGGCAGCACCAGCACCACTAGCAGTTCTCGGCTCTCCTGGGTGTGGAGGAGGCAGGAGCTGGGGGGAGGAAAAGCCATCTAGGGAGCTCTCAAAGAGGTCCAAGCTGTAGAGCTTGGAGTTGCCTTCAAATTTTCTGGATTTTCAAGAGACTTCAGTCCAGCTAGCCCATAGGAGAGAGACAGTGTGGTCAGGAAGACAAAGAAAGACTAGAGCTTGCTTTGCACTGCTGAGGACAGCCAGAACCCATCTGTAGAACAACTATCACAGTGGCACACCATCACCAAGTCCAGCAGCAGCACCACGAGCAGCTGTGCTGCTCATCCTGCCACATAACACACCAGAACCACAGGGATCTGGGATCCTGGTGAGCCACGAGCCACCCATCCCCACAGCCCCTGCATTTCACACCTTCCCACCAGCACTGCACACACCACAGCAGATCTCACCAGGCTGAGCCTGCTGTGCTGCAGGACTCAGAGGCTTCAGCCTTCATGCCAGACCCTGGGTCAAAGCCACTCTGTAATCCCAAAATCCACTGGTCCAAACTCACACAAACCTTGCTTGCAGCTTGCTGACCTAACTTACCTCTGGAGAATGAGCAAAGCCGGGTGGTCTTCCGTGCTGCAGTGTCCACCCCTGCTGTGCACAGCCTAAGAAGAGGTTATTTTGGGACTTGCTCACTACCACCAAAATGGCCTGTTCATGAACATCTTAAGAAAAAAAACCAAAAAGCAGGCAGCTGGGAGGCAGGAGTTATCACTGTTGTGTCCTGGCAAGTTCTCTCCATTTTCACCAGCTGTGAAATGGGTACTTGCTCTTCCCAGAGGTCGATGAGAGAGCTTTTTCTGGGTATCATCCAGGATGATTGTTTCATTCCTAGAACTGATGATGCTCAGAGGGGAGGGAAATCCAGTATCACACCACACATTTATGATTGATTCACTGGAGCATCTCAGCCCTTTTCCTGCAGCTCTGGTAGATACAGGCAAGGTCTGAAGATGCACCCCTTGGTAGCAGAAAACTTCTGCTACAGAAGACAGAGTCTGTCCCTTATTTGATGGCACTGGATGGGTGGCTGCCTGGTGAGGCACATGTTTCCCCCTGGTATGACTTCTCTGAAAGTCAGTATATTTGCTCCATATTTGACATTGCCCATCCACAATCCACAGCTGAGAAAGCTTCTGTTTTACAGGGGTTTATTTTTTGTTTATTTACTAATAAATAATATATGAACAAAGCAGTTCTACATTGTGGCACAGGGACAAGTCACTGCAGGGTGCTGAGTAGACCTTTGCAGTGGGCATCCTTGAGTTTTCCTGCTCCCCGAGGAGCAGCTTTTGGCAGCCTTCTGCTCCCCATCTCCAGGAGAACCTTAGCAGGGAAAGGGACATATGAAACCACCTGTAAAATGGGTGGCAGCCAAAGCTGTATCTGTTGAGCCCCGTGTCTGCTCTGCCGGGAATTTAGGCAGCCTGCAAGTGCAGCTGTGCTATTGTGTGCTTCCCTTCAGCATCTGCCTGTCCCGCTCACTGAAAAAATCATGGAGCTGCTGCTAATTTCATTAGTAGGCCTGTCAAGCGGTTCATCAATCCATGATTTCCTGGCTTGCCGCCTTGAGGAAACAAGCGGGATCTGCTCTGAATTCACAAAGCCATCCCCTGGGGTCATTTGTCTGAAGGCTTAAAATTTCCCGAGTGCATTATTATCTCGGATTAAAACTGTGGGAGGGAGAGAGAGTTTGATTCCTATTCCACCCCATCCCCAAGAATAAGCCAGACGGCCCTAAGCTGCCAGCAGCTCCCGACACGGGTCAGGAGCTGCCCTTTCCCAGGCCGGGCAGGAGCGCAGGATCCGCTGTCCCCCCGCTCCGCCCCGCCAAGGATGCAAAGCCCACGGAGCGGGGATCAGCTGCGGAGCGGCGAGTGCTGGAAGAGGCATCAGGAAACACCGAGGGTCGCGCTGCCAAAGGCTCGGCTCCTGCACCGACAGGTTGCGAGCCCGCCGCCCGCACGGAGTGTCCCGCGTGTCCGTACTGTCCCCCCGCTCACATGGAGGGTCCCGCACAGAGGGTCCTGTACAGACGGTCCCGCCGCCCACCCGGAGTGTCCCGCACAGGGAGTGCCACCCGGAGTGTCCCACACACCCGCAGGGTCCCGCACAGCCCACAGGGTCCCGCACAGCCCGCAGGGTCCCGCACACCCCCAGAGGGTGCCGCACACCCCCAGAGGGTCCCGCACACCCCCAGAGCCCCGCACACCCGCAGGGTCCCGCACACCCGCAGGGTCCCGCACACCCCCAGAGGGTCCCGCACACCCCCAGAGGGTCCCGCACACCCGGGGGGTCCCGCACACCCGGGGGGTCCCGCACACCCGCGGGGTCCCGCACACCCACGGGGTCCCGCACACCCGCAGGAGCCCGCACACCCGCGGGGTCCCGCACACCCAGAGGGTCCCGCACACCCGCAGGGTCCCGCAGGGTCCCGCACACCCGCAGAGTCCCGCACACCCAGAGGGTCCCGCACAGCCCACAGGGTTCCGCACACCCCACAGGGTCCCGCACACCCCCAGGGTCCCGCAGGGTCCCGCACAGCCGCGCCGTTCCGCGGGCCACAGCGCACTCTGCCGGCTGCTGCCGCCTCCGCGCCCCGCAGCGCCGGGCCGGGGGTGCGGGGGGAAACGGGAGGTCCTGGGGGGCTCTGCAAAGAGCCAGAGGCAAATTCGGGGGCGATAACTCCCAGGAAAGGGGGGAGCTGCGAGCCAGGGCTCGTGCTGTTATATGGAAAAGCAGAACTGAAACCACCTCGACTTCAATGAAAAGCATCTTGGTAATAAAAGGGAAAAAAAAAAGAAAAAACTAAACAAAATCTACAATTTAATTTGGAGATGACAAAGAAACCTTTTTATCTTACCCCAAATTCTAATTTTGGTAATGTAACGGTTTCTACCCCACCAATCCCAAAAAGCAAGGCCATTATTTTTAAACGGAAAGTGTTCATATGAAATTAAGAGAGACAGTCTTACACCAGAGGCAAAAGAAAGGACAAAGGAAATAACCTCAGTTTTTCACCATGAACCTTTCTGGGTTGATCCTTCCCCATGTGTCATTGCAGAACTTTAGCCCAAATCTTGGCTTGATTTGACCCAGAATGTGAGTTCCTTTCTCCATCAAACACCCTCCTGCTTGGAAACCAGCCCCAGCCCCCCCCACAGATGCAGTGAGTCCACACACCAACACATGGGGCAGGAGCAAGAGAAGAGGTTGCATCCTCCCGTCCCAGAACCCGCCCTGTACCCTGAGGCATGAGTGGCGCTGCTGCTTGTGCTGAGGTTGCTGCTGCTTGCAGGTTTTTGGGGGCTGTTCCTGCACTGCAGCCCTTACCATCAAGCTGTTCACACCGTGGAGCCCACAGGGCTGCAGCACAGCCTGGCAAAGCTTTGATGGCATAAGCAGTGGTGCCACGTTTCCACCCTCACACGTGTCCCCATGGCTCTGCCACTCATTTCTCCTGCAGGAGGCAACTGCCATGCAAAGCCCCAAAACTCCCACTGAGTACAAGAAAACCTCCTGCCTAAGAAAATAAATGTGTTCTGCGCTCTCTCTGAGCTACCCATAGCAAAGCCAATATGGGCACAGTTGGCTCCCACCATGGCTTTATTCCTTAAAAACATGGCATTTCAGTCAAAACCTTCCTGGCACATCTGGCTGTTGTCAGGTGGAGGGGGAGAGACACTCTGTCTTCCCCCTGCACAGAGCACAACCTGCACTGCACCTCTGTATTGCACTTATCCTCTAAGACATCCACAGTCCAAATGGGACTCACACTGCCTCCACAGTGGGAGGGCTTGGGAACAGCATCCCCAGGGAGGTGCAGTGCTCAGGGTACCAAACCACCTGCACCAGCTGCCACATGAAAGCACCAGATATAGCAGAAGGGAAAAGAAAGGCAGCAGGAGGCAGCAGCTGCAGGCCCTGACAGCTCAAAGTCCAGCCTCAGCAAGGCTGGTGGGGATGGCCTGGGTAGTGACAATGGCCCAAACAAGCCTCTTCATTTACAGACACAAGAGGCACAGTTCAGCCTGTCTTAGCTGAGTTTTGGTATCTTGAAGGTAAGGAGTCTCTTGGTGCAGACTGGGCAGTTGCAGACACTCAGTGGGGACTAATTAACTAGAGTGAGTTATGAAGGCTGAACACAAAATGCACTTGTAAATGCTTGTGATTTGGTCACTCTCATCCAGGTACCTCTCCACGCCAGGTTCATGTCCCACCTTCTATTAAGGCAAACATGAGGAAGGAGGTGTGATGGGCACAGACCTTTTGCAGGAAGTCTAGAAGGAACATTTCTGGAAGGAAATGTTAACTGTGGCATCGGCCATTCTCCTCGTTTTAGTGACCCATGTCCAAGGTGTCAGATCAAGGCAATGAGAAAGGGACAGGCTGGAGGAGGAGCCGGGACAATCCCCTGATTTGGAGCCATCTAAGGAGCTGCCATCAAGGCAGTGGCAGCAGAAATACTAGGGACCTGAGAGAAGTCCTTGGCAAGGCAGCCACAGGATCTGCCTCATGAAAGAGCAAACACAGTCCTAATGCAAGGCCAGACATGATCCAGCTGACCTCTGCTCCCCCTCAGTGCATCCCACCACGTGAAGCTTTTTCTTCTTCCTCAAGCAGACTGTCTGAGCTATCAGAGAAGAAGTCCTCCAGTTCCTGCTCTCTCACCTTGGACTCCAGAGCACTGATGCGCTGCTTGAGCTTCATCTGGGCATCATTATACTCTGCCAGGAGCCGGCCAAAGCGGGTGTGCAGTGTGTCCATGTTCAGGGCCACCCTGTCCAGCCTCTCCTCCATGCTCTTCCCCTCTGTGCTTTCTTCTGCAGCTGACTCATCCAGCAGCCCTTCCTTCATCAGTATCTCCCGGCCACGCTCCTCCAAGACCCTTCTGGCATCAGGATACTCTGTGACTGCTTCCATAAGATCTTCCTTTGACAGGCAGAAGAGATCAGAGTAGCCCAAGCTACGGATGTTGGCTGTGCGCCTGTTGCCCATTTTGCTCCCTTTGATGTTGAGGATGCTGATCTCCCCAAAGCAGCCCCCTGCAGTGAGCAGAGCATACTGTGTCATTCCATCATCCGCCACCACAGCTAGCTTCCCCTCCTTGATGATGTACATCTCTTTCCCAATGTCCCCTTTCCGGCAAACATAATCCCCTGGGCTGAACACCTGAGGGTGAAGCTTCAGCACCAGCTCCACCAGTAGTCCTGCCTCACAGTCCTGGAAAATCCTCACCTTCTTCAGTGTCTCCAGGTGAACATTGATGGCAATCTCTGCTCTCAGCTTATCAGGGAGATTCTTGAGGACTTCCCGTTCATCTACTGCCTTCTGGTTGGTCCACAGGTAGTCAAACCACTTGATGACTTTGGTTTCCAAGTCTTTGCTCACCTTGCGGAACTGCATGTAGTGCTTGATGGCATCAATTTTGGCTTGGAACTCTGCCCTGGTGGCATTCATGTTGGATATCATGGAGCCCACGTTTCCCACAATGGTGGCAAAGATGAGGACCCCGATGAGGAAGTCAAAGATCACAAATAGGTACTCTTCATCCCGCACAGGGGGAGGGGTCTCTCCAATGGTGGTCAAAGTCAGTGTAGACCAGTAAAGACAGTAGACATACTCCCGGGTCAAATGCCCATATTCAGGGTCTGTGACATTGGGATAGACCCAGGTGTCCTCTCCAAAGCCTATGGCCTTGGAGATGGCATAATAAATGCATGCATTCCAGTGGATGATGACCAGGATGTAAAGAACCAAGTTGCTGATGCGGAAGATGTTGGGGTGGCTGGTTCTGGTCTCGGTCCTATCAAAGAACTCAAACATCCGTGAGAAGTGCAGCAGCCTGTTGAAGCGTAACTCAGGGCAGTGCAATCCCAGCGCAAAGTATGCCAGGTCTGTGGGCAGGATGGAGACAACATCCAGCTTGAACTGTAGGGTGTGGATGTAGTTGTCCCGTAACTTCTTCAGGTCCTTAACCAGGAGGCCCTGTTCCAAGAACCCTAAAGAAAATCAAATTATGTTATTGTGGCTTATGTTTGACTCTTCTGCAGGCTTTGTAAGCACCTGAGCAACATTTCATGGTATGGCATAAATACACAGGGTCATCCAAATATTATCAGCTCCACCTTCTCTACTCAATTTACAAACTTTTGTTATCACTAAAGCCCTTCATCTGGAAAGCCACCTAAAGATATCACACAGGGATTTAGTCTGTTGCCATGAAGAAATGAGGACATAAAGGTTTCCATCTTCCAGATCATGAATTATTACAGTTCCAACAAAAAAACGTACAGCCAACAGCCACATCCTGAGAACATTAAATTCTACCATTTTTCCATGTAGATAATTCATTAGCTGAACTGATGCAAAATCAGAGATACAGACCTTCCAACTATGCTTGAATACTAATAGTAATGCAGGTAATTTTGTACAATTACTCAAAGGTGAAGTTGAAAGCTGGGACGATTAATCTTTCATTCTGAAACTTACTCCATTTCTCAGATCTTTTAATTAGATTCTTTCTCTGGAGACTGCTTCGTACCAGTGAGTGCCAAGGTAGACAAAATCCTTCCTCTAATGGAACTGTATATTAGGCCTCTCCCTTGCAGCCCATCTCCACTTTTAAGGGATTAAAGTGAAGCACTCCCAAGCCAGGATGCTGTGAGTTACCTGTGCTTACCTGTGTGCAGGCGGATCACTATGTCCCCAATGTAGAGAGCATCTGAGATGTAATCTAACCCCAGCCACAGGACAATGTAGGTCTTTTGCAGGTCAGTGAAACAAGCCCTGGAGGAAGGTCACAAAACAAAAAAATACAAATGTAAACCAAAAAATCTCCACAGTACCTGTAAATATTACAGATGAATATAGGCTGATTCTGAGGCACTTAGCTCTGCAACAGAGCTTGGCCACTAGCCACCCCTCTTCTAGAAATTAAAACTCCCTTCTCTGGAAAACCTGAAAAAGAAGGCAAAGCACCATCCTAAACCCACCTCCCAAATGCACCCTAGCTTTACCCTGAAATCATGGTCCTTTTCCAACCAGGCCAAAGGACGGAGGCTCTGCCTTTGCACCACAGAATTCACAATGATAGTGGAGGGTCCCTTTCCTTTTGGTTCCCACCAGCCCCACCACCACCAAGGTCAGTTGTCTGACCCTGCTTGAGCCATTACAACCAGGTGAACAGGAAGGTTAGGCAGGGCAGGGACCCCCATCTCACCTGGCTACGAGCAAGCACCAGTTGTAGAGGACAGGAACTGCAATCACGGCCAGCCAGCAGTAGTACCAGTCCCCAGCAGGGTCCACTACAAAGAACTGCCATTTCCTCCTGGAAGAAGAGAGAAGCCAGAGTTGGCAGTGCATGAATAAAGGGCTAAACATAGAAAACAGGGTTGGAAGGAACCATCTGAGCCATGTCCTTCATCCTTTGCACTACGCTGGCTCAAACGTTGCTGCAGCTTGAGTGCCAGTCTGTAAGCTAAAACCAAACCCAGCAGTGCTGAACAAAAATGTCCAGCACTGTTTAAGCTCCTTTATCCCTAAATCTGGACTCAGTAATGTACCAGAAGAGGAAACTGTAAGGCAAAGCAGGCAGCCTACATGACATAGCACCCCAGTGGCAGAGCCAGGAACAGATGTACAAGAGAGGGCGATCAGAAAACTTCTCTGACATGACATTGCCTCTCCCAGATGAGGTATGGACTGGTGCCAGACAGATCTTAGGGGAAGATTAATTAAAGCAGGAAGGAAAGTGTGCTGCACATCAGTGGCAGCCCCAGGAGGGGATGCCCAAGCCCCAGAGCAGCAGCCCTGTGGGCAGCTGGCATGGTGAGACTGCCATCCCCAAGCCTGCAGTCTGCACAGCCTTGGGTCCAGCCTTTGAACTGCTCCCAAGTGTTTGATCCTGCTCATCTTGGGACTTGGAGATAAGATGTGTGTGCTCCAGTCGCCAGATCTCACGGAGAAGCCAGGCAAGTGAAACTCTGCAGCTTAGCTGCTGCAGCCTGGGAAGGCAAAACACCCTGTCCCACTCCCTCCTTCCCAGCTTTTGAACAGACAAAACTCCCTCCAGTGATAGGAAAAAAACAAACCACTTGCCAACAGATCCCCATGCCCACCCCATGGCTTCTGACAGCTTCAAAGGCAAAACTTCTGCCTTGAAGTCTCCTTGCCCAGCAGCACAGGCAGCAACACCCACAGTGCCTGGAGCATGGGGACAGCAGTGATCCTTCATATTCACCTTGCATACAGCCACAGATCAGCAGGTGGTCCAGCCTTCCCATTAAAAGTGCTTATTTTTTGGCAAGAATGTGCGGCTTAAATATTTGAGAAAGTGTCTCTGCTTCCTAGGACATACAGCACTGGCCCAGGGGAAGCACCAACTCACCTGCAGCCAGCCTGGACAGTTGTAGAACCCATAAGCACTTATAACCTCAATAACCATGTTAATTATGCAATATCAGCTTTAAATCACCACTGCTGCCCACCATGACAGCTGGCCAGAGTCACTGACATGCTGACAGTGAGGCCAGGGCTGGAAAACCAGGGCTCTGGGTTGACCCAGGAACAGGGAATAATCATCTCTCTCTTCCCAAGGGCTTTGCACTGAAGCCTCCAGTCGTGGAGCCCACTACATCCATGAACAGCAGCTCACATTTGGGGTTACCAGATTTGGGGCTCTTCTTACCTGTGCTGCTGAAGACCTGGAAAACTGCTGAGGTTCCCATCCTGTCACCAAGACTCACTGGCACTGAGCAGCCCTTTCATGCTTCAGCTCCTTCTGGTTATTAACAACCTCCCCTTAACCTCATAGGGCAGAACATTTTTTTCTTCCATTACTAGTAAAGACTCAGATACAAGGCTCAGATATTTTTCTCCTACAGAAAACAATTATTTCTTGGTGTTTTAATTACCATGTATAATGGTAGGGTCTAAAGTAGTCTGTGAGCTTTGCCCTCCAATTAGTCAGCAGAAGAAAAGCCAGGTTATTGCTTTTCACCGGGAGTGTGAGCTGAGGAGATGAAAGGGCTGGATTTGAAAGAGCCTTCTCACAAAGCTGCTCTTGCAGAGGGCACAGGCAGCAAACACATTCCCTTCATCTCCTTTCGTCCTGCAGATGATGAATGAGACTGGCAAATCCCACGTGTTTGTGGCTCCTGGGTGGGATTGCTGTGATTGCTGGGTGGAGACCCCGCACCCCCCTGGATTGTGTCCAGCTCCTCATATGCACAAATGTCTCCTTACAGACCCAGTGCTGGCTCCAAACACAACCCTAGTGTTGAAGTGCTCTGAAACTGGGGAGGTCTGCTACCTGTCACAAGCCATGCAAGGTGTGTTTCCTACCAGGGCGTGGACCAGGGGACAGAGGATGAGGTGAGGCATAGACCAAGTCTTTTCCACAGGGACAGACCACCAGGTCCTGTGTGCCAGCAAAACAGCCCAACAAAGTCAGGTTGGCTGCCAAGATGAGCTGGAAAGAGCAGGAAGGACTCTTCCCACCACTGCCACCCACATCCCCCTTTCCCATCCCCATCCACCTCCATCAGCCTTCACCACTGCCATTCACAGCTGATCCCCAACCAAGCAGGGCTGGGGCCACGGGAAAGGGACCCTACTTTTTGTGTAACTCCTCAGTCTCCTCATCCTCTTGTTCACCACCAGCACCTGCAGCCACTGTCAGGAGCTCAGGGCCTTGGAAGCGCTCAAGGAAGGGGTCTGGCTTTTGCTGCTCCTCATGTAAGCTCTTGTTGGCCCAGTCCCTCAGCACCAGCACCAGTCGGACTATCCTGGACAGGGGAGAGAGGCAGTCAGGAGTTGTCTATGGAGCAAGGAGAAAACAAAACCTTGAGAGATATCAGCAGGGGATACAGCCTCCCTCTCAAGCCCCAGATTTATTTATTCCCCCTTATAGTGATGATGTGGGACCAAGAATGTACAAGTAAGAGGGACCACCCTGGTAAAGTTCCGTGGTTTCTCCCCCAATCCTGATGCCATTCCATATGAGTATGAGGTGTCTGTGGGAGACTGGGGCAGAGGGAGGCTGCCTGGTAGGGAAAGGAGCCCCTGAGCTCTCCTGGCTCACCAGTGGGGCTGAAAATGTCCCCTCCCACAACATTCTGCATGGGTACTGAGGCACAGAGCAGCATTCACATGCACTGGTCCCTGCATCCCATGAATGCCATACAGCAGGAGAGGATCCCAACCCCATGCAAGGACCAAGAATGAAAGCCAGGCACAAAAGGCTCAGGTTCATCCCTGGCCAGTGGCACACACAGGTACCTGGCCAAGGCTCCCCGGCCTTGGAAAGCAGAGGCAGCTGTCTGCTCCTTCCCATCTAGGGGAGCTCCTCTCCACAGCTCTGACAAGGTGTCATCCTGGGTTGAGCAGGTCCTGCAGCGGGGAAAAGGCAGGGGAAGGGGGTGGTCACATCCATACTGTGCCATCAGGACACCTGTCACAGCCAGGTGAACTGGAGGGAGCTGGCAGCTGAGGTTGGGCATCACAGCCCTGCCCAAGCCAGGTCTCAGGAGACACACCGAGCTGGCCTTCCCCTCCCCTGCCCCACCACTGCTTCCCTCAAGCAAGGCAGGGACCAGCCTGACCTCCTGGTGCTGAGCCCTGTCCCCTCCATGTCACCCTCTGCTTGGGCTTGGGCTGGTGGGCAGGGGGGGTGGTTGGCTGGTGAGCTATGCAGACCATTACTCTTCTCTGTCATCATCAGTGTGAGGATACCACAGGGACCTGCAAAAAGCAGAAAGCAGACACAAGACATACAGGACACATCACGTGGTTTGAACACAGAGATAGAGAATGACATGGAAGAGGGAGTCAAATGCCATGGAAAGTGCCCACACCATGTTTCCTACCCCTGGCCATGGCCGATGCTGCAGTAGGAGTCCTGCAGAGCATTTCGCTCTTCCCAAGAGATCCCACATCTGCCCATGGCCCATGAAAGTTGCTGACCTCATCATTGAGGCTCCTGATCCATTGCCAGAGGAACATCTCTTGTTCCTTGCCTTGCTTTCCCTTTCATTCCATTCTTGCCTTGCCATGACTTGCCTCCCCTTTCATTACCTTGCCTTGCCTACTTCCCTTGCCTTGCCCACACCTCCTTTTCCCTGCCTTGCCTTGCCTACACCTCCAGTACCTCCCAATCCCTACTCTGCCCTCGCCTTGCATTCCCTCCTCCTCCCTTGCCTTGCCTACCCCTCCCCTTTCCATTCCTTGCCTTACCAGCCTTGTGTACCACTCCCTTTCCTTCCCTTGCTGTGCCTTCCCCTCCCTTGCCTTCCCTACCCCTCCCCATGCCTTGCCCAGCCTGCCCCTTACTTTCTTTGCCTTTATTACCCCTTGCCTTGCCTTGCCCATCCCTTTCCTTGCTTTGGCTTCCCCTCCCTTTCCTTGCCTACCCCTGCCTTGCCTACCCCATCCCTCTCTTCCTTTTCCTTCCCTTCCTTGACTACTCCTCCCTTTCTTTGTACCCCCAACCCTTGCCTTCCCTATCCCTACCCTTCCTCACCTCCCTGGGGCAGCAGTGTCACTGCCAAGAGGCCACCACTGTCCACTTACGATCCTGGCATCCCCCGAAGCCTTCAACACTGTGCTGCTGCCTCCGGCAGGCTCACTGGGATGGCTGGGGAGCATCCCTCCCCCGGGAGCATCCTAGGCTGCCTCCAGAGCACTCAGGCTTTCCAAACACACCTTGGGCTGCAAAGCCAAGCCAGCAGGAGCAGAGCTGCCCGCACTCCTGCCCAGGCAGAAGGGAAGGCGAGGTGGCTGGGCAGCACCCCAGCTGTGCACAGGGAGGGTGCACACACACATATGCACGCCTCCCATCGCTCCAGCACACCCAGCCCCTGAGCATCCTCGATGCCCTGAGCAGCTCAGAGGAGCCAACAGCAGCCTTGTGTCTGGGGATGGAAGGGGAGGAGGGAAATGTGCTGCTCAGAGATGCTCCCATGGGTTCCCTTCTGCCCACACCCATCACCTCCTCGGTGGCTGGAGGGACCCCAGACAACTCCCAGGGCAGAGTTCACAGCCATCCTGAGCAGCTCTGTGTCCAGTGACTCCTGAGCCCCCAGAAAACCGTGGTGAAGGGTCACTGCCCTGCCAGGGACAGGCACAGCCAGCAGACCCCCAGATGAGCTCAGGTCCTGCCACACAAGGGGATGCACCTGGAATGCTTCCCAGGCAGCCTGTGTCTGCTCCTGTCCCCCTCCCAGCCCTCTACCCTAGGGAAAAACAAGGATGGTGACTGCTTTCCTGCTGTGCCACAGCTACTGCTGTGATGAAAAACTGGCAGAAGTAGCCACATTTTTACACCCTCACATCCTCTTACCGCTTCTCATGCTCAGGGAGCAGGAGAACAAAAGTGCTGCTCTGCAGTCCCATCAAAGGGAGCTGCAAAGTTTGAAGGTGATAGTGAAATTCATCTTTCACCAATTTCTGACCTCTTATTTTGCTGAAAAAGCCATTCTAATAACCAGTTAGCAAAAACCTTGCATCCCCAAGGCAATAAGGAAGAGGTCCATTTTTACTCCCTTCCTCCAGGATCTAATCACTTGCAGGGGCCAAGGCTGGATCCATCCCTGACATGCACATGGAGCTCCTGTGCAGGGCTGATCTGAAAGCACCAGCACTGGGAGTCTCTTTTCTCTTTGCTGTCAAAGCTTTACCTTTTCTTTTCCCTTCAAAGCCTTAAATCCCACTGGTTCTGATCTCACTGAACACCCAGACAGCAGGGAGTCCAAAGAAAGAAATGATTTCTCAGCCTTGGGTGGTTCCTGGATGAGCACCCAGCAGCAAGGGCCATGTCCCCCTGCTCTTGAACCCACTTCATAGACCCCCAGCCCTGCAGAGAGCTCACCAGGAGCACCAGCAACACCACATGTCCCCCTTCCAACTCTCCTTTTGCTCCCTGCCCACAGTTGCCTTCAAAAGGGACACAGGAACTCCAGGAGCTGCTCCCTCTAGCTCCATCTTGCTCAGGAGAGTTTATTTGCTGTGCATGTTGTTGTGGCAGTGATCCCTGAAGACACCCAGCCCTGCCACGTGTGCTGCCCTGGGACAAAGCCAGGAGGAGGCAAAGAAGAGAGAAAGGAAATAAAAGCATCACACCCCAACGCAGACATTAATCAGAAGTTCCTCTCCTCCAGATCCTTCCCCAGCCAGGGCAGCTGGGGCTGAGACCTCCAGCACCAGATCACAGTTTTGCTGCCAAGGGAATAAACATTCACTGTTCCCATCCCCTGGGCTACCAGGATCAGACTCCATGGCTGGTAAAAGAAACATGTCCAGAACACAAAGAGTTTATTAAAACATGCATTTTGTGGTCAGTTTCCAGATTTACAGCAGAATTTATCCCTTACATAAAAGTCACATTGCATCTCTCCACAACTTGCCAATAATGAGCCTGTGAGAACACATACAGTTTGACCACCTCTCCTCCAAACATCTTCAAGCCATACTCTGAAGGTGGTGTGCCCTCCCAAAGGGTCAGTCACCCCAAAATACAGCTTAAAAAAAACCCCAAACTCAAACTTCCTCCAAAGCATGTTCACACCTCTCAAAGAAGAGAAACCAGACAAACAACTTACCCAATTTCTTGGCACGATTCATACAGAAGTAGCCCCCTTATATAACACACCTGTTGTGTAAGGTCCTCTGGTGACCATGACCACATCCCTGAGCCACCAGTGATACTGTCCCTTACATACCCCTTGCCACAGCACGGCACATGCCAAGCCCACCACACCAGCCTGGCTCTCATGTGCAATAAATCCCAGCACTCTCTTCAGCTCAGCAATCAGCCACAGGTCCAGACCTGCAATTACTTGTGGGACAGTTATTTACTAGTCAGTGTCCAGCTGCCAGATTTACAGTCACAGATGCTTGATGCAGTTTCAAGCAGAAAACAGCCAAGCATCCACGTCTGTAAATAAGCTATTTGGACATCTGGATGACCTGTAGATCCAGCTATAATTATTTATTGGTGGCACAGACAGGTCCTGTTAAGCCTTGCTAAAACCTGCCCCCAGAGCCTACGGGCACAACTCCAGCAGATGTTGCTGGATGAGCAACTAAAAGCATCTCAAAGTCACCTCAGATTTGAGTGTTACTAAACTCCATAGAAGGAAAGAAATGGCAAAGATGTTGAACTGAGCTTGTTTAAATCTGAAAAGCATCTGGTTCAGGAATTTCCCTCACCCATATTCTTGCACTATCACTGAAGTTACAGCTTGGGAGCAGACCTGGGAGAGATCCTTCCCTCTGGCACTGGAAACCTAAAATATATCTTCTGCTGCCCACATGGGTGATTTTCCATGACCTGTCTGGTGCTATCATTGTTGGTATGAGGTCTTATAATCCAGAGTTACTATGGGGATTTCCCCATGTAAATCTCTCTGGGAAAGAGCCAAGCTCCTGGATAAGTCCAGATGTCAGCAACCCTCTCACAGTCACTCTGGATCTGAACATCTGCAAACCCACTGCTGAACTGCCTCCAGCAACATGGGAGCTGACAAGGGTGGTGGCACAGCAGCAGCTGCAGGGATGGGAGCTCCTGGCTCCTCCAGCTCCATTCCTCCCAGAGGAGGGGCTGTGGCACAGGAGACCTGGCAGTACTACCTCCATCGAGCAGCAGTTTTGAAAGGAAGAGAAGAAAACCCAAAAGCAGTCTAGAAACACTCAATCACTCTACAGAAGGAGCAGATCACAGCAGTTGGCCGAGAGCTTTTATGGGGTCAGAGCTCAGTTATCCAAGGTGGGATGTGGCCAGGGGACTGGGCTGTGGCACCACGTGCTACAGCTATAACAGGACCCCATGTCCACAAACACCAACACCTTGGGTTTGTGACTCCTCTGGCAGACAGCCCAAGGGCCAGAGGGTCTCCCCTTGCTTTGCACAGAACAGCCAGCCACCAGTTTCTTAGGAGGTCTCAGCTCTTCAGAGCAGCTTCCTACACAAGCACTGACCCTACTGAACATACAGGCTGGCTGCTGATGTACACAGAGCCTGGGACTGCACCTACTGGGCCATAAACCCTGGACCCCATCACCCAGCTGCTGGGGCATGAGGTCCAGCTTCAGCATCTCCCTCACCCACCTCTGACACTAGAGAGGGATGGCACCTTCATTGTCATCAAGGCCCGAAGGACACAGATCCTCAAGGGCCCACAGTGCAAAAAGCAGGTCAAGTTAAGAACAAACACGTGGTTTTACTGCTGGCAAGTACACGAGAAAGGATCTTCTCCCTGCCCTCACCCACCCTGCCAGGGTGAGCAGAGGAGGATGGGCACAGGCAGTCATCTTCTCAGCCAGAGCCACGTGTTGATGAGGCAGGCAGAGATCATCACAGAGTAGACCAGGGCCTCCTTCTGCTGCCAGGCATGGCACTGCTCCTCCAGCACACGGAGCCTCCCCGAGATCCTGGCCAGCTGCAAGGGAAGCAGTGGGGTCACTGTCAGCAAAGCACAGGACACTGGCTGCACCCCAAAAGCATGGGACAGAATGAGACGGAGGGATGGGAGCTGCTGTCTCGTTCAGGTCCTCCCTTTTCTAGAGCAGAAGCTGTCTTTGTGTGGGAGAATGGGCAGCAGTGCCTCAGGTCTGCAGCAGATGCTTCAGGAAAAGGTCCTTCCTATCAGAAGAGTATCTGAGCCCCTCTCACTGCCCACAGGCAGAGGGGTCTGGCTGTCTCCTGCAGCCCCCTGAGGGAGGAGCTCAATGGGTCAACACACAGGTCCTCTCCTGCTTCTCCATTTGGTAGGACCAGCTTGGCAGCACCAGCCCATGAGGACTGAGCAGCAGATCCCTGGAGCCTCCTCACCCACCTTCCTACGGCTTTCCTAGGAAACACTGGCAGCCCTTCACCCCCATCTCACCTGCTTTCTCATCGCTGCCACCTCAGTCACCCCGACCTCATCCAAGGTGCTCTCTGTGGCTGGACCAGCCTCTTGGGAGCTGGGAAAGGAAAACAGAGATGCAGGTGGACAAGCACTGCTCAAGGGGTGCGACTGTCCCTCCCCAGGCACTGCCATGGGGAGCCAAGTCATGCAGGCAGAGTGTGTGTGCTCAGGCTGTGCTGTCTGGATACAGGACCAGAAGAAAGCAAACAGCACCTGCACAGCATCTGCTCATCTCTTCTTAACCCCCCATCATGCATATTCACACCCCTCCACTATGCACCCAAAGTGATCACAACAGACAGACAGCACATGCCATGACAGGTAACACAGGAAACACATGCTTGTATTTCTTTAGAAGTCCAACAGAGAGAAAATTTATCTACCAAGCATCCATTCTCTATAGTCCCAGGCATTCACTGAGGGTTGGATCTTAGAGCCATCTGTGGATCCAGGTAAATATGTATGACAGGGATGATCGCATTTACAGCAGCAGGTGAGGATCCCATGAGTGGGAAGCTGTCATCAGCTGGAGGGAACTAACACTTTCTGCTCTTAAAGCAAACTTTACCTGCAACTTGAAACATAAACAAGCAACCCAAACATTCATCACTTTCTTCCATCCCTGGAAACACAGGAGCCACCACTGGGATTAGCTGCTGCACTGGCATTCCCTGGAGACACATCTCACTGCAGGGTCCACAGCACTGAGCCACAAAATAAAGTAGATCCACAGTGAGAAAAATAAAAATCCATGTTCAGTCTGTTGTCCCTGTTATCAGAGGCTAGCCCAAAATCAGCTCTTCTATAACCAAAACTCCCCTGTGCACCAGGAACACACAGGCACTCATTAATCCCATAGGGATTACCAAGCATCTAACCCTGCTCCTTGGGGACCCTGAGGAGGAGAGGGTGTTTACTCCTGTTTGCAACATGATGTTGATCTCACTGAAGACAAACCAGAAGAGCATGTGGAGATTCAGTGAATCTCTGACTGAAAATACATTCGTGAGATAATACCTCCATATAATGCAACTGCTGTGTAAAATGAAAGTCACAACAGAAAGAAAACATAATTTCTGTCAGCACAGAACCATGGAAAAAGGACACATCCTGCAGCTTTTGACTCAAAATCCCAGCTGATACAGGTGAACACCTTTTAGAATAGAAACTAGAAATTGCCTTCTGATGACTCATACCCTTCAAGAGGTCACTGACAGGCAAATATTCCAGTCTCTGTTTGAGACCAGACTTTTCTTTACTAAAATTTGAGGACAAAGAGTCTGAACCAATAGGTTGTTTTTTTTATTGTTGTATAGAAGCACAAAGTGGACATATTGAAGAGATATTGTCTGCATCTGAAGGGATGCACAGTCCCAAGAAGAGGTGTTTGAAGGTGGCTGGTCTCAAAGGGAGACTGAGACCTGGGGAGAGGCCTGGGAATCACCCCACTGCATTACAGCAGTTCCTCAGGCTACCATGGCCTAAATGTCCTTTACTACTGATGGAAGGAGAGAGAAGGTCTTACGTAGCCACTAACCAGATCTGTTGGCGTGCCCAAACTTCATTAAGAAATTAAAGAGATATTTGAAGACAGCCTCAGCCTACTGTGTTTAAAAGCAGGAACATCACTTTGCATCATTGGCAAGCAGAAGCCAGCTGGGGAGGGAAGGCAGGATGTGCCACTGATGATGGATGCAATGATGGATGCTCACTCTCCTCCCTTTCTGCCTGGAGGCTTTACTCAAGGAGAATTAGAAGTACTTAGATGTTTCTCCAGGTGCTGAGCTGTCTTAGAGCAGTGGGGACACCTTAAGGCTGCAAGGATGTCTTTGAACATGTTAGATTTACTGCACTGGCACAGAGAAGCTGGTGGAGATTGTTACTCCAGGACATCTGGAGGGATTGAGGTCACTGCACACCTGCTCCAGTGAGCACAAAGGCACAGCACACCCTGGCCAGGGGCCCTGGCTGTGGGATGAGTAACTCGGTGAAGCCAGTTCATGGAAAGGCTAATTAAGAGTGACCAAGATACAGACAAGGGTGTTGGGAGCCTGCAGGAGAGGCTGTCTCAGGGACAGTGCCTGGGTCAGGCCGTTCTGGATTTTGATTCCCCTCACACATTTCTCTCCATCAAGCTATCAGGGCATACAGAAAAAATAGCACTTGCTCAGCAGTGAAGAGAACTCCCAGCAATGTCACAGGTAGTGTTAGATCACTCAGGGTACCCAGGGGACTGGTGTTAAGCTCAGCAGGAGACACAAGCCTGGCTGGATTAGTGGGGTGCACCCAAGCCCAGCACCCAGAGCTGGCAGACAGGACAGGCAAGAAGGAGAGTCTGAATCAGCCATGCAGGACCAGCCTGCTCCATGCATCCTGCAGCTCCCAGAGCTCATGCCCGGCTCATGTCTCAGCCAGGCAAAGGCCAGTCCTTGCAGAAGGACAGGGAGCTGGCTCAGGACAAGCCAAAGTCACCTGGGTGGCACTGGGCCTTGCAGAGAGTCCCGGACACGGTGGAAGAGCACCTGGCCCAGGAGGTACATGGTCTGGAAGATGTTCTGCATGGAGTAGATCCTGCCCGCCTCCGTGAAGAGGGGGAGCGGGGCACTGCAAGCAGGCAGGGGGCCCGTGTCCGGCCTGGGGTGCACACAGAATCACTCCTGTTACTCCCTGGCCTTGTGCAACAGGGCACAGCCCGGCATTAGGCACTGCCCTTCACCCCTTCAGCAGCTCCAGGCATCTCTGGGCAATGCCATCAGCACCCAGACCCCAATGTCAGCAGGTGGGAGAACCCTCTCCAGCAGCCCCCAGATGCAGTGGCAGCTGTCTGATTCCTCCAAAGCCAGCCCTGGCTGTGTGCCACACTGTTCTCACATGGGTTGCAGAAGGCAGCGCTCTTGCCACCCAGGACAAACCTGTATTTCTAGTGGGAAAGTTGGCTCTGCTCTGGGATTAGCTTAGAGTCCATTTCTCCACTGGAGAGACTGCAGAGCCCAAGGCCATGAGCAGGGGATCACTGTCACTGTGCTCCTACTCACAAGCAAGTTTGCTCTTACCCCACCCTGTCTGCAGGACACTGCAAGTTTCACCACCCCCTGCAGAAACCTGGTTAAGCTCTGATGACCCAGTTCCAGTGGTCACCTGCCCAAAGTCCCCAGCACTCTGCTATGCTGGTGCTGGTGCTGGAGCAAGAGAGCACATTGCAAGGCACAAGAGGAAAACGGGCACAGCCAGAGAGACCATGACAAGGCAGAGTGGGCAGTGAGGTCCTCTTTGCCCCGTGGCCAAGGACCAACAGCCTGCTGTGAAAAGGGACATGCTGTCCCACATGCATCTCAGCAGAGAGCTCATCACCCTGGGGACCAACACAGCTGCCTCCAACTCTGCCTGGCACAAACCTCTTTGACATCACAGGCCATGTTTCTCCCATGCAAGAGTAGGACTTGGCAGGCATTGCCTTGCTCTGATCTATATCCTTCCTCTCCCCTTAGGACACCAGTATCAGAGACCTCCAAAGCAGCACAGGGGCAGGAGATGCTGATCCCCACCCACCCCTGATGACTCTGGGCTCATGCTCACCATTCACGGTGCTGTGCTGGGCTGTGCAAGGCCAGCTGGGCATAGTCACCTGGGGTCCTGTCCCGCCGTGACCTGCTGCCGTGATGACCCTGTTGGAATCAAACACAGCCACGTTAGCACAGAGACCTGCAGAGCTGAGTCCCCAGTGCCCTCCCTGGCTGCAGGGCCAGGGGCCCACCAGCATGGGGAGAGGACTCAGTGGTGGGGGCACTACAGAGTCCCAGCCCAGTGAACTGATGCTGCTGCAGATGAGGAGACATGCTTGGAGCAGCGAGAGGGTCACCAGCAAGGAGCCTGCTGGTCTGAACTCTCTCAAGATCAAAAATCCTGCACCTAACACATCTGGGAATATCTCCTGAATTTCAAGGAGGTGAAAGCCCTTAAGAAGGCAAAGCAGCAGCTCTAGAAGACAAACCAGACCTTTGCCTGCCCATGCCAGTCACCTCCCTTTGAATTAGTTTCCCACAAGGTTAAAATCTGCTTCCAGCTCTGACTCCAGAACCTTTTACACTGAAATGATGAACCAGCTACAGCTAGTACTTCACTGTGGAGAAAAAGAGGTTGAAAGGGAACTTAAGAGTAGCAGAAGATTGTGGAGGGACTGGAGCCCACCTCCTGCTCACAAAATGCAGCAGGAGGACTGGCTAAATTAACACCCCAGCACAGAGGTTTGTACTGGCAATGGGACAGAGAACCCACCATCCCTACACCCTCACTCCTAGGACCTTCTGGGAGGAGGTAGCACTCTGGAAGATGAATTCTGGCTTGGGGTGGTAACAGACCCCTGGAGAAACCCAAAGGTGGGGTTGCTCCCATTTCCCACCAGAGGCAGCCCCGCTCTCTCTCAGTACAGTACCGATCGTCTGCGTCTCTGGGCGCTCGACCTGCTGGCTGTGTGCAGGAAAGGGAGCTCCCCGAGGGGGCTGGGCTGCCCACAGGGCTCCGGGGACACGTGCACCACAACAGAGGGAACCTTCCTTTGCTGGTTCAACAGCACTGGCCTCAAACTGGCGTCTGGTATTTCTACAGAAAGGAGAGAGAGAGAGAAAGTGAGAGAAGAATTAAGCCAAGCTGAACAGCCTCAGCAGAGGAGAGAAGAGAGATCCAACCACGGTAGGTGAACCAAGCCTGTGTCTAGTATCAGCCATACAAAAATCATGTCCTGCAGCCGTGAGCAGCAGGACAGCCCAGAGAGGCAGGCCCATTGCTTCAGGACAGCAAGGTATCAGTGCTGGTTTTCAAAGACAGGGTCAAATGTCCTGCATCCCGAAGCAGGGAGCCTACCAGAGGCCAAGAGGGAACTGTAAGATATGTGGAGGGAGATGCCTCTACATTTTGCTCCTCACCTTTTGGAACTAAGACCCTTCCTGCCTTCCATTGGTCACCTTTGCCCACCTCTTCCTGAGCACCCCCCCAACATCCTGTCCTGCCTTCCTGAAGAAAGCTGACTGTATTACATGCCCCTGTCCTCTCCTCTTGCAAATGACAGAGGCTTTATAAAGGGATCCTACTCCCTAGGATGTTGTAGTGCCCCACCAACCTCCAGCCACCCCAAAAACAGACAACCCAGGACTTTACCTGCAAGAGAAATCCTATCAGGGATGTGCATCCGATAGGAAGGAGGGACATCTTCTGTCACTGGCTCCTTGTCCACAGGGCTGCAGCTCTCTGCCACCTTCAGCCTGTTGGGAACCTGCATCCTTTGATTGATGGCTTCTGTGAAGAGCAGGTCACAGCGGACTCGGTTCAGGTCCAGTCCCCACAATGGCCACATCTTTGCTGATTTCCTCAGATGCCTTGAGCACCCTGGAGTTTCACACAGAGGGAGAGAAATCTGAGCAAAAGTGGAAACAGTGGCAGCTCTTCCAAACTGGTACCTTCACAGGGATAACACATGCTTATAAGACAGTTAAAATATAGACCAAAACAACCCAAAAAACAGGCACTGTAGGGAGAACAGGGTGTCCCATGAAGCCCAGCTGGTGGGGACAAGGCTGCAGGGCCACTGCAGGTGTCCTGGGAGCCAAGCATGAACTTAGCATCTACTGCCTCAATTGATAGCAAGGAAAGGGCTCAGCACACCTGTGGGAGAAGAGTAGTTCAGTATACCCTAAAAACTAGTGAAAAAAAAATATTTTCCATCCAGAAGGAAAGATTTTTGGAGGGCTGGGATCATATTTTCGTTTTCACATACCTTTGAGGAAAAATTAAGCTTTCTAAAAGCAAAACACACATTTTGGTGATGAGCTTCCAGGTTACCACAAGAAAAACTGAGCACTGAACTCTCTGCACACACCAGCAAGGGCTGGTGAGGCTGGCAGACCCCAGCCTGACCTCAGTGCTGCCCTGGTGTTCCAGACATGCCACATGCATACACAGCACCCCTGCGCCCTCCTTGCTAACACTCTTTGAGCTCACCATGCCCCATAATGTCCCCCTTTGCTTCTAGGACAAAATCTCGGCCATGTGCCTCCTCCATCAGAGCCCAAACAGCTGGAGGAAGGAGAGGTTTCACTCTCCAGAGCCAAATGGGGTGAAGCTGGATGAGAGTGAGGTACAGGAGGGTGGCAGAACCAGCTCCACACGTGCAATAACCAGCACTTCCAGTGATCACTTGCCTTGTGCTTCTCTCTTCTCCTCTGTCATTAAAAATATTTTCATTACAGACAAACATTTGCCCAGCATCAGTGGCAGTGATTTCCTGCTTCCAGCCACGCAGACACGACCTCCCTGTCCCTGCATTGGATCTGCTCCAGAGGCACTGCTGGAGACATAGTGTGTGGGTGCCCAGCACCCCATGGCTGCCCCACACCTTCCCAAACACTGCCATGGGTTAGACCAACCCATGGGTATCATAACACACACCCCCTGCTTCTCCCCAAAACCTCAAAGCAAGCAGATTTTTGCAGGAACTCCCCACTCGGGAACAGGACAGTAACTCCTGGGCTGGTCCCAAACGGGTGTCAGTCCCATATGGGACACCCAGCCCATGGTCCACAGCCATGGGGGCTTCTCCTACACATTTCTGGTGTTTCAGAGCAGTGAACACCCTGTGTTGTTGCTCTCTCAGCCTGCTCTCCGGGAAACCAGCATATATTAATAGCAGTAAATCTGGAGAGGGCAGATCGGTTCATTTTCTAATCACCTGTGAAAGTGCTGCAGCTCCCAAGGAGCAGAGGAATGGGAGGGGGGGAGAAGCAGGCTCTGAGAGACTAAGCTATTAAGAAAAGGGAAAAAAAAAAATTAGCTGTCAAAACCCATAAGAACAAAATGCTTAAGTGGCTGGATTTCCTCCTTTAACTTTCTTTAGGGCTTTTTTCCAGCTCTTGCCAAGCAGCCTCCCCGCTCACCGGCAGAGGCTCAGTGTGTGCCTTGGCACTTCTCCTTGGATTTGCAGTGACAGCGATTTCCGGCTCACTAAGCCTGCGTAGGTTTAAGTCCTGAAAGCCACGAAAACCTGCCCTGGGGAAGGACCCTCCACAACCTCGCTCCCCAGCGCAGGACACCCCAAAAAAAGGCAGGCGGGGGTACCAGCCTCCTGTCGGGAGGGGTGCAGGGGGAGCAATGGGCTTGCTCTCAGCTCAGCCCCTCGGGGATGCACCTTGTCCCGGCACAGGGGGGCTCACCGGGAGGGGAAGGGCTCCTCAGCCGGCTCGGGGTGAGCCCGATGTCCCCGGGATGGGCTCCGGGACACGGGAGATGCGGGACACGGGACACGCGGGACATCCCGCACGCTCCCGACGGGACACCCCGGCCCCGGCTGCGGACCCGCCGGCTTTGGGGGTACAAAGGGGACAGTGCGGTGCGGGGAGGACGGAGAGACTTACTTTTTTTCGCAGACCAACGCAACTTTGTCGGATCTGTAAATAAACAGCCGCGCCCGCTGACGGGGCGGGACGGGGCGGTGCCGACGGGGGCAGCCCGGCCCCCTCCGTAACCAACCCACCCCCCTATAACCAGCCCGGCCCCCTCCGTAACCAACCCACCACCCTGTAACCAGCCCGGCCCCCTCCGTAACCAACCCACCCCGATAGCCAGCCCGCCCCCCTGTAACCAGCCCGCCCCACTATAACCAGCCCGGCCCCCTCCGTAACCAACCCACCCCCCTATAACCAGCCCGGCCCCCTCC
>JAWWEE010000142.1:16573801-16584869 GCA_035221455.1 Xenops minutus | reverse complement strand
GCCCACCCCACTATAACTAGCCCGCCCCACAATAACCAGCCCACCCCACTATAACCAGCCCGCCCCACAATAACCAGCCCACCCCACTATAACCAGCCCGCCCCACAATAACCAGCCCGTCCCTCCGCACTTAAAGCCGCAGCCGGTAATTAACGAGCTGCGGCTCATCCCGGTGTCGCCTCCCCCGGGCACAGCGAGTCCCCCCCGCCCTGGACCCTCTCTGTCCCCCGCTATCCCCCGCACTGCTCAGCCGTGTGCTGGAGGGGTGGGATTGCTCTTGCCAGGGGCAGAAGCAAAAGCAGGACCTTCCCCACGTCCCCATCCCCACGCACACGCGGCCGCGGGATGTTTGGGGGACAAACCCTCTCCCCGTGCCCAGCCCGCAGCCCCCGGGACAGCCCCCGAGCCCGAGCTGTGCCAGAGCTAATCTCTGCCTCTCCGAAGCGATAAAATGATCCCTTTGGGATTAACGACAGTTTTAAACACTTCTGAATGGGGACAGGGTCCAAGACCTGACCGTAAAATCTGGGTTTGAAAGGACTTAAAATAAATCCCCCGCTGCCCTAGTCTTGCTATTTAAAGGGGATTATCTAAGGGGTTTAGGAGCACACAGAGGAACAGCAGGACAACCTGTGCACCTCAATCCCCTCCAAAGACCTCAGGAAAACCCTCTGCACCTCCTCGGCAGGGGCTCATAGGACACCCTCCAGCTCTCACTCAGAGGAGCATCAGGTGCCGAGGGAAGTCCCAAGGCTCCGGCTGGACGTGTGGGGTTCATTCTCAGCCCCACAACAGCACACACTCCTTCTCCAGAGACGTTCCCATCCTCACTGGGGACTGTCCTGTGGCCGCGGTGGAGGGTATTGGTGTTACCATCCCACAGCTGCCACCATCGCCTTGCAGAGCTGAGCCACAGAACCCTCATGAGATGGAAATCCAGCTGTGCCCAGTGAGACATTCCCCCTGTACTGGGGAAGGAAGGGGGGAAGTTTGGAGTGATGACATTTGTCTTTCCAAGCTGCAGTTATGTGTGATGGAGCCCTGATGTCCTGGGAGTGGCTGAGCACCTGCCTGCCCATGGAAGGTGGTGAATGAATTCCTTTTCTGCTTTCCTTGCATGCAGAGCTTTACTCACTAAACTGTCTTTATCCCAACCCACGAGTTTTCTCACTTTTACTGTTCTGATTCTCTCCCCCGTCCCACTGCGGGGGGACTGTGTGGATGTGTGGAGCTGAGTTGCCAGCTGGGGTTAAAGCACGACACCCTTTGTGGGAAGAAGCCAACCTGTGCCGTTAAGACAGTGAGGGTTTTTTAATAAATACCTTTTTGTTGTTGTTGTTTGCACAGAAATATACCAAGTTTTACAGAATACAAACTGCAGGAATAATGACTGAGCATCAAAGACAGAGGATGCAGAGCGCCCTGCTGTCTCCCTTCGGTCTTTTCCAGGCTCTGGTCTCCCCATAACCTTGATTTGCTAAGGCTGGGGAGGGCACAGACAAGGTGCCAGCATGTCCTGCCCCAGGAACAACCATGCTGGGCAAGCCTCAGCTCTGGGCTGAGGGCACCTGCTGCAAGAGCATCACTGGGACCGAGCAGGATGCAGGCCACCTATGGATGGACAATAGCCTTTTGGTGCTGGTGGAGAGACTGGTGCTGGGGTGAACACCAAGTGGTGGCAGTGCTGGGAATCTCTGGGGGGTTGGTGAGTGCAATCCCCCTTTTAATCCATCAGACATGACTGGGAAAGGACAGCTCCGTTGCTTGGATCCCAAAGGCAGCTGCCCAGGAAAAAGGGATACTCTGGTCCCACAGCAAAGCACCTGGCTCTGCCTTGCCCTGGTTCCACAATCACCCAGTCAGGGCTTGGTCCTGCTCCCGACTGGCATGGCCAGGTTGAGGCATGGTCACGTTCCCCACCCCTTTCAGCAAGCCCCCCATGCCATAGCCCTGGCCACCAAGCACTCTGACCACCAGAGGGGCCAGGAGAGTGGGGTCTCATATTCCCCTTTACCTGCTTTGGAGAAGAAAGAACCCCAGAGAGGGGTCAGGCAGGGTGGAGTGGTTTGGGGTAGGGAGAGGGGAGGTTTGGCCTGTCTGCAGGCTCCCTGTGCCAGAATCCCACCTCTGGGGCAGACACCAGGCAGGCTACGCTCCAGAAGAGAGGAACATCCTCACCACTTAAAGCCATGGGACCATGTTTGGCTCGGGGTCAGAGATGACCCTCTTGGCCAGTTCTTCTGCAACCAGACCTCCAGCTGCCCAGCACCCCAGAGGGGGAAAGCAGAGAGCATCAGGAGAAGACTGCTACTCCAAAGTCACTTACCTCAGGTACAAGAACACCATTAGCCTTTCCCCCTTTCCAAAGGGATCTAGGAGAGCACCTTCCTGACTGCTCCTCCCTGATCTCCAGACAGCAAATATTGCTACAGCCACCACAGTATGGACAAGCCTCCCCGCTCCCACTTGGCAACAAGTCCACACATGAGAACCACCATTTCCCCAAACACGGAGTGTGGACACCAACTGTGATTTGCCACACTAATCCTGCATCCCCAACTCCTAATCAGAGCCGTGAGCAGGAGAACAGGACCCAGTGGGGATATGGGGGGAGGCTGAGCAGTGGCCCAGGGAGGCAGCGAGGCTGTTCTAATCATGGGAAATGTTATGTCTACTCGAGGGGGAAGTGAGGGAATCAAATGCACCATGAGGAGACCCCTGTGTTGAGCCAGGAACAAGCTGCTGCTCTGCTCTGGCTGTTGCAGCACTTATGTGAGTGGGGAGTGAGGGGCAGGAGATGGCTGGCTGGCTCCAGAGCCTCTCCCACAGCCCTGCCCCGCCCCACCTGGGGACAGATATTTTTGGTTAGGAGGGTAAGGCTATTGTGTGATGGCACCAGCTTGTACAGGTGAGACGAAGGCCCGACGGACACCAGAAGGGGGTCCTAGGCACGGTGAAGGGAGGGTGGGTGGGTGAGTGTGAGTGTGTGAAGAGGCAGGAGGGAGGCAGACCCGCTATTTGCCCGCAGCAGGGGCAGCGGCCACGATCTCTTCATACTTGGGTGGTGGGTCATTGTAGGAGACACTGGTCTCTTCACCACTGCTGCTCTCTGGGTGGCCTGTCACCTCCTCATAGGAAGGCGGAGGGGTGGCACTGGACAGTCTGGAGAGGATGGAGACTGAGTGCTCTGGCGGGTAGAGGGTGTTGTCTTGCTGGGGGGTGCCGCCAGCTCTGCCGTCTGCAGCCCCCCGGTTGCTCGCTTCCCGCTGGTACTGGGTTTCCCCTTGGCTCTGGGACCGCTCCCGGTACACCATGACCCTGGGCAGGCTGCGTCCCGTCCGGCTGGACAGGTAACGGTTCTGGGCATAGGAAGGGCGGTGGCGGGTGGCCTTTTGAAGCTGGCACCTCCAGATGATGAAGAGGGCGATGACTATCAGAAGAGCCACTCCCAAGAGGGGCACCACCACATACATGGCGTCAGAGCGCTCCGTGCTGTGCCCAGGGTCCTTGACAGAGTAGACAGAATTGGTGTAGCCCTTCCAAAACTCCATCTGTGGTGGGAGCAGAGAAACAACCATCATGTGCTGCAGGTGAGAGAAGCACACCCAGACCACCATCAGCAATAATCACTGCCTTCCCTAGGCCCACACAAAGGGCAGCTTTTCGGATTTCCCCCACCACTTTCACCTGAAGCACTGTGGGAACCAACACAAAAGATCACGGGAACATCCCTCAACAGTGGCCAAAAGCCCCCACACCAAGCAGGGAGAAATTTAGCTCACACCAACCCCAGCCTGGAGAGTCAGGAACAACACCACAGATTTCCCAGCTGCCATGGGAGTGCCAGCTCAACCTGCAGCTGTAGGCAGGGTGTCCTGGCACAACCAAGGCAATGGCCTGGGAAGGGAAAGCCATGCTGGAAAGTGAGGCCACAGCATGCTACATGCAGACAGAAGAGGACAAAGGGAACAGGAGAGGCTGTTCCCCCTATGCTTTCCTTTTGTCTCCAGCTTGCTGAGGCATTAACCCTCACACATGCACTGGGGAGCAGGGCAGGACAAACTCACCGTCTTCTCCTTGTTCTCAAACACCTCCTTGACCTCCTCATAGCTGCAGACCTCCTCGATGCACTCCCGCTCGATGGTGCCCTGGCGGATCTCCTCCAGGAAGCCATTGGCTCTGGGAAAGCGTTTCAGCACCGAGTGGGCATTCCTGGCCCCCAAGAACACTGCAACACACAAGGCAGAGACATGCTGAGCAGGGACAACCCCACACCTGGCTTCAGCCCAGACAGGCTTTCCCACATGGCTTCCTGGTGCTACAGGCATTCCCAACACCAAAAGCCCAGGGCTAGAAATCAGGTGGCACAGCAGATTGCCCACTGTGGGAGAGCACACCCAGAGGGGCACAGGGTTCTTGGGGTCTGCCCAGAGATGTATGGCACCAGGAGCCCTTCCATCAGGGCTGAGATATTAGACACATTGGAGGTGGCAGCTGCAGCCACACAGGGTAGCTGGAGCCAGAAGTTTCCAAAAATAATTGTTATCCAGCCTCCTGCCCTTGATGAATTTCACCTTTCTGCCTTTTTACTGCAGGGCAAGGAAGATCCCACCAGGTGAGTGAGACTGGGATGGAGAGCAAGGGCTCTGCCAGGGCACAAGAGGGACTTACAGCACACAGTTCCCTGCACGGCAGCCTGCTGGGAGCTGCTGTCCCTGCTGCCAGTTGCTGAGGGGTCATGCAAACTCAGGAGGCTTCAAGGACTCTGTTCAGGTCCTAGAAAAACCAGTGTCTTCTCCCAGGCCAACAAGGGCAAACATCCCTAACACATGGGAACAGAACAGGGGGTCATGACTTGGGTACTGTAAGGGGCCTGTGAAACCTCTCCTCACATGGCATCACATTCTCATCCCTACTGTGTTTTGTGCAGAGGCCTCACAAACTTTCCTCTGCTCCCAAAGCCTGGGAGACTCCTCAGGTGTTCCCACAGAGCATGCAGTCAGGAAGCCAGAGTGAGCAGGAACAGCACCTTCCTGCCTGCAAGAGAGAAGCGAGAGCCTCTCCCCCCATATTCTGCAGGAATTCTGCACCTCCATGGGGTGCAGGAGGCAAGCACCTACCAGGACCTGCAGCAGCACAGGAGGCAAACAAGCTGTTGCCCAGAAAGCAGAAAATTCACACAAAACATGATCCTTCCAGGACCCAAAAATCCCATGCACACATTTCATGAGTGTTTCCACAATGCAGCTCAACACACTCAGCTGTAGGCTGACTCCATCCCTTCCCACCAAGCCACAAAATCATGCTGCTTCCCTTGAGGAAGATGAATTGGTTCAGCTGGCTGATCCACAGGAACCTATTTACCTTCTTCACCCTCAGGCTCAGTCTTCCATTGGATCAACAAGGTGAACCAATTCACAGAGCAGCAGAATCAAAGATGCAGGACAAAGAGGCAGGGGGACACGCAGTCTCCCATGTGACCAGCTCAGTGCTAACACAGAAATACTCCTTCAACAAGGAGCTTGGTGAAGATCAACATAAGAGTCAGTGAAAAGCTACCAACTTCTTTCCTTAGGAGCCTTTAGCCAGGGAAAAAAGGCAGGTTTTCTTCTGCTTTACCTGCCATGTATCCTGTTCCTAAAACAATACAGCAAGGTATTTGTGAAAGTATTTGCAAATATCGACAGGGACAAGACCACGGTGTGAGAAGCAACTATTACTGCACTCCACCATCCTGGGCTTGGAGGCACTGTGCTCCTTTTGTGCTGTGTAGGTGTGTTTTCCCCTTGTGATTTATTAATGCCTTGCTTCAGTGAGAGAGTTTGCAGAAGGCTGAACCACTGAGGTGTGAATGAAGAGCAGCATGAATGATGTGAGTCACAGATCTTCCCTCAGAATTGACTTTATTATGCAAACCTTTTTCTTTTTTTTTTTACAAGGGTACCCGAAAAAGCATTTTAAGAGGCACAGAAGGCATCTTGCAGAAGGGCAGGGATCAGCTTGCCTTGGCTTTCACAATTGAGGAGGGTTATCCTGGCTGGAGAGGGAGCAGGCTGGCAGGCCTACCTTCTCTTGAGACTTTTCTGAAGATGAAATTTTACAAATAAACCATCCATTCTGCAAATGTCCCATCCTTTGCTGGAGAAGTCTGGCTTCATCTCCTTTGCCTCCCACCTTGATCAGACTGCAGTAGCAACTCTCCCCTCCTCAGCACTTGAGCCTGAGACTCTTTCCAACTTCCTTAGCACAACTTGGAGCAACAAGCTTGGCCGCAGGTCTCACTGTCAGGGTTTTCCATCCCTGCAGACACCGGTCACTTGACCCCTTCCCTGCTTTGCTGTGCTGAACTGGCCACTATGGTGGGAAATAAAAACAGACACACAGGCAGGCAGGTATCATAAGCAGTGTCCCAGCTGCAAGAGGTGTGTGTCTCTCCCCACATGCAATTTCCTAAAAATGGCAGGAGAGCAGAAACTAAGTCACTGCTCCCTCCCCTCTCTTCCACAGAAAGTGCAAAGAGCTCCCATGTGCCTGGGGACCAGAGCAGGAAAACCACTGGCCTTCAAGAAACAAGAGCCTCTCATTTCCAGCTGACATGAAGAAGAAACAGCTGAGCAAGTTCTGTCCCCAAACCCCAGGGATGAGGCAATTTCCCAAGGCCCAGCAGCAGTACTGACCCCCTGTGCCTCTCCAAGTCTTCCCACACTGGCTGGAGAACCAGTGCTCGGGAAGGATCAGAGTTTTAGGCAGGGGAAGCAGGAGCAAAGGCTGGGTTCACCTTATCCTTACTGGTTCTACTGGGGTGCTGATGGCCCCTGATGGGCACCACCCCATGTCTCAGCTGCCCAGCTTGGGGGACCCCCCAGGGCTAGAGGGACAGACTGGGCTGCTCTCTGTTGGAGAGCATGTGATGGCAAACAGCTCATCACCACATCTCCCTCCTGCACAGCCGGTCACCATCAAGGGGACTGCTTGGCAGGGGACACTGCCACCACAGGGGACACCTTCCACAACTAGGAAATGCTGGTGAGCCAGCACCTGAGCTCTGGGAAGGAAAAAAGGCAGCAGTGGAAGAAGGCAGGGACCCAGCTGGGCACTTTCCTCATTAACTGGAGATTAAAGCAGCCTTTTGAAAACACTGCCTCAAGGTCTCTGCTCCCTCCCCCACCCAGCACAGCACAGATAATGAAAGAAGGCATACCTGTTATCCCTGGGGTCCTCCTCCTCCCCAGCGTGGACACTGCCTCCACCTTCACAGCTGGCTCTGGCGACACTCCAAGCAAATCCCGAGATCCCAGACAGATCTCTGTGTCTCTCCATTCACTACTGCTGTGCTCCTTAAGCTCCCAGCACACCGCTGCACGCAGCCTCCGCACAGGCTGCCCAGAAGAGCGAGGAGGGAGGGTTGAGCCCAGCTCTGAACAGACCACACGCCATCCTCCACCCTGCACCCTCGACAGCATCAGCCCCGTTGGCCGGGCACCCCTTTGGGTGTGCCACGGGGAGCTCCTGTGGGGCTGAGCTCGGCAGCTGCCTGTCCACAGGAACACAGAGCCCCAGTGCCACCAACCACACAGGCCCCAGGGCAGTGTGGCCCCTGGGATGGGCACTGGTGGGGTGCCAGTCATGGGCCACGAGAAGCACTGTTGATGGGAGATGTCAGCACAGACCGGCAGCCCCTGTGGAGGGGCTGGTTGGCCCAAAGAGCCTCAGGGAGGACTGTCCTGCACGGCAAGCACCACACAAAGAAAGAAATGTTGTGGCCTTTGGGTAGTCCCAGAGAGGTCAGACCTTCAGCACCTCCTCTCGACTCCCACCTTGCAGAGGGGAGAGAGAAGCACAAGTCAGGCCGGACCTCAGACCTCACACAGGGGTAACAGCTGATGGCATGAGCTCCCCATAGAGGATAACAGCCCCCAAAAAACACAGACAGCCCTCCATTGAGAGATGGCTCTCAAACATGCTCCTTCTCTCCTTCAGCAGCACCACCACCTCTCCGTCTTGCCTGGGGAGCACTTACTTGCCATGCTGCCTCACTCGGCCACGTGGGGGCTCCTGCCTACCTGCAGGGAAGAAAACAGGAGAGTCACTGACAGCTTAAATCATGCCCTGAAGCCCAAGACCTCCATCACCCACAGTCAGGTTCATGTAGAAGGCAGGGTGCTAACTGGTGGACTCACGACAGATCCCAGCCAAGCAGTGCCTCTGCAAAGAGCCAAGGACTCCAGCTGCCTCACTGCATGGCTGGAGGGGCTTGGGGACCCTCAGCCACCAGAGTGCTGGGGCAAGTCCCAGGCCAGGGAGGACGAGGGCCCTGCCCAAGCAGCCCAGTGGAGACAAACAAAGTAGGAAGGGAAGAACTGGACAAAGCAGACACCACATTTCTCATCACCAGACAAGACGACCTGTATGTCAGAAGCTGTGGGAAGCAGCCTGATGCTCTTCCCTTCCACAAGAGATTGATGGGAACAGGTATATCAGTCATCCTGTTTTAGAGCAACTTCACAGTTCTCACTTCTGCAACTCCTACCCACAATCTGCAATAAATGGAGCCATACAGTTTGCTCCACTGCCACACAGCAGGAAAGAAAAGGACATGCATCTCCTAAAGGTTGTTGGGCCAAGCTAAGGGCAGCAGAAAGAGTGAGAGAGCTTCCTGCACACCCAGGACGCAGCTCTCCAGCTGGAAAAGCACCTTCTGTGCTTAAAGAACAAAACTATAGTAAACAGAACCCCACAAGAGTGAAGCAAAGCCCTGCAGAAGAAGAGGATATCCTTCTCTGCTTGAAGGAGGGGTTTCACGCACTTTTTTTTCATGTTTTGCCTTCTCCCTGTGCTCAATTCCTCACGGATCAGACTACCCTGGGCTAGCTCTCACTTCGTGTGACATCTCGTTGTGGCAAAGCCACAACTCTGTCAGGAGACAGAGAGGACAGGACTACCCAGCCCCTACAGTGATCTATTGCAGATGAAGGAGCAAATACAGTTAGAAACAGCAGGAACCAAACCACATGCTGGTCTCAGGTCCAGGACTTCAGATACTCAGTTATTCTAAAAACACTCAGCTGGAGCGAGGTCAGGGACAGCACAGAGCCAGCTATTCAGGGGGTCAGCAGGGCTGGAAACACAGTTCTCCTTCCACATAAAAGGCAGGCACCCAGACACACAGAGGGGCTGGTGCCACACACTATCACAGCAGGCACCACCTCACACCAGTCACCTTCCAGTAAATCAAGCACCTCTCCCTGCCATGTTTCCTGTGGTTTCCAAGGTTCCTACACCACAAGAGGCAGGAAGACAAGCAAGCCTGGACCTGTATCCAGAGAGAGAAAGCAGTTTCCTTCCAACAGTTTGCAAGGCTCAGATTGCAAACCTCAGTCTGGAGTTGACTCAAGAACGAGGGAGGGAAAGCAGCAGAGCACCAGAACTACTCAGGAGGGATCTGCCGCTTCCTGTGCCCCACAGCCCAACCCTGCTTCTCTGAGCCCTTCTGGGGCATGTGGGAGGCCTCCAGATCCATGCACTCTCCCACTGCCCTCTGGATCCATGTATTCCCCCAGAGCCTTCCAGATCCATGCATTCCCTGACAGGCTGTGTCAGCTCTCAGCAAGGACCAGCTGACACACTTTTGTTGTCATCAGTTTTTACAAAGAGATCCAAACTCCCGGGATAAAAGAAAGCACAGCATGGAGAACTTGCCACAGTTCCCACACAAACCCTCTGTATCACTCGCTGTTACAGGCACTCCCTCGCTTTGATGGACAGGAGAAGAGAGACACAGAAATAAGGATATTCAAGACTGGATTTGTTAGGTAACACATAACCCACATCATTCATCAGGCAACAAATTTAATGTTGTTTAATTTAATTTATAGTCTTTCAGTTTTTTCCAAGCATCTGTGTCAATGCTTCCAGTGTCAGAGCTCAGAGGTGGTTTATTCCAGCACAAACAATAAGGCAGATCAACACAAGCCTAGAAGCACCAGCGATGCCGTTGAGAAGGGCAGCCATCCCAGACACTTATTTTTATTTCCACGTGCAAATTCCTTAACCATCTCCCCTGGCTCCTGTGAGCAGGAAGAGCTGGAGCACCACACACACTGATGCCAAGGGGAGCAGCATCCCTCCCACCCCCACACAGCCACGCAAGCTGAGAGCAGCCTGAAGCTGGAGGCTGACCCAGCAGACACCCACCCATTCCCGGTCCCCCCCTCTGGCTTCCCATCCTCTATAAATACCCCATCGATAGGAGGTTGCCAAGGCAACCGTGAAGAGGCGCGAGGGATGCAGCCATGGGAGTGAGGATGCAGCAGTCGCACATTTGTGTCTCCCCCAGGCTCCCCCATCTCCACCCCCGCTCCCTTCACCGACGCCAGGGGAGGAAACAGCGCTGGGAAAACACGGTGCACGCCGATTCCTCGGGGGTCCACAGTGGGAAAAGGCAGCTCCCTGCCAGGCTCGGGGGGCACAGGTACAGGGCAGGGGGACCCACAGCCCCCCGCGACACGCCAAGGCATGCAGGGAAGATGCTGACCCTGCCGGCATCGCGGTGCCAGCGGCTCCGCTGGATCCAGCACTGGGGCTTTTCCGTGCCGAGATGCACCGTGAGAAGATGCTACACCAGCTACGCTAGGCAGGGATCGCGGGATCCCCACGGGAAGGCTCGCCCTCCCAAAACAGACCCCGCACCGCTCCCCACGCTGCCCCCTCCGTGCCCAAACCCAACTCCGAATTACTCCCGTCTCCCTCAGCTTCCAGAGCCACCCCATGGCAGGGACCCCCAGCTCCTCTGTCACCCATGGCAGGGACCCCCAGCTCCCCTGTCACCCCACAACAAGGACCCCCAGCTCCCCTGTCACCCTATGGCAGGGACCCCCAGCACCCCTGTCCCCCCACAGCAGGGACCCCCAGCCCCCTGTCACCCCACAGCAGGGACCCCCAGCTCCCCTGTCACCCATGGCAGGGACCCCCAGCTCCCCTGTCACCCTATGGCAGGGACCCCCAGCTCCTCTGTCACCCCACAAGGACCCCCAGCACCCCTGTCCCCCCACAGCAGGGACCCCCAGCT
>JAWWEE010000142.1:16554298-16573475 GCA_035221455.1 Xenops minutus | reverse complement strand
GACCCCCAGCTCCCCTGTCACCCCCCAGCAGGGACCCCCATCTCCCTTGTCCGGCCTTCTACTCCCGGCCGAGACCCTGCCCCACCACACGCCCCCCCCGCCCCACTGGCCCGTCCCCGCCGCCTCCGCCGCTCTGCTCTGCCCCGAGCGCCCAGGGACCCCGCGCCAGGCTCAGCCCCTTCCCTGCCGCCCCAGCCCCGGTCCCCCAGCCCCAGCCCCGGTCCCAATCCCGATCCCCCCCCCCCGGTGCCCCCCCGGCCCCGCCGGTACCTCATGGCGGCCCCGCGCGCGCCGCAGCCGCTCCCTCCCGCCGACGGGCCGGGGAGGGCAGGCCCCGCCCACGGCCCCGCCCTTCGACACGCCCCCCGGCGGCATCTCGGCCAATCGCGTCCCTCCGCAGCGCGCGCGCCCCGCCCTCCTCCAGCAATAGGAACGCGGGGCGGGAAGTGGGCGGGGCCACACGCTCCTCCCCCGGCCCCCTCCGTACTGGTAGCCAATCAGAACGGGCTGCGGGGGCGCGGGGGATGCTGGGAGTTGTAGTCCCGCTTGGTCCCCGCTTGGCCCCGGGAACGGCGGAGACCCTCTGAGACCCCCGGGCGGGGTCTGTGCCCGCTCCGCTCGCAGCAGCGCCTGCCCGCCCGCCCCTGCCTGCTGTCTCACGCCGGCCTGCCGGAGCCAGGGCTGCCAGCCTGCGGCGGGCGACCCGCTGTCACATCCCCTGCCTCCTCTTCCTCCTCCTCTTCTTCTTCTTCCTCCTCATCCTCGCTGCCCGAGTCCTCGTAAAAGCAGAGCGTGGCCTGCACCGGGAAGTTCTCCAGCAGCTTCTCCCCCACGCCGTACAGGTGGTCAAAGGCCTTGGACTTGGGCCAGAGGAGCCTGTGCGGGCAGAGCCGGGATGAGCCCCGAGACCCCCGGGGACACCGAGACCCCCAAGGGAACCGAGACCCCCGGGGGACACCGAGACCCCCGGGGGACACCGAGACCACCGGGGGACACCGCGACCCCAGGGGACACCGATACCCCGGGGGACACCAAGACCCCGGGGGACACCACCAGCCCTGGGGACACTGCCACCCCCGGGACACGTACCTGACCGGGTGCCGGAATAAAGACAGCGCTTTGTCGGGGCCACCTTCTCTCGTTGTGTCCCGAGCCTGAGGAGACACAGCCGGGTGGTCCCTGTCCGGGGGTCCTGCTGCCCCCCAGCCCCGCTGGCACCGGGGGCAGGGCTAGTGCCCCACACACCCGGCAGGTCCCCCCTCCTCTGCCCCGGAGCCGAGGCGCTCGCACCCCCGCAGTGGAAGCTGGCACCGACCTCCCCCAGCCCCGACGGGCTCCGTGCCAGGGTAATCTCCCCCCCGTGCTCTCAAGTCCGTGCCCAGGCATCCCACTAACCCCCTGAGGAATGCCCGCCCGGTCGGGGAACAGGCGACCCTTTCAGGCTGCTGGGGGGGCTGTGCTGGCCGTGGTGCCCCCAGGGGGATCAGCCTGGTCCTGCCCCGGCGGGGCTGTCGGGGGGCACAGGGATGATGCACCGGGGCGGGTGGGCACGGTGCCACCGCGGGACTCGGAGGGGAAGGACTCTGGGGCAAGAGGCTGGTTTTGTGCCAAACAGGGACCCCAACCTGCGGGACATGGGGACAGACACAGCAGGGCGTGTCAAACTCACAGGGTCCGTCTGCTCCGGTCGCGTCCCGCATCCCTCCTGGGCTCGGGGCAGCCACGGTCTCCAGAGAGGAAGGGGTCTAGGAGAGAGAGCAGATTCAGCAGGACAGCCACCCACCCTGGCCTGTTCCCCTTTGCGTTCTCCCCTCCAGCTCAACCTGATCAGCCCCTGCCCGAGTGCCACCACCCTCCAGCTGTGCCCGCTGGGATCAGAGGGGGTGCCCCACCAGAGCAGCCTTCACCCGAACCCAGTGGGAACCTTCCCCATCCCACCTTCCACATGCCCCCCTGCCCTCCCAACCCCTCCGAACGGCGCAGCACCCAGTACCTTCCTCCTTGCTCCAGCCCCGGGGCTGGGCAAGCACTGATCACAGGCACCCGGAGCCCGTGGGGAGGCAGGAAACAGGCAGCAGCTTGCATGGTGGCAGGCGACACTGTCCCTTCTGGTGCTGCAGACCCTTGGTGAGGACACATTTATAGCCCTGCCTCAGCCGTGACTCACAAATTCTTTGGGGCAGGGGAGCAAAGGACCAGGGATGTGGGGACAGCAGTCCCTGCGGTGTGAAATTTGTCCCAGTTGTGTAAACAGAGGGCTAGGGGGGGCTGGGGGCGGAGGGGCTGCGATCTCTGGTGGAAAAGCAAAACACAGAAGGGAAAAGTTAGACACCATTTGTGAGAAAATCCCCAGGGGGGGAACAAGGGAGGGCAGAGACAATTAACAAGGATGATTAAGTGTTCTTTGTATCCATTTGCATAAGGGAAGGGGGATGTGGGGAAGAGATGGGGAGTGTTGGGGTGGTATGATGGGCATGAGATGGGGATGGTGCAGTGGGCATGGGATGGGACTGCATGTTGGGTATGCCATGGGGACAACCTGGTGGCCTTGTGATAGGGACAGCACAATGGACGTGATGAGGACAGTGTGTTGGGCTGCATTGGTGGCAAGCAAAGAGCAACCAGGAGGCAGGTGATGGCATAATCAAGAGAGGACAGGGAGGGAAGACAGATGGCAGGCCTGGACCCCAGGCACAGGCAGGGGTCCTGTTCAGGCATCCATGGCCCATTGTCCCATGGAGCTGCCAGGTCCCATTCCCACATTGCTCACAGTGGGGAAAGCACACAATTGCCTGTTTTCCCTGCCCTCTCCTTTGGCTTTTTGAGATCACACCAGGAGATACAAAAAAGCTTCTCAACATGAGGGTGCAAGGATGATGCCCCCCAACTCCCCTGCCCCCATCACTGCCACACAACCCCTCTCTGCCCGCTGCTCCTGCCCAAGTGCTCAAGGCAAAGTGCCACTGGCAGATGGGTCACCTCCTGCTCCCGGGAGTGTTTCAGTTTGGGACAAGGAAAGAAAATAGCAAATGGTCCCTGCTATAGCTCTGCTATCAGCATCCAAACACCACTGTCCAAACGCCTGCCGGACCCTGCTCAGCTCTGAGCACAATTTGTCACCAGGGGCCCTCCCTGCCCCTCTCCATCTGTGGCAGCCGGTGAGCAGGAGGGGGCACGGGGCCAGCACAGCCCTCATTACCTTCTCCATTTGCTCCTCATTTGGGCCAGTAGTCTTACAACAACAAACCCCGTGGAGGACAAGCAGGGCCAGGAAGAGTGAACCAACAGCCCAGGCTTGCTTTGCAGGCATGGGGACTTCAACCTGTTGGTGTTTCACTGCCTGATCCCAACACAGGCAGTGCAGCCCAGAGTGGACACACAGATGGTGCCACACAGTCACCTGCCAGGCACTGAGGCTGGCCAGAAGGGTGACAGCAAGCCTCAATCCCGAGCCAATTAATCAAACATACCTTGGTAATTCATAGACAACAAGCAAAACAAGGCATCCCAGCTCCCCAATCCTTCCCGACACCAAAAGGGTTTAATTCTGATCTGCAATAAGCCTCTGATCCAGGCGGAGATTTGCAGGTGGATTTTGCAAAGCTGTAGCTAAACAACTTGCAGCCCCTGATCCCCCCGGCCGGGGCCCCGGCTGCTCACCCTGCCTGGACCAGCTGCCTCCAGTCCTGGGTGACCCCCGGCTGCAGCCACCCTCGGTCCTGCACTGCTCCTCCAGCACCTCCGTAAGTACCACAGAGCTCTGGCATCACCCTCCCGGGCCTTTTTGCCCGCACCCTGAGCGCCCCAGGTGCTTCTTTTCCAGCAACATCCCTGAGACGGCATGGGAGGTCTTGGTTAGTGCGCAGGAGAGGAGGCAGAAAGTTGGGAAACTTTGGTGCCAAGCATTTGAGGTGGCAGCAGGGGGACAGGGAGCAGAGCTGAGGCCCTGAGGGGTGGCAGAACACTCAGCCAGGAGCATTCCCGGGGTGACAGGGAGGGCACTGACTGCAGTGCAGGGGCAGCGTGGGCTCAGTCTGGTTTTGCAAGGCAACACAGGAGGGAGAATTTTGAAACAAAGCAGAGGGAAAACAAACCAACCCGCTCCACTGCCTCTGCCAACCCCCACGCCCACATGTAGGGCTGTGAGCAGATGGCATAGGCAGAAAAAACCCATTGTGCTCACCCCTCCATGGGACAGTCACCCCCCTCAGCTGCGCTGCTTCCTGGCAGCATCCCCAAAGTGATGCCAGCCTGCTTTGCCTGATGTGATTCTGCCCTCGGTGAACCTCCAGGTTGTCCTGGGGATGCAGGTGTCACTGTCATGTGCATGCCTCTCCATCGTTATCCCCAGCATCACAGAAAGGCTGATATCCATGGTTCGACCTCAGGTGGGCACATCCCGTTTTCCCAGTGGATCCTCAGCAGCTTGGGATGGGTTGTGGGTGACTGCAGATGCCTTGGGTGAGCCCTGTGCAGGATGGATGAGGTGCCATCCCCCTTCCTCAGCTGAGGAAGCCTCAGGGTCACTACCTGAAAGCATCTCCAGCAGCTCCCAAACAACATGGTGCGACCATAGCTTTTTGGCTTCTCGGCTCGGGACATCACAGGAGACAAGGGATCTCCAGGAAGGCGGTGGGCACTTTCCCCCCACCAGCAGCTGGCTCTCCATCCCTGCCCGCAGCGTCAGCGCAGGGGAGGGCTTTGGCGTCCTTCCTGGGCAGCGCTGCCCTGCCTCTGAAGCCTGGCTGGGGAGATAGCGGAGGTGAAAGGGCGCTTGGCGCTCCTCCACGGGCTTGGGTCAATCGTTAATCGGGGAGGGATTGCTTTCCACTCTTGCAGGTAACCTCCCGTGGCTCCCACTCCGCACAAAACCCGCACCCCGGAGCGGGGCGGAGCTGCAGCGCTGCGAGCGGAGCTCCTCGCAGAGCCATGGGAACGTGAGCGCACAGGAGGGAGCTGGGTGAGAAGCTGCGAGCCCTGGGCAGGTGACACCCTGGGTGAGAAACCACGAGCCCTGGGCAGGTGACACCCGACCCACACCATGGTGTCCATGGGGCTGCAGCTGCTGGGCTACACCCTGGCCTTCCTGGGCTACATCGGCACGCTGACGGCCACGCTGCTGCCCAGCTGGAAGGTCAGCTCCTACATCGGCTCCAGCATCGTGACAGCCGTGAGCTTCACCAAGGGGCTGTGGATGGAGTGTGCCACGTACAGCACGGGCATCACCCAGTGCGACATCTACAGCTCCCTGCTCAATCTGCCCGCCGATGTCCAGGCAGCCCAAGCCCTGATGGTGAGCTCCTGTGCCGTCTCCTCCCTCGCCTGCCTCATCACCGTCGTGGGCATGAGGTGCACTGTCTTCAACCAGGGCTCGCCGGGCAAGGACCGGGTGGCGGTGGCGGGCGGCGCAGTCTTCATCCTCGGGGGGCTGCTCTGCTTCATCCCGCTGGTGTGGAACATCCATGTGGTGCTGCGGGATTTCCGCAACCCCGTGGTTCCCGACAGCATGAAGTTCGAGCTCGGGGAGGCTCTTTACCTGGGCATCATCTCCTCCCTCCTCTCCCTCATCGGCGGCTTCATCCTCTGCACCTCCTGTCCTGCCCGGGACCCTGCAGCCAGCTACACCTACCAGCCTCAGCTGCTGGCGAGCAAGAACCCCCAGCCCTCTGTCAGCCAGATGCAGAAGACCAAGAGCGAGGTCAACTCCTACAACCTGACGGGATATGTGTAGCAGCTGCAGGTGGGAACCAGGCTGGCACCTCTCCCAACTCCCCAGAGCACCTAGGCTGGCACCAAGGGAACGCGGTAAGAGGAGAGGACACAGTGGCATCACCTGTGCTCAGCCCTCTCACATGCTTGGGGGGTTGACTCTGCTCTCTCCCTGGGGATCCCGCGAGCCTTCTGACTGCTTGAAGATCCCAGCTGGTGGCTTACATTTTTGAAGGACCCTGAATCCGGTTTCTGTTTCCTACTCCATGCTGCCAGCCCGCAGGCAGCCCCTGGAACAGCAGGACCCCAGCCTGCAGCCCCAATGAACCGACCTGGATAGAGGGGTGGGCTTGTGGCCCCAGGGACTGGTCCGCTGGCCGTGGAGGCATCACAGCAGGGTCAAGGACATCATGGAGTCACTGCTGGGAGGGTTGAGTGCTGGTTGCAAACCGATGTCGCAATAAATTTGTCTTTCTAGCCAGACTGTATCTGAGCTTTCCTCTGGCACGGAGGGGTCCTGGCAGGTCCACCAGCAGGATGGACTGCAGTGGGGGCCATGCTTGCCTGCCTGGTGCTCCTGATCCTTGCTCTGGCCTGCCTCCCCCTACCCCCACACCTCAAGAATTTGCCACACAGGCACTCAGGCAGGTGGGAGCACTGTTGCGGGGGAGAAGGGGCACTCCCCTGCACAGTTTGTCCCTGGGCAGCACACTGGGACTTTGCCACTTGCCACTGCTGTGAGGGTGCCAGCAGGGGGAAGCAGGGCTCCCCAGGGGCTAAAGGCAGGCAACACCTTCCCCCTGCTCTTCTTGCTTCTGAGGTTGCAGGTGTGACTGTGACTGAGGTGCCCACAGGGGTATTCACTGCCCCTGGAAACTTGTGGTGCTTCAGGAGGTGGGGAGAACCCTGGCATCCCCAGAACACAAGCACAGTGCCAAGCACCAGAGGCAGCTGCTGGCCATGGTGGAGGCTGAGCACCCTAACACAGCTGCAGAAGGGTCTCTCAGACAGGTCCTGAGCCCTGAGATCCTTCCAGGGGCTGTTTTGGGAGGAAAAACACCACCTGTGAGACATCAGAAAGCCACAGCGGATGGGCAGGCAGGAGCCAAGGCTGCTCCAGACAACCCTTCGGCAGCGGTGGGACACAGTATGTGGCTGCAGCCAGGCACAGGGGCAGCAGCATGGCAGTTCACACAGGCTGCCAGTGGCACTGGGGGATGCTGGGCATGTGCCAGAGCATGGCAGGAGGAGAGGAGGTGCAGGAAGTCCAGCCCCACAGCCCACCAAGGGCCAAGTACATTTTAACACATCTGATGTACCCCTGCCAGATGCAAGAGAATCCCCTGCTCTGCTGTGCCACACCAGGGACCCCCTTGCCCTGACTCCCTGTCCCCTATGGAGCAGGAAGCTTTAGTATACCAGATGACCCCTCATAAAGCAATTTAGATTAGGTCCCAGAGAGGAAGAGACCATGTTCGCCACTCAAACGTCACTACTGTTACCCTTGCACCAGGGAAATGATGTTTGCTGTGGGGTTAACATACTCCTGATAATGATAGGTCATGCTTTCTCCCTTCTCCAGCAAGCAAGGAGCCACATGGGGACCTGTCCCCCATTGTGATGCTTGCTGGAGGGGACCAGGCTGGATCTCAAGGCACAGGCCAGTCACCCCATTTCCATTGCCAAGGGACAAAGGAGAGTCTCAGTCCGGGACCAGCTGAGTTGTTTATTGCTGCCCTGGGGAAAAGAGAGCCCTGGGGCATGCAAAGGGCTTAACCTGCTGGCTGCAGCCCCCCATGAGATGCTGCAAGTTCTAAGGGTCCTTCATTCATAAATGTTTTGTTTCTGGGCAGCTGATGCAGGGAGGAGGCAAGAAAATATTTGGTACAAGGGGTCACACTTTGAAGAGGAGGAATTCTTGGGCACCTTCCCCCTCGACTCCCACCACAGTCTGGCTGTGTCCGCAGGCAGAGGCTGCACTAATTAAACAAAGGGGCATTTGAAATGCTCGGTTCAGATTTTGATTGGTGCTGGGTTTATTAACACTTTAATTCAAGCAGCAGAAGGGAAGATGTCTGGTTTCAAAGGAGTCACACAACTTCCCCTGAAGAAGAAAGGCAGCTGGCACAGGCAGTCAGGCAGAGCTCAGAGCTTGGGTACAGAATCACCCATGGTTTGGACAGATGAGTGCAGGGCAATGTCCCCCAACAGCCCCTCAGGTTCCTTTCTCAACTGTGCAATGCCAGACCCCTGTTCCGTGGGTGCAGCATGCCAGCTTCAGCTGTGGCACAGCAGGAGAGGAGCTGAGGAGCATCCCACTGAATCTGGGATGAGCCTTTCCCCAGGTCTCTGTGCTGCCAGCCCTGCCAAGAGGCAGCCCCTACATTAAGCATGGGTGGGCTCAGGGAGAGGAACGTCTCTGCCCTCCAGCTTTCCTGGCCATCAATGTGAATGCACTCAAAGATGTGAACCTTGGCTACAGGGCAAGGCAGGCTGACAAGGATTTTCCACTTCATTAAGCAGCACGAGCAGAGGATGGGGAAGGGAAGGGAAGGACACAGGGTGCACAGATGCAGTGGCAGTGGTTATCTCTGCCTCACGCAATAGCCACGTTCCCTGTTATCGATAAACAAGGTCCTCGAGGGCAGATTGGATGTGGCCCAGCCTAGGGCCAGAGAGGACAGGAGCCCAGACTGCCCCTGGAGCCAGCTCCAAGCCCAGCAGTGTGGCACAGAGTCAGCCCCTCAGATTGCCTCTCGCCCCTCACCAGCTCAGCTGAGGTTGCTCCAGAATCTCCTGCAGGGAATCTACAGAGGAGCACAGCCCACCTCAGGACATGAGCAGGATGCAAGGAGAAGGGGCAGCTGGGGGAAAGCAGGGTGGGAAGAGGGCTAGATGGGGAAGAGCTGTGTCAAGACCCTGGGCTAGAGCCCTTGCCTCGTAGGATGGCATGGTGGAGCGAGGAGCCTTGCAGCCCCTCACCAGAGGCCAGGCTGCAGTGACTGTCATAAGGAAATGAGTCTTTTCCCTCTCTTCTTCTCACTCTGGGTGATGCCTCAGATGAAGAAAGGAGGCAATAAAATACTAATGTGCCCTTATCTTCAAAAGTAATAGAGGCACTATAAATGCACAGTACACTACACCCCAGCTCTGGGTCAGGGCCTTACAACCTCATCAGCTGGTCATGAGGAACATGCAAAAAATCACGGCTCCTTCTTCCAAAGAGGCAATGACACAGCCCATCACCAATGCCTTGCCCATCAGGTGCTCCCCCAAAGCACCCCTGGCCCAGCAGAGACTGGTCACTGCCCCGTGGAAGCAGAGCCTGTTCTTGTGTAGAGCACTGCAAAGGGATGCCCAGGGGTGAAAGCACACAGGTTTGTCCCAGACCCACCAGGATCACACACCTCCTGCCTCCCTGGAGCTCAACAGCCAAGCAGGGCGCAGCTCCTTCTGGCATCCCCAACCTGTTTTTTGTTTCTGCATAGCATAGCTGACCCAAAGCAGCAACAAAGAATCTGTGCAAGCTCTCTGAGGAGTATCAGACCAGGTGCTGGGAGAGCCTGTCTCTGCCCACAGCCCACAGGAATTGCTCAGATGGGAGAGACAGGAGGGGGAAGAAAATTCAGGCCAAGTTCCTGATGAGCCGAGGCACTTGGAAAGGGCCTGCACATTCCTCCGCTCTGTCCCCAGCTGCAGCACACTCCCAGCTGCCTCCCACGCCCCATTAGAGCCTCCTGGCCCCTTAGCAAGCCAGGGCTGGTGTGGAAAACTGCCCATGGCCTTACAGCAGCTTTTCCAGGAGCAGCAGAGGATGCACTGTGGAGAGGGGCTGCTCTCAGACACTTCAAATCCTGACTCCCAGGCTGGGCTCCAGTCACACACTGGTGGGAATGGGAAATGCACTCCCTGCCCCAGCCATCCTCCAGCCATGCCCCAGACCCCCCCTGATATCCCCGCCGGTGGCCACGCTCTAGCCCAGGAAACACCCTCATGGTTTCACTTCAGGGCATCTGTGGTGGCTCAGCTGGCAATTGCACTCACATTTTACCTCCAAAGGCTTCCTGCTCTCCTGAATCCATGGGATGGCACTGCCTGGAGTCAGGGCAGGCAGCACGCTGCCATGAGACTATCAGTACTTGGCTCTTCTGGTCCTAACAGGAGATGTTGCAATGGAGCTGAGGGGTGGTGAGAAATGAGCTCCTCTTCAGAAAACACCTGCAATCAGAGGAAAAGCTGGTGCACAATCTCATGGCTTTCCACAGCCTCCTGGAAGAGACCTGTTTAAAGGCATGTTAAAGGAGCTTTTGGTCTTTAAAGAAAGATATGAGGGAAACCGGGTGGAATGAACTCCATGGCACTGCAGGGGACAGAGGCCTTTGGGTGCACCAAAGGAGATTGCTGGAAAGCACCTTCCTCTTTGAACAACAGCTCAGAAATCTATCAGAAGGGTTATAAAAGGTGTTTATCTCAGAGAACCTGATACCTGTGAAGAGGACATGGAGGTTTGATCTTCCAGGCATTACATTAACATTACAATCAGATTGTTCTGTAATTTGAATCTAATCTCTACTGGAGGAGCTTCCAGTTAGTGATTTTAGCAAATCTCAAGTACATTCAATCTGTAGAAGCAAGAGCAGCTTTGTAGTAGTACCCACACCAAATCAGTGAGCAAAATAAGCTTTATGAGCAAGACACACTTTTATAATGATATAACAGAAGCCCTTCCAGGGATTTTACAGAAGTGTTGGTAAAAACAGACTTGATCACTAGCTAAAACCTGCCTTGGAGAACTGACCTAGAGAACTGCAGAGAAATTGTCCCACACCCTCAGCAGCTCCACTGCCAACTGATGGTTACACAGCACTATGCTGGACAGAAGGGAGGAAGACTAAAGGAACCCAAGCACCTTTACATGAACAAACTGAGCAGAAACCACAACAGTCAGTCTACAGAGTTATCCCAAGAGATTCAATCTGCCAGCCATCTCTATACTTCAGGTATGTTTGGAGGCACTGAGATTTTGGCAGCTGCTAATCTAGGGTCATACCTAGAAGACACTCAGACCCCAGACACAGCCAAGACCCTCCAAGCTCTCTGCAGTCTGGAAGAATCAAGTCACCCCCTAAGCAGAGAAATCATGGGGGCTTCACTAGCTCTGAGGTTGCCTCTTTGCTTAGGATTTCAGGGTGTGCTTTGATTGAAGCTTTTCCCACCAGGCAAGCTAATCTTTCCTCAAGGCAGGTGCCTTTTTTCACAGAACTTGCAACACCCTTTATTTCCGAGATGTCCAGCCTGCTAGAAAAGGCTTAAAGCAGGACAAGACCCATGTCACAAATAGCATGATTGCCTCGAACTCACTTTCCCAGAAAAGCTGTCTCTCTAGGTTTCTTAGGTCACTGGAGCAAAGTCCCACTACTAGCTCTACCCAGCAGGTGCTCTCAAGATTGCTCCAACAGATGTATTCTCATTACCCAAAGTTTTAGCCCTTTCCTTTTGAGGAGGTGAGCACAATTCCAATCTTCAGGATTTTTCAAGATGTAGAAAAGTCCAGGGAGTCTGTAGGCATTACAGAGCTAAGGGCAGACTGCAGCCATCACTGGCTCCAGGGCAGTGATGCTCCTGTGCCATTTGAGCTATTCCAGTACACTTTTACAGGATTGAAGGCTGGGCTCTTTGCCTTTGGTATTCCCCCAGCTGCTGCAGAAGCCAGGCATACATCTCACAGAGCACAGGGAACCTCTGATCCCACCTGTGACTGAATGCCTTCTCATCAGCCTTCTGCTCTTCCCAAACACACTTTTTTTTTAATGGTGTTTCCAGATTGTGAACTGGCAGGATGTTTCACCCAGGCCTGGCCTCTGGCCAGAGCAAGGCTGCTCACTCCACGCCCGTGCAGGCACAGACTGCCCGGGGGAGGCATCAGGGAAGAGATGTCAGGGGCAAAAACAATCAGTTCCTTGTTTTCAAGGCAAGGAGAGCAGGCGCTTCAGGACCAGGGACATCCTCAGCAAGGGAAGGACCCCTCTGCTGCAAAGCAAAGTCCCTGGAAGGGGAATGCAGCTCCCAGCACAAAGCCCCCGTAGCCCAGCCCAGGGAGCTCCCAGGAGCCTGCTAACACATTAAATTTCCACCTCCCCAGGCAGACCTGTCCGTGTAGCTGACACCCCAGGGTCTGCTCACTTACGAGAGTCTTGCTGTGAGTTATGGCCTCCTTCCCAAACCTGAAACATCCCATCTCCCAGATGTGCTAGGGTGACTAGCATCCCACATAAGTCCCACAGGCTGATTTGCGCTTTGTCATTCTGCAACTGAAAGTAGGTAAGTTTTACCACACAGGTCACAGGCAGATGCAGCTAATCCACCCAACTTCAGTACTGAGTAAAAGCCTCATGGGGAAGGAGAAGAAATAACCAGAGCAAAACACAGTGTAAAGGCAGCCCAGTCTTATGTGAAGAGACAAGTTTATCCTCAGCTGTCCCTGAGTGCAGCTGCCCTTTCCCATGGGAGATCTTTGCAAAACAGAGAGAGGCTGCCCACAAAATGCAGGACTAAAGCTTCCAGCTCACTGGTGGGATCAAGAGAACTACACTGCCTTTGGCAGCATGAGCTGAGCAGTAACACAATGTGGCTCTTCCCTGGCTCCTGACTCTGCTGCCTGCTCCTGCAGACAGCAGGAGCCCCTCACAAAGTGCTAGGACCAAGGGCAGGACAGGCTATGTTCCCCACCAAGCCTTGCCAGGGCTGCTGGCTACAGCCCCAGGACTTCATGAGGCACAGCATGGTACTGGCAGGGTGGACACGGAATGCTCTGGGAGAAGAAAGCTTTGCCAAACAGCCTTATCTCTGAAGATGCTTTTCTGACCTCCTCACCTGCAGTAAGTGTTTATCTCCACTACACAGCTTAATGTCACTCCAAACTACTCTGGCAGCAACCTTCTGGCATAGGCACTGTTGGGAGAGCTTGGAAACATGCAGGAGAGAAGTGCCAGGTTTCAAAACCAGGTACTCTGATACCAGCTTATCTAAGGAAAATTAATAACTGCAGTTTGCCAAGCTACATCCATTTAGGAAACGCTCCATCACAGAACTGCTTTGTGTGTTATTTCCTCACACTGAGGAAAACAAATCAGCACAAGAAATGCCAGAAGACCCATGTATTGCTGTAAGTAGCATATATTTTTGTCTTGCTGGTGATGTCAGACACCGAGAGGTGAGAATATGAAGCCTGCTAACTGTTCACAGGCTGTTGAATGCTTCCATAGGTTCTCGGATCTGTGCTGATGGATGCTTGCATCAAAGCTGCCCTTTGCTCACCACCTCCTCATTCAGCAAAGCCCATTCCTGTCACTAACGTCTGAGTGTCTGTTTTCTGTACATCACTGTGCTGGGTTTGGCTGGGAGAGAGTTAATTTTCTTCACAGCAGCTGATATGGAGCTGTGTTTTGACTTTGTGTTGGAAACAGGGTAGATAACACAGTAGATAACACTGAGCAGGGCTTACACAAAGCCCAGTCCTTTCCTGCTCCTCACCCCACCAGTGAGGAGGCTGTGGGGGCACAAGGAGTTGGGCGGGACACAGCCAGGACAGCTGACCCCAACTGATTCAAGGGACATCCCAGAACACACAGGATCATGTTCAGCATACAAAGATGGAGGAGAGGGAAGAGGGGACATTTGGAGTGGTGGTGTTTGTCTTCCCAAGTCACTGCTACACCATGGAGGCCTTCTTTCGTGGGAATGGCTGGGCACCTGCCTGTCCGTGGGAAGCAGTGGATGAATTCCTGGTTTTGCTTTGCTTGCATGCCTGGCTTTTGCTTTATTTATTAAACTGGCTTTATCTCTACCCACGAGTTTTCTCACTTTTACTTTTCCAGTTCTCTCTTCCATGCCACTGGTGGGGAGAGAGTGAGGGGCTGTGTGGGGCTGAGTTGCTGGCTGGGGTTAAACCATGACAATCACACAAACGTAATCTCCTTTCCCTGAGTGGCACAAATAAACCAGAAGGAGCTCTGAGTTGTACAGGATAGGCCATAGCTCCCTCATGGAGGCAGGTTCTAGCCCAAGGGCTCCACACATACCGTGAAAAACGTTAGGGATGTCTGTGAATAACCTAAAAAAGTAAGGTAAAGTATAGTAGGGATAAAGTTCAGATCCCAGAGCTAGTTACAATATCTAACTAGCTATTATAGCTAGAATAGCTATATTATAGCTATAACTAGCTAGAATAGCTAACTAGAATAGCTAACAGGGAATAAACAAGGTGCAAAGAGGAGGAGGAGCAGCAGCTAAGATTACTGGCTCAACACATATGTGCCGTGAAGAACACTGAGACCAAGTCTGAAGGAGGTGTGGACATTTCTTGCTTTAGAAGCAGCTTTGGGGGAGAAAATAAAGGTCTGTCTCTTCACCCGCCCAGGGTAGATGCTTCAAAGGATGACTAGCTTTTGGGATAAAACTTCCTAGAATGATCAGAAGCATGGCTGCTCCTCAAGGCTGATGGTTATTTTGTACTTCAGAAACCATATTTCATGCAATTATAAAAACTAATGCAAGCATATAGGAATAAAGGAAAACTTGGCTCATTGTGGTATTCTGGTACAGATTCAATCTCCTCAACAGCTCTATTGAAAATTAAATATGATGGGGGGTAGGCCTGTGGTTTGAAGACCAGCTGGAGAGATGTCAAAAGCAAGAAAACAAAGATAAATGAAGATAAGTAATGCTACTTTCAGACAATGAATGGGGGGAGATAAAGGAGCTAGTTCCTAGCTCAAGTCTTACCACCTGCAGCACTGACCTGAAAATGCACTAAACAGCACAATCTGAAAATGTCAAGAGAGGTCACAGAAACAGCTCTAGATCTAGAAACATGAGCTGAAAATGAAACAGGATTCAATCAGACAGGACATCAGGAATGGCAGACACAGATACAGCACCTACAGACTGAAGAAAAAAAAACACCCAGGTGTAAAGACACGTCCCTTCTACCTCTAGTAGCAACAGTGAAAGTCACTTCTGCAGCAACATGTGTAGGTGCAGCCCTGGGGCAAATGACGTGGCAAAGTCCCCACCACGCAGGATGAGGCACTCTCTGTCCACATTGCAGTGTTGCTGAACTCTGACTCTCAGGAAACACATTTGGTGATACCACCTAAGCACTTGTTTCTGTCACGTGCTTTTCCAGGTAAAATGAAGTGTTTGAGTCAAAGGAACAACACTGTGCTGGCCACCTACGCACCTTCTCCTCCACACCCACGACCTGGACAAGAGAATGTGCTTTAGGAAGGACAGGGAATGTGTGACTGTAAAGGCAGGTTCTCCTCAGCTTCTGTGAGCCAGAAAGTCATTTTATACCTGTAGGAAATCAGGTTTGATTCAAGATGCCTCTTCACTGGAAATAAGTCCAGACTTGAACAATATTGAACTACTTGGACTTGTCCTTAGTTTCTTCCCAGGAACCATATACTGCAGGCAGCACAGAAAGCTGCAGCATCCTTTGAGCGTAACCGCTCCCCTGCGTCATGTCCAGCTGCTCTTGAACCCCTTGCCTTCCTCCAAACCCCCATAAACCTCAATATTTCCCTGGTTAAAAGGACAGTCATGCTGCTGGCTAAAGAAAATTCTAAGAAAACAAGCCTAAAGACAGAGCTGCCAGGCAGGGCAGCTCAGCCAGGCTAACCCAGAGCCTTGCAGCAGATCTGACTGCAAGCCCCAGCATCACCACACCACTGGCTGTTCCCATAGCTACACGGGAAGATAAATTGAGTTCAAGGAACCTCGTGTCGCTACATTATTTAACAAACAGACAGACATGCTCAAGAGGAAAACACAGACAGGGACCGAGTTTAGCTGCTGCGTGGGCTGATCAGACCAATGGATGCCAGGCTGCCTCACAGAGTGAAAGGGCCCAAATCCTCAAGCTCAGCACCACGGTGCTCTAGCCCCAGCCAGGCACTGTGTTATTCGTAAGAAGACTCCATTGTGGCCACAGAAGAGCCATGCTGGTCCTACAAGACCAGAAGGGGGTAAGGAGAAACCCCTGCCCCACCAGAATGATGAGCTAGAGCACAAGAACAGAAAGCAGAGCTTTATTAATGATCCCATGCAAAAGGCACAGTGATGGGAGAGAGGGGACTACTCCAACATGTTTGTCTCTTCCAGTATGATTTGCAAGATCTGCTCCACCTGATCCAACCCAAAGTTAACATCCTGGAGGTCCAAATGGGAGAGGATGAATGAGAGAAGCTAGCCCACATTCATACACAAGTTTTTAAATTTCTCCATAACACTATAGGCAAGAGGGAAAAAACCACCAGGAGAGACTCCTTCCTTCATCCCACTCCTATCTCCATTGCAGACCCAATGCCATGTGAAGGATCCAGCAACAAGGTGCCACAGTATAGCAGAGACCCAGATGGGCAAATCTCCTTTCTGTTGGAGGTGCTGTGGAGAGCTTGTTTGGAAAGAGTGTTTCAGCATGGCAGCAGTAAAGAGAAACAAGAGGGGTCTGGGAAGGAGCCAAGGCAAGGAAAACAGGTGATGTTTGGCCCCACCATCATAATGAGAGAAGGTGGCTTTGAGAATGACTGCCTGAGCCGGCAAGGGGTGAGCAGGACTGTTCTTACCACACGATGTTTTCAATGCTGGTATAACCCATCGCCCTTCTCTTTCCCCAGGATCCTGCAAGGAGGAGCAGAAGGTCACCCAGATCGGGTGTAGAGGGCAGAGAGAGAGAGATGGCAAGGTCCACTGGCCCTTTCCCAGGAGAGCCCAGCAGCCTCATTGCAGACCCTACCCTGGCAGGCAGCAGGGACATGCAGGACACAGCCAGGCTAGCAGTGCCACCATGTGGGAGCAGGTCACCTAGCTTTCTCAGGACATGGGCAGCAAGGGTTTCTGGAGGGCAAAAGAGCAGCTGGAAATATAAAAACAAACAAACAAATAAATCATATCTCAAATTCCCCCCTTCCCACTTGAATGTGAGACTTATCCAGAGGAATTCCCTCAGCCAGAAACCTGCTTCCTGGCTGGAAGCTGAAAAAATGTGTTGTGTCTCAAGTGCTTTTCAATAATACCCAGAAAAATAACTCTCCATCATTTTACCAGGCACTGAAGTGAGACTGACAGGCCTGTAATTACCAGGTCTTCCTTCTTACCCTTCTTGAAAACTAGGACATTTGCCAGCTTCCAGTCATGTGGGACCTCTCCAGACTCCCAAGACTTGATAAATAATGGAGAGAGGTCCCGTGATGACATCAGCTAGCTTCTTCAGTTCTCTGCACTGAATCCCATTGTGCTCCATGGATCCATGTGCATCCAGCTTGGAGCAGCAAGTCTCAAACAAGTCCAGGTTTGGCTGTGAGTTTATCATCCCTCCAGTGACAGTTTTCCAACACAGAGCTCTGGGGGTCCCAGAGCCCATCACTGATGTTGAAGACAGAGGCAAAGATGACATTAAACATCTCTGCTTTGTCTATGCCCCTATTTGTGAGATGACAAACCTCCTCAAGTATGGACCAATGTTATCTCTGATCTTCCTTTTGCTGTTAGCACATTTTAAGAAGTCCTTTTTGCTGTCCTTCACTGACCAGCGTGAACACTAATCGAGCTTTGGACACACAAATTTTCTCCTTACAATGATGAACAGCATCTCTCTGGTCTTCCTGTGCCACCTGTTCTTACTTCCAATGTCCATACACTATCCTTTTGCACTTAAGTTCTAGAAGAAGATCCCTGCTTGTCCAAGACAGCTTTGCTTGACATCTGACACTTTGGAATTGCCTGCTTCTGTGCTCTGAAGAGGTGGCTCTTAAAACATGACCAGCATTCATGAACCCAATACCTACAACAGCAGATTCCTTGGGGATCTTATGAGTGAGTTGGCATGTTGGACCTTCCGTTCCCCTGGGAAGAGAGTCTCCTATAACAATAACCTGTCCTTTTTCTCTCCATGGAAGTGATTTTGATGTGAGGTGCAGGCCAAATTGACCTTGGTGACACCTCCAGCGTGGATGGACCATCATCCTCAGCACTGGTTCTCCTTGCAGATTGTTGTATCCATGACCCCAGGGCACCTGAGAAGGTGAGGTAGTCACAGAAGAGACAGATTGGGCAGGAACTTCTTGCCATTCCTCCACATCCCTTAAGTCACTGTGTTCTGCCAGGTGAAGAGAGGACAAGGAATCCCCCATATCCCATGTCCTGCCTGCCCTTCCTGCATGCCCTGCTGTGCCGAAAGGATTTTTGAATCCTAAAATGGCTTAGATGAAATGAGGTACAAACTGTGAGACAGAGCTCAGCACACACATATCATGCCAGTCCTCCCTCCTGCAGTTATGAGCAGGCAAAGAAATGCAGTGTAAACCCATGTGTGCAGCACAGACCACTAAAAACAGCTGCTTCCAAGGGAAGGAGCTGGCACAGTCAGGAGTTACATCAAAACATCCTGTGGGCACCACAGAACATTTGCAGTGATGTCCTGAAGCACGAGACACAAATCCAGGATGCACAGGTTTAAAACAGAAATGTAACTATTATTCTTCTGGCAGCCACAAGTATTGCACAGGTGTTTTCACTGAACTGTTCAATATATTCTTAGGTTTCCACCCTCAGGCAATACTGCAGACTTAAGAAATTCTCCTTAAATAGAGGCAGTCCTGTATTAGCTCCCTTCTCTGTTGAAAAGTGCCTTTATTATCTAGTTTCTAGGTTATAAAAACTTACTTCACAGCCTTCAGAGCCAGCTGATTTCCTTTCTAATTTATGATAAAGTCTTACCTTATCTGTATTTGTGAAATGCTGAACTTCAACAGATAACAGCAATCCAGCTGCGTGAACCGGTTGCACCCTGGAATTTCTTGATCCCAGAAAAGAATTTTCCTTCAGAAACATCCAAATAATTAGTCTTAATCCCAGCTTGTCCTGTTCTTTCTGATTACCATTTGAGCTAAAAGTTTCAATAAGGAAGTAAAGCTTTTTTATTGTCCAAGAGCTCAGGACCTATAGACGAGAAATTGTATTTTATTAACACCTTTGCCACTGGACTTTAATTCAATGTATTTAACTAAAGCATGTTTAGCTAAAACCCACCCGGAAAAGCTCTTAATTTAAATGCACAGATTCCTCGAGAATCAAAGGCTGCTATTTTAAATGCAACAGAGGGGAAAAAAAAAAAAGGGTCAGGCAGTGAGGAAAGCAGGCAGCAATCAAAACATGTTCTTAATTTAAATGGCCTGATTTGAGGATTTCCGCCATGAACGAGCCCCCTCGCCGCGTCCGGTTCCCATGGCAACTCCCCGCCCCCTGCCGCCACACCAGCCAATCGCAGCCGCGGGACCGCGAGTGGCGGCGGGACCGACCAATGGGAGCCGAGGACGGGAAGACGCGGGGCACACAGGGGGCGGGGGCGCGCCGGGCACTGACGTCATCGCCGCGCGCCGCGGGAGCGCGCACGGGGCCGGGGCCG
>JAWWEE010000142.1:16516896-16530040 GCA_035221455.1 Xenops minutus | reverse complement strand
CGGCCCCGGCCCCGTGCGCGCTCCCGCGGCGCGCGGCGATGACGTCAGTGCCCGGCGCGCCCCCGCCCCCTGTGTGCTCCGCGTCTTCCCGTCCTCGGCTCCCATTGGTCGGTCCCGCCGCCACTCGCGGTTCCGCGGCTGCGATTGGCTTCTGCGGCGGCTGGGGGCGGGGCGTTGCTATGGAAACGGGACGCGGTGGCAGCGGGCCCGAAGTGACAGCGGCGCTGTCCGGCCCTGCGGGTCCATCCGCCCGCAGCCGGGATTGGAGCCGGCCCGAAGCCTGGTGGGTGCGCACAGATCCTGCCAGGAGTTTTGCCGCGTTACGTGTGACGCGAGGTCTGCAGCAAAGCCTGAGCTGTATCAGCAGAGCGCAGTCTGGGTGCAGAGAGGGGAGGTTGGCTATCATTCCCTCGGGTTCACAGAACCCAGAGGAATGGCATGAAGCTGCGACAGGAGAGGTTAATGTTGCATAGCAAGAAAAGGTTCTTCCCACAGGGAAAGTGTTTGGGCACTGAACAGGCCCCCCAGGGCAGTGGTCACAGCCCCAAACCAGACAGAGCTGAAGGAGTTTTGGACAACGCCCCCAGGGACATGGTGGGAGTCTTGGGCTGTCCTGGACAGGGCCAGGAGACGATCCTGATGGGTCCTTTCCAATTCAGCATGTTCTGTGATTCTGTGTTTCACTGTACATGTCATCACACATGCAACAATCTGGCTAAACTTATCCTTCCAGAGCACACAGCATGAAAATTGTGCTTTACAGACTCTACAAAGCACGTTTGGTTCTTTCTTCATCTGTCACTTGTGTTTTTCCTGCATAGGTGAGCAGTGAATATGGATATGGACAGTGTTGCCTGGGGCTCTTCTCTGCAGTGCCTTGCCAAACTGCTACATGATGCTCAAGAGGAGGATGATGATGATGATGATGTGGTGAGCCTTTCATAAGAATTGCTGCTTCTGACCATGTTAACTGAGAAGCAAATCTCTTCCCAGAGTGATTAAAAAGAGAATGAAAACCTTAGAAGGTTTTGGACTGACTGAAACATCTAGAAGATACTTTTAGCGTAGGAAGCTCTTGAGAGATAGAATGAGGAAGATGCCCCAGGAAAACAGGGACAGATTGTGAGCACAAAATATGAGGGATGTTCAATTTTTCAGCCTGAAGGAAATGAGAACACGTAGTTGAAAGAGCTTTAGATACTTTAGACTTTCCCCTCCTTTTCCCTGAAGTCTGCTGGAGATGAAGGCAATTACAGATAAATGCTGTAAAAAAAGTTGCTGCTCAACTTCTGAATAAAGACTAAAATATCCAGAGGCAACTGAGTGTACTAATTGTGTTTGTCAGGCATTGAAGAACTGCAGAGATAATAATCACCAAAGTACAATAGATATTTTGGTAGTTGTAGAATAGGGAAAGGTGAATAATCATTTTAAGATGAATTATCTGAATGAATAATGAGAGAAATTTCTGTCCATTCTTCTATATCAATTCATCTCAGGACAAAATGAAAATCACAGCTTTTGGAAAAAATCCATTGTTCCTGCGGCTTGCCTGTGTGCTGGAGAGCAATATTCCCAGAAGCCCCCCAGGTGCCAAGGGTGTTCAGGGCCTCTGTGAAGGCTCAAAACTCTGCCAAGTTTCTTGTGATTTTGAACTAGTCATGTTATGTCATGGGTGACAAAAATGGCAGATGCCTCAGTGTTCCTCCAAATCACTCCTCAACAAAAAGCCAGCTGGCTGCCCAGCAGTTGTGCCCCAGTAGTGGAAATGGGAGTAATATTTGGGATAAAAGGGCTGCACATCTCTTGAAATTTCTTTTCAGTAGAGTATAGATGTTGTCCTTTGCACTCCAACTACCCTCCAGCTGTTTAATGCCTGGCTTTTAAAACTACCATTATTGCTGTACATCTCTGCAGTAAACATCCTGATTCTAAAAGAATTTGTTTACATCTTATTAATAAAATGAATGGCACTTCAGAGACAGAAATGGAAAATTGCCACGAGGGATGTCAATTAAGTCTGAGTCAATCTGGGTAAATTGAAATCTTTATTTTGATTTAATTTAATGCTCTGTGCATATGAGGCACTTTCATCGAACCAAGGAATCTTCATATACAGAGAAATGCCTCACATTGGCCTATTAGCACTAAATTGATTCATAATTAGAGGAAAATGTTGTTGCCTCATATGATCTCTACTGTCAAAAGGAATCCAAATGCTGGGATGGGGTTTTCATGTAGAACCCTTGGTTTCCTGTAAGTATTTTCGTGGCAGGCAAAGCATGGAAATTTTGCCAAAATGCCATGGAAACTAAAACTCAAAAAGCACATCTGTCTGTATTACTGGGCTTCTGGGAGTCCTGCTTAAGCCCAGCATGTCAAGGTCACTTTCTGCTGTGTGAGAGTGAAGAAAAAAATAGTCGGTGATTCAGCCATGAAACTGTTGGATAACGTTTTTTGGATTGTAGCAGAGGTTTGTCTGACCTCAGATAGCGTTTTCTATTTACTGACATTATGGTTGTAACTCAGCTTGGGTCTGTCAGACTTGGTTGATACATGTGCCTTTTCTGCAGTCACGCTCCTCTGTTGGTGCCATGAGTCCTGGGAGTATTGGACCTGTAAAGAAAGACACCACTGGTAAGGAGGAGTGTTTGTGTGTTTCAGCATTCAGTCCCAAGCCAGCAGATTTTAGCAGGTGTAGTAAGTTACCACTGAAGAGTTTGCTTCAATAAAATCGTGGTCATCCACCTTTGAGATGGACTTTGCATTACAGTTTTACAATTACACTGTAAAATTATTCTTTTTGTGACAGCTTAACTGTAAAATATGCAAAGAGGAGCAGAAAGGGGAATTCCAGTGGAGATGATAACAGTGCAGAGCACAGCCAGGTCAGGGCTGCAGGGATCATGACTGAGCAGCAAAAGCTCCATAGAAATGTTCTCATGGAATTGTTAATGCTCACTTAGAGCCAACAAAGAAGATGGACTTCTAAGTACTCACCTGCAAGGACCTTCATGGAGTAAACTGTGTGGAACTGAGCCTAAGCCTATGAGGAGGAAGAGCTATGAAGTTTCCTGTGAAAGCAGTCATATCATATTCCCTCCTCCCAAAAGTTTCACAAACTTATTCAGACCATGCATAGGGAGAAACAGAAGCTTTGTTCAGTGCTACCCTCACAGACTGAGAGACATAGTTGAGTTATTCTCCTTCCAACACCTATTTCACTGCCTGGAAGCCCCAGACAATTACACACTTTACCTGGCTTCAGGTGTTCTGACATCGGGTAGAAAGGCAGACTCTCACACAATGAGAACAAATACCTTCAGGGTTCCTACATTGTGTCAACACCATGGATTGTACTCAGGAAAGAAAGGACGACAGTTTGGGCTAAGTCTTGGCAAAGTTAATGTAAAGTTCCTCCTGAAGTTAATGCTTGGGCAGCTTTGTTATGAGCCCTAAGAAAGACCAACAGGGATCAGGATGAGTGTAGCAGGAAAGGAACTGTGGCAAAGAGAACAGATTATTTTTGCTTGGGATTCCAACAATAACCAGAGATTCTACTCTAAAACCCTTAAAGTTTTAAAATTACCAGCTTACTAGAAAAAGACATTTTTCCATGCAGGACAGGCATAAACCATACTCTTCTGCCCATAAACTTTCTTCAGCACCTTGTCTGGGCTGTGCCCAATAATTAGTGGGAAGAACTGGATTTCTGTGTGAGGAGGAGGTCCAATTGTGAATCTCTGCTCACTGAAAAATCTTGTGTCAGGTGGCTTGAGGAAGAGTAATATTTCATCCTTCTATACTTTACCCATTTTGAAGCACTAGGTATTTTATGCCTGAAAGAAGGATTTCCTGGAAGTAGAGGTTGTGTAAAGGAGATTTAAGTGAAAGGAAAACATCCTCCCTCTGCAAATCCTCATTCATAAGAAACTGAGGTAAATGAGTCTGTAATTACCTAGAATACTTTTATTGCAAAGATTTTTCTAAAGCCTAGAAATATTTTCTAGGCTGTAGGAATGGCTTTTTTTCCCTTCTTTTTAAATTCTAGAACAATATTCTAAGTTTTCGGCAAACCTGGAGGAACAGAGACATTTCAAAAGGTGACAGTGGGATTTTTCTTATCCCTTACAGGTACTTTTCAAGTGAAATCTGAAAACAGAAAAACTATTTGGAATACAGAGGAGGTCCCAGAAGGATCTGAATTTGATGATACCTGGGACCCTAGAGAACAGCCAGAGTAAGTGAGCTGAGACTGCCTGCATGGGCTTTATATGGCATTGAATTTAACGAGATTTAAACAGCATCCACTGCACTGGAGTGAAACAGCCTTCTGAAAAGCTTGTGTTGTGGAAGAATAAAAGAAGGATATCCATGTTGCATCTAAAGCAACATGTGAGGAGTGATTTTAACCCTTCTCTTGAAACCTTCTGATCTCATAACAGAAACATGATGTTGATTTTTCCGATCATAAGTTTATGTGCAGCATCAGTTACTTGTATAAAGTGGGATTAGGAGAGGAAGGAGGTCAGTAAAATGATTTTCTAGCTTTAAAATATGCAATTTATGTGAAATACCTGTTTTATCCTGCTTCAACCAAGATGCATCCATTTTTTCATACTCATAAATTCATAAAGTACTCCAACTTATATTTGCATTTCAAAGATTTAAGCTCTTTAGAGACAAATAGTACTGCAGGAAGGAAAGCTGTATGTAGGCAGTTTTGAGCTTTTAAATCTTGGCATCTTGGTCTGTGAAAGGGACAATTTAAAACCAAGGGTTTTTCTCTTGCTTATAGAAAAACAATAACAAAAATGTTCTTGAAATGGGTACAATCAGGCATGTTACATGTAGTTTGTAGAGGTCAGAAAGCCCTCAGGGTCAAGCCATAAAGCAGCTTTTGAATTTCTAATCACTGTGTTCCAATGCCATATCCTGTAGTGTATAATGCTGGAGCACGTAGCCCATGAAGCTGCACATTGTACACTGGTTTGTGGTCCAGAGCCTTCATTTTTGTCTTTGCATAAATCATGATGTGGGGGATTCAGTTTCCTGATCTAAGCACAGGACTGAGACCACTTTGAACTTGGACTCAGAATTTCTGAAAATGAATTGGCATCCACCCTCACACCCAGCTGTTTTTGAGATGGTCACCTGCGAGGTGACCTCACACCTCTTTGTATTCTGAGCACAACAGAAGCTTTTCCTGTGCCATTTTCTGACCCTTCTCCTCTGCAGTGCTTCTCTAGTCTCAAACAATTGTGACTCATGTTGCACAGATGAAGAGAGTGTAAGTCTTTATAACAGTTCATCAAATGAAGCAAGGAAAAATCCCACAAGGAAAACAGATGGCTACAGAGGTGCATCCAGAGCTATTAGACACATTTGTCATTGACTTAGAAATCACTCCATATGCAGATGCCCACTGCAGATGTCTAAGACTTTCCATACATTCTTTCTAACAGCTTAGAGAAGTGATCCACCCCACTTATTTTGCTGAATTTAGTAGGAGTAACATATGTTATAAATACAAATTTAGTTTGTATTTTCTCATTCATTAATTATCAAGGGCAAGGGAGTATGTGACTGTACATTTTGTAAATGTGAAGGAGAAGAAAATAAATGTTGGCTGAATGCAAAATAATTACAATCTTATTAAAGAGTGTTATGCTCAGGCTGCAAGAATATGTTGAAGGACAGAACAGAACATGTGTAATTGTGACATCCCCCATTTCACATCCATTTCCCAAGAGTTTATGGTGTTTGACTAGTTGGTAAGTATCATATTCACTTAGGATGCATTTCCTGATCCCACAAAGACTGGTTAGTGAAATAGAGGCAGCATGGTGAGTGCCTTGGAAGGTGCAGTGAAGGATATTCACCTGTCTTCTACCTACCTCAGCCATGTCTGAACAGAAACCCAGTACAGATGGACTGCAGCCTTGAAGGGAGACTGAAAAGGAGGAGATACAACATGATGAGGATATTTACAGTCCTCTGGGAATTCCAACCTCCTTTAGTCTCCTGCCCCTCCTCTGGTGTTCTTAAGCAATGACTTCTCTTTTTCAGGTATGAGATTTTATTCAAACAGTGTGTGGGAACAGAGGATGTCTTCTTTGGGATGAGTGGGAAGGACCCCTCCACTGCTTGCTGTGAGGATATAGTGGTGAGCTGAGCCTGGATCTCCAATCCCTTCTTTGTGCTTTTTCTCTGCCCTTTTCCATCTTCCTAACTGCTTGAGGGATAGAAAGTAAACAGCAAACTGTACTGCTGCCTTTGGCCTCCTGTAGCATTTCATTGTAGTTCTTCAAGCATTTGTAGATGATATTTACAATTGCTAACCTGAGGAACTTGTGTATCTCCTCAAGGAGCAAGTGTACTCAAGGGAATCTGTGCAAATGCATGTGCCACATATGAACTTAAGGGAAATAAAATGTAGCTCTAAGAAGAAGTTTCACCTTGGATACAGTTTTGGAGGGGAGAGGGGCTGGCAAGGAGATTGTTTTCATCTGCCTGCACTTTTCACAAGCTGTGAATTAGCAGAATGCTACAATACTGACAGTCTTTAAAGTTAGATGTATCAGGTCCTGTCCCATCATTATATAATCAAAGACCTCCCTGGTTTCTGAACTTCAGGATGGGTGGAACTGCTGTGTTATTCATCTACTAGAAGCAAACTGTCCTTTCAATACACAAAGCCAAAGGTTTTTGCTGGATATAGACTATCTCTGAAGTACATTAGCAGCTCAGGATTTTTAAGAAAATAGGATGTCAATACACATCACTAAGCTACTGAAAGCAATGGTTATGACCATCATATTTTCTCTGATACAAATCACCTACTCAAAGTGTTGCTCTTTGACACTAGCATCAAAATATTCATGAAGATGAGATCTTTTATGGCTTATAGGGCTACGTATGTAATCACAGCTTTGCATCTGCCCATCATTTCAGATTAAAATCAAGCTGCCAGAAACAAAGTACTCAGACATCACATTAGATATCCAGGACAAGGTTCTTGACCTTCGAACTCCCAAAAAGTAAGTATAACACAATTGTTAGAAATACAGTTAATATCTTGTTTGAAATGAGGTAAACCAAGCCTTCAATTGAAGGCTGTGCAGATAGTGAAGTTAAAGATGAAGATCAGATTACTAATTGCTCATGAGAAATAGATACAGACAAAGCCAACCATAGTCCATCTGTAGGTGTGCAGTGTGCTGGCTTTGAATCTGTGATACTGTCTAGTAAAAAACAGCTTTAAGACAGATTTTGGCTACTTAAACAACAAGGCTTCAAGGGCCCAAAACATCTGGCGAAAAGCTGCCCAGGTTCTTGAAGGACTTCTTGTCTAGTACTTCTAAATAGTAATTTGGACTAATATATTACTGAAGATGGTAAAAAATATGCAGATATATTTTCAGAAGCTGAAAGCCAAATTATGGATGTTTCCACGCATGAGTGCAGAGATGGAAACGTTACAAGATTTCCCTAAAGAGATGTCTTTTGAGTTCCTTTTTCATAGGGCTATTTCAAACCTACAAAGATAATCCACTGACTCTTGGACTTCCCAGTCTTCGTCCATCTCTCCCTCAGCGTGCAATTGGCCTGCCTGAGATTTCCAGATAATTCCCATGTCTGCTTTGCTTGAAATCCTTTTTCACAAAGAATGCTTTCATAAGAAAGCTTAATCCTCTGGGCTGACTTGCTGCACTGAATGGGATGTGGGAAGATCTATATGTGAATAGCTTTCTGCAAATAAGTTCAAGGTGCAGGCCATGGGTTAAGGCCAAAATTAGTTCTGTCTCTAGTAGACAAAAAGCCATTTTTCTCACAGCCAAAACCAGGCAAAGTCAGTTACCTCGTGCTTAGTTTTAACCCAAAGATGCAATAGAAGCAGAAGAATGTTTGGAAGTGCTAGCTCTGAAATGGGAAATCGTGAGGAATAAGTGTTCAACTAATGACTTGCAGAACCTATGGGCAGTAAAAAAGGTAGCTTAATGCAATACTGCAGATGTAGGAAAACCTCAGCATCCTTTTTCTTTTGCAATTCTATCTTTTTGGTGACTCAGATCTGCCATTATCTTCTCAGTACCCAGCTGTCTCTAGTCACAAGCCTGGCAAATAAACTGTTTGCCATAAATCTAATGGTTGCTTGGGTACAGCCTGAACCAGTGCTGCTTTCACAATTATAAGTGCAAGTCTTCTCAGTACGAGAGGAACAACTAGGATTTCGAGTTCTACATGCTGAAAAACACTGTTCTCATACAGATGGGTAGGAAGACTTGAAGGAACTGCTCCCAACTCTGTAGTCCTATGCCTGCTTCCTTGTCTATGCTACCATGGTATTTTGTTGGGCTCTACAGAGTTTGCCTGGGCAGATCTCTTGATTCCCCAGTGTCCTGTATTCTCTTTGCACTGTCTATTGAGTGAGGGTCTAAGACTGGGCCATCATTCATATTGTTATTCTATAATTGTGGGGTAAGAGGAAAAAGAGTTCAGACTCTGCATGAGCAAGTAAGTTGGAACTGTTATCAGTGGGAGGAGTTCAGTGAGTCTGAACTGAGACATCCTTGGGAGGACATAAACCAGAAGGTCTGTCAGCCATTCCAGGGAAAGTTGTGTCAGACATACTAATGGACTGTGGAATAGTTCCTGAGTCCAAGACTCACTCCTTCTTTATTTGTATTATGTAGCCAAGCCACAGGCAGAGGGGGATCACTGAATTAATCTTCATTGTAGGATAAAATCCCAGCAACTTCATCAGTGTAAATCCATTCCCATACCTGGACTATGCCTTACAGTGCATTATCAGTGCAGCTCCTCCTTGCTCTGCATTTATGCAGCACTGCAGAAGCAAGAGCAGTGGAGAGAGCCTGCAATGCATCATTGGAAATCACTGTCACAGCCACAGCCACAAGGAAGGAAAAGTTCTGGAAATATTTCAGGGACCATTGCAGGAGCCCCACAATCTGGCACGAGAACGAGATATACTTGAACATTCTCTGGGATACTGACTGGAGAATTGCAGAGTAACTTGCAATGAAATCTCAATTGCTCTTGTGGTCTGAGACATTGAAATTCACTGTGTCCTCTTTTACAGGAAGCTGCTGCTGCATCTCCCCTACCCTGTCAACAGCAAGGAGGGTAAAGCTCGTTTTCTCTCTGAAGAGGAGATCTTGGAAGTCACCTTGAGAGTATCAAGGAAGTTTGATTTCATAAATTTTGTTGATGGATAGAGAGACAGAGAAAGTTTGCAAAAATAACCTTCTAGTGTGAAGTCTTCTTGAAACCAAACTTACCATGAAATAGTAGATTGTTTCCTTTGAACAGTCCAGGGGGAGCATCTCTGGGGAGATAAGTCAGGAAGAACACAGCACCCACAGGTACTAAAAGCTGATGTTGTCTGGCTCTTGTGCTGCTCTGGTTAACTTTCTGGTTCCTTCAGTCTGCTACAGGCTCTGTGAATCAGAAAGTAGGAGATTACAGTTCTGTAAGCCAGAGAAAGCCCCTTGTGTGGTTATGGCTGAGAAGTAGCACAGTGAGTCTCTGGTCAATGAGTCTGGTGCTTAGGCACTGTTTCAAGACTTGCAAGTGTTAATATCCTTGCTTGGTCTCTGGTGCTGTGACTGGGGCCAGTTCTGAATCTCCTTTTACCTTTGGTGAGAAGATCAAAGCTCTTCAGGGATCCATATTCACATCTGAGACTCCTTTCCACTGGCAGAACAAGTTAACCAGCTAAAGCTGGATGGTTGAACATCTCAGCTCTTTTGAACATTTTTTGACGATGTATGGTTCAGTGTCTTCTATTCACCTGCTGTCCCTCCAGCTATTTTTCTGATCTTTCTTGATTAATAAAACACTATGTTCTAAGGAACAGTTCCAGTTACCTTTGACTCTGCCTTCTCTATATTATGTCCCGAGAGACCTCCTAAAAGTTGAGATAAGAGAAACTTTGCATAACAAAGCATTACTCAAAGAGCTGAAATGCTGCAAAATGTGTTCTTTGGCCTATAGGTCCAACCTAGAGCTACAGAAATGGGTAACCAAGATATTTCTCTCACCAGCTGCTGGGCAAATATATTCTTTTAACATTGTTAGTCCTGCAGGAAACAAAGGAACTTGTTCAGTGATCAAAGTGGAGAGGACAAGCAGGCCCTGGCATGTTAATGGTACACTTAACCAAAACCTTGAAAGCACTTTCAGAGCAAAATGGTTCAGAGTCCTGCATTCTTCTGGTGTAGAAGTAGAGGAAGTTAATTGACCATCTAGGTTGCAGACAGCACCCATGCAGCTAAACTTGTGGCAGTCTGTAATGAGGCAATGGATACTCCATAATGGATTGAAGACACTAATAGTGAATTTAAAGGTGTATTTTCTGTTTTGTCAGGAATTTTCAGAATTCACAGTATCTTTGTAATACAATACATTTTAACTCTAGGAAAAATTAAGCTGGTGTCTGGACATTTCAACCACTTCCCTGAAAAGTGCACCCATTGCTTGGGTCAGAATAATTCAAATCAACTTCTGCTTTAGCCTTAATGGACTGGAAAGCAGATGCCTCAGTTATGATTCATCACAAGCTATTAAATATGCTGATAACAGTCAGGAGCTACTCCAGTTTGTGTTTTCCATAAATTACATTTGAATGTCTCTTATTCCAAAGCTGTGGTTGAGGGGAACAGTGTCGATGTACAAAAAGGCTGAGATCATTCCTCCTGACTCAGTTTTTCCCTCCCGTGCTTGCCAAACAAGCTGTTTCTTGGAAAAAGGTTATCTTTGTGGTCCCTAGACAATATGCTGCTTCATTTTTGCATTTCTTATACAAAAGTGGAAGATTGACTGATATTTATACACATCTGAAGGTAACATTTGTCCAAATTAATTCAGTACATCCATGGCACAGCAGAGTACAACTCTGTTCTTCTGAGCCCTATTCCAGTGCTCTATCCACAAGGTTATGTTGCTTTTATAGTTGGCAGTAGTAATTTACTAATCAAGCTCTGCTTAATTTAATGTCAGTGTTTGATACTGAAAACAAGGATGATTTTGGCTCATTGTGCCTTTCTCCCCTGTTTTAATTTCTTATACAAATGAGCATATGCCACACTGGTATCCATATCACAATTTCTCTCCAAATATTTTTTAACCTGGGGGCATTTTATCAGCATTCAAGAGACAAAAACCTGAGGTAAGTGTGTTTTATAAGAAAGTTAGCTGTTGAATAGAAAAGGGAAATACAAATTTGTACTGCCTAAGGGGGAAGTTCTAGTGTGATTTCTCGTACCTGCTGGCCACTCTGTGCCTCCGTACTCCAGGATACTCTAGATCATCCACACCACTCCACAAAGGGAAGATGGCAAGCTGGTGACACAGCAGGAAAGGGAGAGGAGATTTGCTGGCAGGAGGACACTGAAATCACAGTGTGAGGATATATGGACATGTGACAAACTCATAGGCAGCCAGGCTTTGTGTGTTCCACTGCTCCAAAGGACATTCCAGTAGAGCAGAAACACTGTTCTGGTGGTAGGCAGTTTGCTGTGCTGGTCAGAGCCATATTTGAATGCACCATCATCACCTGGAGACCCTCTCACATTCTTACTTTCTTCCTATCAAGGACACAAAGGCTGCCCTAGGCAAAGATTGAGTTTAGGGTTTTGGGGTTTTTTCCATCTATCATCCTAAGGGGAAACTGATCAAAAGGAACTGATCAAAAGGACGTAGAGGTTGTCAAAGTGCCCAGAAATCTGGGATCTAGTGACAGCTATAAGTTTCCTTTTTCACAAAGGCTTGAGGACAGCTTTGCTTTGCTGAACTAGCACTGGCAGAAATCCTTTAGAAGGGGATACAGAACCCCCTTTGCCTCTGAACATCGAGGCTGTTGCCTAAGTACCACTCCAACACCTGCAAGCATCTTAATTAATCAAAATTATGAGCCCAGTTAAACAACCCAGCCATTAAGCCCCAGCCATTAAGCATCATCAAGCTTTATTTGGTTCCCTAAGAAACAACTTGATTAAATGTATTGCAGTTAAGTAGAGGGTACTGTGGATGTGGAAATGAGATAGAGGCTTGTTTGCAGTAGTATCCCAATGACATGCAGGTTGTCATCTCTCCTTGTTCCCGCACTCTGTCCTCCAGTTGGGGCTGCAGAGCCACCATCCCCATTTTGACTTGTTCCTGCCTTCTCTCAGAGCTGTAGGACATGGCCCATCTTGCTCTCTGAGTTTTGGCTCTCTTCATATTCCACTTAGTCCACACACTGACCAGGGGCCAGGGTAGTTGCCTTATTCTAGAGCTTGAGAAAGAGAAAACCCTTGAGTTTTACTCCCTATGAACACCTGAGATAGTGTAAGAACTTAAATTTAGATCTTTTCCTTAAAGCTGCAGGCTTCTGGACTGCTTTCATTCCCACCTTCCTCTAGGTCTGTTGTTATCATCATATCTCCCTTGTACTTGTTTTAAAAGGAAGACTACTTCATTTTTCCTGCTGTTCAGTTTAAATTTTGCATCCAAAACCTCTATATACTTCTTCCACTGTGTGAAACACTGCTTTATGGCTATATGCCTCCCTCCAAATAAAGTTTACCTAAATAACTAAGCTGTATCTTTACGTATGGAAAGATCTCTCCCTTCATGCTGCAGTGGCTGCCTTTAAACCTGCTGCTGTTGGCAGGCCTTTACCCTCTATACTACATCACCTGCAGCTTGGAATCGTCACTGTTTTGTGGGATCCCCTTCAAGAACTGATTCCACAGACAGTCAGTCATTGTTTTCTGCTGATGGTCTTGGCTCCAGGGAAGATGCCTGGAATATGCTGGGAGTTGGTAGTTATTTGTTTCATATAATCTTCACAAACAGGAGAGGATTTCTCTCTTTGTGTCTCTATTTGCTCCCTTTGTGTTTCTATTTGCTCCCTTTGTGTCTCTGTTCACTCTCTGTCTTCATATCTGGATAGAATTCACTTTCAGATTGTGATGAATTCAGTGTGTTGAACAGCATCCTTGTTTTCCCTTTTCCCTCCCAATTGTTTGTTCTGTGCTCCTTTCAAGGGACTTTGATCTTCTCTTCTCTCTTCTCTTCTCTTCTCTTCTCTTCTCTTCTCTTCTCTTCTCTTGTCTTCTCTTCTCTTCTCTTCTCTGCT
>JAWWEE010000142.1:16493645-16516796 GCA_035221455.1 Xenops minutus | reverse complement strand
CTCTTCTCTTCTCTTCTCTTCTCTTCTCTTCTCTTCTCTTCTCTTCTCTTCTCTTCTCTTCTCTTCTCTTCTTTCTCCTTTATCTCCCTTTCCTCTATTGTTCTCACATTAGGACATTTCTCACCAGAGTTTCCTGATAGATTTCAGTTGACATATCTCATCCTTATTGGCTGCACCAAATTTGGGTGAAGTGTGTGATCTATCTCCCTCACTCAGCTCCGTGCTGGTTGAGGCACCGTGTCCTTCCTTGCTGTGTGTCCAGCCTGTGTGGGTGGGACACCAGGCAGAGCTGTCTGAGGGGTGTTGACAGAACTGTGGAAGAACCCCTTCAGTCTTTGCTTCAAACATAACCAGTCCCACAGGTCCCTGGTGCAAATTCTGGTTAGGAAGAAATGAAACAATTCAGAAAAAGTCAGAATCATTCAGCATTTTTTGGCCTTTCCTGAGGCCTGAAAAGTTTCTTTCTGCTCCCTGATGTGTGTTCCCATGTCTCACATGAGTACTTAATGTTCTTGAAATCCGCTCCAGGGAAGCAGTGATACAGGCAACACAGGAGTGCCTTTGGTTTTGGAGTACTTCTCTCAATCCGTTGAAATCTTTCATCATTTTGGGCTTTCTCATCTCAAGGTCTCCCTTTCATCTTTTTTCTCTGCCTTCACACACTTGTTTCTAAAGAGGAGATCATAGGAAGTTGCCAGAATGATGGCAGACACTGTCCACTTACAATCCTTAGAGACCATCTCCCTTTAATTGGGCGCCTCCTTCGTGGATCCCAGCAGCCTGACAGCTCACTTCTGATGCTGATCAACATTTTTTTTAAATCCATGCCATTTTAACTGGATGGTATCACAACCCAGCAGAGCCTGTCAGGACAGCTAGGTTATATTTACTGAAAGAATTCTATGATTCTATTGGCAACCTCTCTCCTGCAGCTGCTCAGCAGAGAGAAAAAAACTCCATACGCCTCTTCTGGAAAATTCTTTTCATATTGGAAAACTGTGTAAAAAGGGACAGGATAGGAATGGAGATGGACACAGCTGATTTTGTTAACTGGTAAAATGACATGGGCAAGACAGACATTCGCTAAGCAGTGGCAAATTAGGAACTGTATGCAGCACTGGGTGACACTGTGGCAAGCTGGCAAAGGGGGCAATGAGGAATTGGCTTCAGCTGGGGTAGTCAGCTGTACCTACTCTCACCTGAGCAGATCCCAGTCACAGCAAGCCAGAAGACTCCGCCCAAGAAGAGATAAATGGTGAGGAGCAGCACTGGGAGAAAGTAGACAAGTAAGGGTAGAATGTGTCATGTTTATGGTGCTCCTGGGACGAAGAAGAGAGAGAGGGGGAAAGTTGCACCACCACTATATAGGACTCAGCAAGGTAGATAGAAGGCGTGTGATTCATCTTGGGTTTTGGATTATCTGTGCTGGAAGATTCAAGAGGCAATTTGCCATTGGCCGTACGTGGGAAGATCTGACAAGGTAAGACATGTTTCTGGCTTTGTTCTGGGTCACGGGCACGGCATGAAGGCTGGAATGTCACTGTGGGCTCTTGGTGAGCAGCAACTGTAGGAACTATAATAACCTTTGGGGGGTGCCTGAGATGCTGGGAGGAGCTATAGGAGGTCACAGGAAAACACTGAAAATCACAACTTGGCACCAAGTACAACTTGCATCATGATTTGCATGTAGCAACTTTCTGCCAGAGTTGGGTGATGGATGGTGTATCTGGGGAGCTGCTTGGGGGCCAGGGACTGATGTGGGTGAAGGTGTTTTGGGCCATCACTGTTGTGTGTGGTGGAGAGCTGGGCAAGGCTCTGAGCTTTGGTATGGAGAGCACCAGTGAGGCTGGAGGGGGCAGGCAGAGCTACCTGGGGATTTGGGGCTTGGGGAATAGGGGAGCAGGTAGGACTGTAGCTGTGGTGTAAGGCAGAGAGCAACAGGGGGTGTGGGGATGGTGTGAGACAGTAAAAGGGAGGGAGTGAGGTGTATTGAGCAAAAGCACAACTGGGAGAAGAAAGACATTATCAAAGTTTCTTTAACATGACTGTGTTGAAGGGGAAGGTCAGAGCAGACAATTGCCCTGTGCTTAGGGCAAATGAATGTCACCAGCACTAGAAATTCTGTGCTAAAAGGAGCTGTGGGAAGGGGACTGTGCCTGGAATAGCTATGAGGTTTCCAAGAGGACCTGAGTGTTGAGGTCACATAGCTCTATTGAGCTGTGAAGCCTGTCTTGCTCCAGGGGTCAGACCAAGGTGGCACTTGGTGATTACTCTTATCAACAGTGGATGAAAGGGGAAGTGGAGTGGGAGGAGTGGGAAGTTCATGAACCCTCTCTAATGCTCCCAACAGCCTGAGTCTCTGTGTTGTCCTTGCTGCACCTATTTCTGGGTAAGCAGAGTTAGAATGTGCAGTGCTTGGGTGACAGATTGCTGTGCCCCGAGTTGGAACAGCAAATGTCACATCTAGTTTTAGGTCTACAGGCATATGCCTCCTTGCCTTTATCTTTTCCCTGTTTAGAGCAACCCATGTTTATTAAAAAACCCAAACAAATAGGGGGAAAAGCACCTACACAAAAAGAAAAAGAAAAACAAACAAAAACCCCACCACAAGCCTTTGCTCTAGGATCAATAGATAAATGAGGGAATTGGAGGTATTCTTACTCTGCAGCCAGATGCTACCTTCAAACCAAGGGTAGGGAATCTCTTGGATGCAGAAGAAGGTTTCATCATCTGGAATGATTCCCCAAGGTTGCCCTGAACCAGTGCTTGGATATGAGAGTTGAAGCTGACTAACTGTTTGCTGTGATATGGGTACTGAATTAAGAGAATGTGAAGTAGTAGAAAACCCCTTTTTTGTTCTTTTTATTTATGAATTCCCAAGTTTATACTCTGTGAGTTTATTGAAATTGCACCTGTGCTTCTATTTGGAAGCAATATTTTTGTTTTCTTGGATAAAACATGTTTTCCAATGCTATTGCTACTCAAATCACAGCCGAGCAGCTTAAATCAAGAGAATTGTTTGTCCTTGGAAGCTGTAATAATAATGTCTGAAGAAATCCATGAGACACAATAGGAATTCATTTGTAAGTTAATGACAGCTGTGCAGTGCAGCACAAGGATGATCAAGGCAGTTCCTGGGCAGCATTTACCAAGATAGATTCCTTTCTTTGAAACCCCCAAATATATACTTTGCCAGAAAATATGCAGTATGCTGGATCTTTTGTTGTTAATGTAGTCCCTGCTTTCAAAGGGAACATGCCAAGAGTAGGGCTACTGGGATTGCTCCTATGATGATGCCACTGTGTGTGACTGGGCTTTTTGGAGTTGCACACTGGGATTTCCTGCAGCACATTAATGCTAGCTGCTCTTAATCAAACACCTGATAAAACCAAAACACACACAGAGCCTGAGCACACCTGAAGAAACACTGGTGGGAATTCCCTGAAAGAGCTGGGAATGAGTTTGTGTGCAAGGTCTTTATCAGAAGATAAGCTGCTGTAGTTAGCAGGGATAACTGGCCCCCTAGATTTGGGATTTCTCCTGTGGTGGGGAAAATGGGATCCTATAGTAAAAATGGACTTGAATGCCAAAGCTCTGCCCCAGTGCTTGGGTGGACAGAGCAGGACAGTGGTGATATATTACAGCATTCCTTGGGCTATGAGTCAGACCCAGGCTCATCACCATCATGTGGCATTCCAGTCACAAGGATGTGTTTGTCCCCTCTCATACTTGCATTGCTGTGTTCCTTCAAGGAGAAGGAGCCAGAGCTCAGTCCTGTGGTTTACTCTGCCACAGGTCTGCAGCAAGACACTGCCCAAAGGAACAGACCTGCCTCTGTTTTCTCTTCCTGCAAACCCAAGTGGCAGCGTGGGGATGGAGGTGCCCTCCTGAAGCACAGGCTGGAAGAGAACCTGGGGGTGTTACCAACCCTCTCCCATCTGGAGAGGGTCTCATGTCTTTCCAGCCTGGGAAAAGTTAACTGAGGCAACTTGTCAAGTATGGACAATATCTCTCAAATGAGAGCTGTGAGTTGAGTAAACTAAGTCTCATTTCTATAGAACTGTCTCGCAGTGGACGTAGGAGAATCTTGTATGGACCTTGGTGATCAGAGCTTTCTTGCAGAGCAAGATGTGTCTATCATCCACATGGATTCAGATGCCTGAAGCAGCACTCTAGTTTCCCCAAGACTGGGAGTATCAGTAGGTTTATTTTCCATCTTTTTGCTTGTTGATATGCATGGTGTAAAAACCACCATTCCAGTTAACACTGATAGAGGCGGAGAGGTCTCACAGTAATTAACCACCAAGCTCAGATGTTGCTGAGAGTGGGAGAGGAGCTGCAAACAGCACACTACTACATCAGCTGCCTCTTTCTTTAAATAAAAGAAAACTGCCAAACAAGTTTAAATTGCTTAGAAAGTCCTGGGAGTGGGAAAGAAAATTGAAACTGCTTGGGGGAAGGAAGGGAGGCAGTAACAGAGCTGCCAAAACTGAGCTCAGAGTAGCTAAAGGAGATATACATCATGCTTGCAGTGACTTTGCAGACTAGGAGTTAACCAAGTGTAAACCTTTCCATTCCCAGCACCTTAGGCTACAAGGCAAAGTTGGATTCCCAGAAAACACCCCTATCTCCAAATATAGGCATGGAAGCTGTAAATGCAGCTGGTGTTTGGTTAGAGGCTAATCCATGAAAGCCTCAATGCCTGCATTCCCAAGGCTGATCATCAGCCTGAGCCTCAAAGGAAAGGCAAACATGCAGCACCTGAAGCCCCTGTACTCACAGGTAAACAGACACTGGTATTTTGCACTCACTGCAGTAGCACTTCTGCTTTTTAGGGAAAGAAGAGTTAGTGGATAGTGGGGCAGCCACTCTGGACACTCTTCCCCAGAACTGGGCTGCAGTGCAAGTGGAGGTGGAATGGGTGGTGACCCAGAACCCTTCACTGGTCTCAGTCCTGCAGGGTCTCAGGATGCACAAGTGGGGCAGCCTAAAACTGCTGGTTTATTCTTCTCTGTTTCATCTTACTGACTTCTGGCCTGACATAGGCTGCAGGCTTGTTCAGGTTGCTAAGGCAGGCAGACATCCCTCCCCAAATCTTAGTTCACCATTTGCTGCTGCTGTCTGAACTCGATTAAGATAAGGGACTCTGGGCAGGGACATGGCTGCCCTCTTGATGATGCAATGCCAAGTGGGCTCTGAGCTTTCAATAAAAAGCAATTAATGGTCAAACAGACTCCTGCAATCCTGCAGTCTCTTCTATTTCTGTTACTTAGGTTTTTAAAGGCAACGGGATCACAGTGGCTTGACTTCTTTCTCTAGACAAAAAAAGGAAGAGCACTTAATCTAGTGACCTCACATTCATCTTCTACCCTTCATTAGCACCATCTGTCTCCTCCTGCTTGTTGAAAGGTTCCTGTGCCTACCCTCATTGCTGGGACAATACAAATATTGCTCAATTACAACAATGCTTTAAATGTAATTACTCAATTGCAATGTTAATTGAATTATTTGGGTTTAATTATTCTATTAGGAATATTGTCAGTACAGCTGAAGTTGCTTGCTCTCTCTCTGGGCTAGCACCACAATGCAGCATCTGGCCCCACAGCGAAGAATGGTTTTACTCAGACCTAGTTAGCCTGGGAAAGGTCTGGTGCTGTTCAGAAATGGTGCTCTCAAGTTAAAGGACAGGTGTCAAGGCTGCAGAGACCTTCTTTCCTCTAGTCAACATGTTTCCATGTACAATAATACTTGTAAGAAGAGAACAGGGACTACTTAGGCAGCAATAGTTTTGTGTGAGAGCCAGTGACAAAAATACTTGTGGGGGCTTTGTAAGTGAAGTAATCAGTCCTTAAAGATACTTGGCAGAAATCAAAAGGACCAGTTGCACATGAGCCTGTAGTTAAGATGACATATAGTCTGCAAGATAGTTGCTAAGGGCTGCTCACACAGAGGCTGAGACAGGACTGCAGAGTGAAGCTTCACTAGCCCTTGCAGTAAATTTGCCTGGGCAGACAAAAAACTGCTTTGGGTTTGTTCCTGATTCATTCCTAGGAGAAGCCAGATGAAAAGAGTTAGGGTTAGGAAGGTTAGGAAGACATGGATCCATATACCCTTACCCTCCTTGAAATTCTCAAGCTGTGTTGCATGCAATCCTGGGAGCTGCTTTCCTGCCTCCTTGAGTCAAGGACAGGTGCTGCCTCTGTCCAGGGAAGCCTGGGTCTCCTATCCCAGTATCCTGCCACTATGACAGAGTTGTTAGGGTAGGAAGTGCCCTCTGGATATCATCTAGTCCAACCCATCCCTGGGTTTTCCTCACTCTTAACATCATCGGGAACCCTTGACTTGTGGCACACACCGTTATTAAGAAGGTTACTAAAATCTTTCCCTCCCTTCAAACCATAGGAGTTCCCTGGGCTGATGTAAGACCTGCAGCACCAGTTTGGAGCTGTGACAGGTGGAAACAGCCAAGCCTACTCCAGAAGGAGCTCTTCACCCACAGGCTCTGCTCCTGTGAGCAGAGCTCAAGCTGTAGTGCAGCTGTTCTGCAGCAGCCCAGAGCTCTGACTGCCACAGACAGCCCTGGGCTTTGTACTTGATGTCTGTGCTGCACTTTGTAAATTCTTCACTTATCTTCAAGCTGCTGCCCCTGTACGTCTGAGAGCAGAAGTTCCTGAGATCTGCAGGTTGAGGTACCACCCTTCTAAGAGACAGCAGCATGTGAGGCAAGGATCTCTGAGGTGGGGAGATCTCTGGTGCCACGTATCAGATGGACCTTTTCTTGCTGGGATGGCATCCATGGCACTGTGAAGCCCTGTGGGGTTCCAGCCACTGAGACAGTCCTTCCTCAATTCTTGGTGACTGGTGATCCCAGGGACTCCTTTTGTCTCTCTGGCCCACCACATCCTTCCCTCTGTCTACCCCCTTACACTCACCTGTCTGCCAAGGTGCAAGCACTGCATGGGAACCTGTATGGACCCTTGGGGGCATAGGAGAGGAAATAGGGGTTGGGATGTGAAATGGCAATTTTGTGGCAGCTTCAGGTAAAATGCTCTGACCTAAAGACCAGGAGTATCAAGGGATCATTGTTAAAGACAGATGTAGAGGTAATAAGTGGTGAAATAGTTGTGCTTTAGATATTTTCTTGCAAACATGGACTTGATCTGCCGTGTTCCTGGCTACCAGTATAGAGATGTTGGCACTTTGATCCCAGCAGGTGTGTTGGGAACCACTGGAGTTTGAAGGTGGCAGGACCCTCTGTGGTTGTCATTTCTCAGTCACACTTTGCAAACATCCTTCCCCTGCTGAAGGAGAGATGGTTTCCTTTGCAATGTACCAGGTCTGACCCATCTTTGGTGAGGACTGCCTCCACCTCCCATTCCCAGTGAGGATCAAACCCTTTGAGGCTGGAATACTTTGCTCCAGGCATGGATTTGCCTTTTTGCACCCCAGCAAAGGACTCCTCTGGCCCCAAGAGACTGCTGGAGTCCCTGACACTGAGCTGGTGCTGGCCTGGGAGGCTGCAGCACCAGGGGAGGGAGCTCCCAGCTCTCTGCAAGGATTCTGCTGGGTAATGGTTCCATGTTCCCACTGTGACATCGTGTTACGGGTTCCTGTGACTAACAGGACTGGTGGGGCAGTGCTGCAGCAGCAGTCGCAAGGCTGGTGCAGCTGATGCACAGAGGAGCACAGCTCCCTCCTGCCCTCATCCCCCGGGATGAGATTGGCAGACCAAGGTGTCCTTGGTCTCTGCTGCTGCAAGGAGCTGGCTGAAGATCCGAGCCTGGGATTCCTGCCCTCCTGATGGCTCTGTGATCCAGCCCTCCAAATTCTCCCTCAAACAAAAGGAGAGGTTATGCGAAAAGGATGAGCCCCTCTGGGGAAGAGGGGAGACTGAACATCCTGTGGAATAACTGCATAGACTGGCAAAAATAGCTCCTAAAAAGCCTCGGAAGCTGAGTGATCCTAATGGCTTCTCCCAATGCCTTGGGTGCCACATCTCTCCTGTAGCTGCAGAGCACTCGCTTGGCTGCTCAGGATGCATTCAGCCCATTGTGTGGCACTGGTGGCTTGAATTTCCCAGGCTCTTTCCTGTGCTAATTCCCATGTTCTCCAATAATACACTTACAGGCTCTCTCAATTGTCTGTGCCTTTGTGTACGCGTGAATGTCTCTTTCTAACCGGCAGCCTCATCCCAGTTTGAGAGTTGTTGCCCCATCAGCATTATCTTAAAAGCCTTGTCTTTTCCCTTGTAAACAAAGAATTGGTTTTCTATAGCTGCAGTATCTCAGGATCTATATTTCTCTGCTCTGTTTTTCTCTCTGCTCTCCAGGATGTCTCTCTTTATTTCATTTCTGGCAGATCTCAGGTCTGTGAAGCTCAGTCTTGCAAAGTTGCTCCGGTGCCAGCAGATGTACCAAGGCACTGACTGGAGCCTCTCCTGCTCCAGCTTCCTGGCTATTCCTGTGGCCAAATGGAGTGGACTGATGGGGAAAGCAGTAGCCTGGCACTGGGGACCCTTCATCCATTACCTTCCTCTGCCTCAGGCTCTGTGGGGAACTCTGAACCCTGAAAGCCTCCTGTTTGAAGCAGGAGAGAGTTGAGGGAGTCTCTGAGCATCAGCAGGAACCTGGTGTTAGCTGGGGCAGTGCAGCAGCACACCTGGTATGAGGCTGTAAATCCATACGCCTTTAGGTCACAGGCGGGCAAAGCCAAGCCCTGAGGGTATTGGAAAGCACTCTTTGGATGTGTAATGTTGTTCTTTTGACTCTAATGCCTTATTTAATATTTTGCAATCTCGGTGGTGCATTGCTGTGCCAGAGAGACCCACAAAGGCCAGCTGGATGTTCAGCCACTGACATTTATGTTATTAGGCTGGGGCTCCAGAGCTCGTGCTCAGTAAGGTGAGGAGGATTCTTCATGTGCTCCTAGCTGGAAATACAGGGTTTGCAAAAACTTTTAGCAACTGATCCACCTGATGATTACAGATTGCAGAGAGAAGTCAGGACAACATTGCTTTTGTAAACTTTGCCCTGAGTTTTCTTTAAACATGAAGTCTGGATTAGGGTGAAGACATCAAGAAAGGTGTTGGGCCCTTGATAAACACAATCCCAAGTCAGAGGCTGTTTCCCAGTGTTCCTATTCTGAACAGCTTCCAAATCCTCTAAATACACAGGTTTAAATAATTGCCCTTCAGTTTGGAAATATTGGCTCCTCTCTTGTATCAAATCACACCTAATGTCACCATTGCTGAAAGCAAGTAGGATGAAATTGCCTGCCTTATTTTTTCCCAGTGTGTTGGCTTTATGCATTTGGCAGCATTTGGAGTCAAATCAATCTTACTTTCCTGTCCTGGACAGGTACTCAGTTTTGCTGATGTCAGGGTACAGCTTTCATGTAGAGGGGGGAGAGGAGGCAAAGTGTGGCTGAGAACATGGGCAATTGGGTAGCAAAGCCCCACAGGCTGGGAGGAATGCTCAAGGCTACTGCATAGTCCTAGAATGGGTTGGAAGGGACCTTAAAATCATCTCATTCACTCCCCCTGCCACGGGCAGGGACAATTTCCACTAGACCAGGTTCCTCAGAGCTTCATCCAGCCTGGCCTTGGACACTTCCAGGGATGAGGCAGCCACAGCTTCCCTGGGCAACCTTTCCCAGGGCCTCCCCACCCTCATTGTAGAACATTTTTTCCTTGTGTCTAATCTAAAACTACCCCCTGTCAGTTTAAAGCTGCTGTCCAAGGTAGCAACCCAATGGCCTGTGTGGCCAGAGCACCGAGGCAATGTCCTCTCTTCCCTGGAGAGCCCAGAGAGGGGAGTCAGGCTGGGGTGAGAAAATGCTGGTACTGGGAGATTTCTGCTTCCATGTGGAGGCAAGGTTGGAGTTAGGCAAGCCACAGCAGCTGTGATGGTGTTCCCACTGCCTCCTTTTCCCCAGGCTCTCCTTGTTAGCAGGTCATGGCCATGCTGGACATGGAATGTGTCCCCTTGGGTGCCACAGCTGCTCTGGAGCTGTGGGCTGGTAGTGCTTGCTGGGAGCATCCCTGCTGCTGGAACTGCCTTTATGTGTTTGGTCCTTCCACTGCTATAGACTCCTTGAGTTTTAGTTTTGAGATTTTTATCATCTTTTTAATCCTGGAGCTGTTCTGTTCATCAGTTTCCCCACTTGTGAAGCAGGGACAACACTGCTACCTTCTGCAGAAAAGGGCTGGCAGAGGTCTAGAGGCCTCAGTTTTGTGAGTGCTGAGGTCCTGTCATGCCTGGGGGGTGTGTACCTGCTGTGGCTGATGTGTTTCCACCCTGCTCAAGAAGCTCTCCCTATGGCAAAGCTGATTTGCTTTAAAGGGCATCAAATGTCCTGGAGGGGAGTTGCAAGGGGCAGTCCTCCTATCCTTAGGACCTGTGTGGAGTCCTGACCTGTGGCTGGGGTGTCAGATCACCTTTGAAAGAAGCAAAGGTCACAGGTAGATGTGCTCTGTTTGTGTCAAGCTGTGGAATTCTGACATTTGAAACATGTACAGCATCCCCTGTGCTGTGAGTGTCTAACTGGCTCACAAAGCCAGAACTCTCCTTTCCTTTCTCATTCAGGTGCTGTCTCTTATCTCCATTGCTGTAGATGTTTCCTTTCATCCTCTTCAAGAGGCCTCCTGCTGCCTCTTAAATCTTTTTGTTCATCTCATTTATGTACTGCAGCCCACTCCAACACCTGATAAGGCTGAGAGAGGGTGATGAAGATTACAGCTTTCCTTCTTGGCCAGGGGCTGGGAATTGCTTTCCATGCAGGGGTGCCAAGATTGTTGAAGGGAAGGCTGGACTGTGCCCTTCCACGGGTGTTTGGCCAGAGAATGACCTCCTGGGGCATGCAGATCTTTAGGAAGCAACTGTGTTGTTCAGCTGGTGCTGGTTGTGAGCCTTTTTCCTTTTTTAAACTGCCTTCATCTTGACCCATGAGATTTCTTTGCCAACCCATATCCCCTCATGCTGAGGAGGGAAGGGATAAAGCAGCTTGGTGGGCACTTGGCATCCAACCAAGGTCAACTCACCACAGGTGTGCAATCTTCATTCCTTGCTCTATTTGTGCTGTGACTGCTTTGGACTACAGTTACCTTTAATTGCTGGCTCTGCTGGAGCTGGTTATGTCTCTTCCAGTGAATGGTTTGGAGGTCCTTGCTCCCAAACAACAAAGCCACTTACCACCACTTATCTTTTAAATCAGAGCTTATATTTAGCCAGTGCCTTCCACTCAGGCTGCTTCTCCACACCTGCACAGAGAAAAGCCATGCAATCCTTCTGTTCACAGAAGGATTTGAATGCTCTCCTCCAGCCCTGCTGCTGCAGCTGGGCTGGGGTGCAGTGTCAAGAAGGACATCGTGTCTCACAGTATTCACCTTCATGTTGAGCTCAGTTATAGCAATTCCTTCCCTCCGATGATCACTGTAGAGTGAAAAAGTGTTCTAAGCATGTAGAAAGTCATTAAAGCCCACCTAGACGTCATGCAGAGGAGAGAGCAGCTGAGTTTCCCTGTTGTGAGTGTGAGAGGAGCTCTGCATCTCTTTCATGGGGGATGAAAAACAGAGCTCAGTGAGGGGAGAAGGTGCTCCAGATCCCAGATAGCTGGAGACTTCTGAAAATGAGTGCTGTAAGCCAGAAATGGGATTGTTTGCCCTGAAATCATTATTTCTTGGATTTAATGCAAGCTGGAGGGAACTGGGAGCAGTCTCAGCATTCCCCAGCCAGTTGTTTCTCTTTACACAGAGCCCCAGGGACAGAAACTGCTGCAAGAAGTTACCTTCAGTGAGCACTGGCTCCACCATCCAGAGCTGTGCTCTCATCAGCACTGCAGAAACTGAGGCAGTGGGCAGGGAAATTGTCCTTTCCAGTGATCACGGCTTTGGGACAGATAGCTGGGGAGACAGTGTTTGGAGGACATGGTGCCTTAAAGCAAGACACCATTGCCCCCAGTTCTTTTGGTCCTGGGTGACCTGCACCCAGCAGACAGGACACTTTTTTCCACCATTGCAAGACTGGCCATGTGGTGTCATCAGAGTTGGTGAGTGGCTGAAACCCTGTCATAGCTTCATGTGGGAGGAGTGTTTGGGGCTGCAGCAGGAGAGAGTGGGTTCAGAGGATGCTCTGCAGTGCCATGGCTGGCTGTCTCTGCCAAGGACCACATGCCCTGCTGTCTGCCTGACCGTGCTCTGTGCAGGAGAAGATGCCAATGAGAGGGCAAAGAGCCCTCATCTAATTATTGTGCTATATTTGTACATGAGAGAGGGGAAGTGAGCAAGAGATACATACCGATGCTGGGAACTCAATGACCTTAAGTGGGTGAATTGAGACACAGGGCACTCCAATTAAGGTGTTGGTTTTGGGTTTTTCTTTCTTTTTGCACACAATTACTCCTCTTTGCTCTGCCTGCCTGGGAGGCTGGACTACCTGTGGTGCTTCCTGGGGCAGGATGTGTGTCCCTCTGAGGGACCTTGGGACAAAACAGGAGGGGTGCAGGGACCAGCAGGCAGGGTCAGACAGCAGCAGGGGACAGCCTGTCCCACAGAGAGGGTTTGTGATAACACCCTTTTGGCGCTGGCCATGCACAGAGTGAAATGAAATGCACCATTCTCTTGACAGAGTCTCAAAATGCCATTAAGGGATCAGAGCGTGCTCCAGCCCTGTGTGCCTCGATGCTGGCAGCAGGCAGGGGAATGAAATAATTGATTGGCTTCTTCCTGTGATCCAAAAGGGTTTCGATGTCAGGCCATTCATTGTGGTGGCTAGAATACTAACACAATTCATTTGAGCTGCAGCCCCGCAAATGGGTGACTATACTAATGGCTAATCCGGGATGATGGATGGGCTGGGGGAGATGCTACTGCTGAGTAAGGAGAAGGCAGAAGGAGGAGAGGAGGCAGCAACAGGCTGGGACCCAGCAGGCACTTTCTCAGCTGTTCCCCAGCCAGGGTGGGAGCTTGAGGGGGAAGACAGTGGGCAAGCAGGTTGGGCAAGTATCCATGCCCCAGTCCCTTCTGCTCAGGGTGGTCACATGAGAGGTAACAGATGAATTTAGTCATCTGATTTTTGCCAGGTCTGGACAAAGTAACAAAGAGATGACAAGTTCTCTCTCTGTCCTCCCTGAAGCCCTTCCTAAAATTCAGATATATTTATTTACTTTTAATTAAAAGTGCTTTGGGATTGCCAGCATCTTCAAATAAATGAAAGGCAAAGCTGAATGCAAAAGAGAGGGCAGCAAGAGACAATAAGATTAGCAAAGTCAGGGGAGGGCAATCATGGTAATTAGCAGCAGAAAGGGGCTGGCCTGTTCATTGGCACACCAGCACAAACCTTCTGTGGATCCAGTGACTGGTCCCACCTCCCCAGGCAGAAGCACATCACTATGTTTCAGGAGCATTATTCTTGATTTACATTGGGCTGAGTAGGAGAAGTGATTGTGGTCCCCTGCCCTGCTTCAAGGCAGGGGAAGGGAATGTCTATTGCATCCCACCTCCAAACCGTGGCTTGTGCTGAGGATTCAGTTCATGGCAGAGCTGGTGGCTCCCAGGGGGAGGACTGGGGCTTGTCAGACTTCTGGTTCATTCTGCATAGGAGGGACCATGCTTGGCTCTCACAGCAGCACCTTTCCACCCAAAAAGCAGCTTCTATGCTTTGTGGACGTGAACAGATTGAGTTTAAATGGTTGCAGATCAAGGAGCCTTTTGTGGTTATTGATCACCTCCTGATTACTCCAGCACTTGGTATTCAGCTTGTAAATAAGATTACAGGGTAAATCTAAAATGGAAACAGGCAGATTATAAAATTCTGCTCATTTACAATAAGCTCAAAGAACTTTCCCCGCTCTGCTCCCCCTCCAGCTTTATTACGAAGTCCAATAAAATACCCTGGGGACAAGAAGGAAGCGAGAGGAACAATTCAAAGGGAACATCAAAAGCCACCTCCATTCATTTTAGCGTGTTAAGTAATAGGCACAGAGAGATGCTCCCAGCCACACCTGGCAGCTGCTCCAAGTGCAGCAGCCCAGGCACTTCCCTGCCATCCCCAGCCAGCTCTGCTCAGCCTGGGGCTTCACCTCCTCCACGTTTGGAAAGGCAGACCCAGCCCCATGTGCTTTTGTAAGATCTCAGATAAGTTTCTATTTTCATGGCAAGCATTTCAAGTGTTAGATGGGGAGTTCAATAGGCTGTTCGCAGTTTTCAGCCCATCTCTGCAAAAGAGGAGTAAACCAAATGCTTTGCAGCTAAAAATAATGTATTCCTCTTCTTTCCCTGTGCTGCTGCAGTGCTGTCCTTTGGGCTCCTAGCAGTGCCAAGTGTCCTGGATATACCAAGACAAGCTAAAGGAGACTGTGATTTAATGGCAGGATATTTAAGAGCTATGAGCACCTTTGTCAGCCCTGGAAACATCAGTCTTGTGATATCAAGTGGCTGAAGTAAGTCCCAGCTCCTGGAATCACAGCAATTAGAATTTTCAGACCTGGTCTCTTCCACTGGCCAGCCATGGGAGGTTTCTCCCAGCTCCATTCTCTGAGGGCAGGGAAAGCATCTCCCTGCTTTGAGCAGCAGCCAGGACATCACCACAGGGAGCTGTGCAGGTACTGTCCAGAAAGTAGGGCTTCTCTGGAACTTCTTTGTGGCTGCTACTGCTTTAAGCAAGGGAAAAGATCTCCTTGAGTTAATTTAGGACCTGACACTATCCTGTTTCATGGTTTAGGAGGATGGGTTATTCTATCTTTCCCCTGTGGGGTCTTGAGCAAACTTGAGAACATCTGGTCTAAATTGTGCTTTTCCCTATGAATCTTTGAAATGATCCACCCTTGGCAGGAATTATTCTAAGTTATTATGTTTCATTGCCATGTCAGGGAAAGCTGTAGCCCCCATCCTCTGGGAAGATTTGCACTCCCTGGTGTTTACAGCAGGTTGTGTCCTCACTGCTGGCAGTGGGGCATCTCTGCTGTGCTCCTCAGGAGTGTCAGCACTGACACCAAGGATGGAGTGCTTTTGTGGCACACTCGTTCCTTCAAGAATTAGGCTTTTAAATATAGCAGGATTGACTTGAAATCCCAGATTAATTCATTTTTAAATACCAGCTCTTGGATTGTCATCCTCTGCTTCTAGGGGTGTATCCCCAAGCCTCACTGGGTGTTTATGAGATCTTGAAATTTAATCCTTAAAGAATGCATTAAAACTTCAGTTCCTTGTGCAGTCCTGTGATTTCAGAGTCTGAAGTCTGAAGGAGGAAACAAACATCATACCCATGATGAGACAATGAGAATCAGCAGCATTTTGTGCTGGTGGGAGTGGGACATCAGAAGCCTCATGCTGATCCCTGTGGACTTTGTGCTTTCACAGCCTTTGAAAAGCCACTGATATTCCCCCTTTTCCTGTGTTAAGAGGAGACAAAAACTTCTGCTTTCTTCAGGGCAAAGATTTCTGTTTGTGATCCACAGATGTGGGGTATCCATGGATTATTGCTTGGGGTAAGGAAAAAAATAAAGCATCTGCAGTCTGTACAGGTGCAGAGTGAATTTCCAGAGGGGATTGTGCCTCCTTGGGAATACTCAATGGCATCTACAAAGCCCTTTCACACGTGGTTTCTGACTGCAAAGGGATGAGGCAGCCTCTGAGCCACAGAATCATCGACATGAAGCTTTCAGATATTTGCAAGTCCAGCTGAAGGTCCTTTCCCCATGTACAGTTTCAAGCCCACAACCTCATCCAGCTGCTGGGAAATCTGTGGGGTTTCAGCAGAAAAAACCCACCTGCCACTCAAGAAACACTTGTCACATTCCACAGCCCCACTGCTGCTGGGGTGGAGCAGCTGAGGAGCAAAGCCTGCAGCCTCATTTCCCCAGCAAGAGAAGACCCCTCCAGCCTTCAAATTGCCCACAAGAATTCACACCCATGCTGAGAAAAAAAAAAAAAAAAAATGCCACCTCCTATCCAGAAAGGTTAAAAGACAGGAAAAAGTTAAAAACAACTCTGAAAAATGACTGCTGAGAATAGAAATATATGTGTGTGTAACCACTGTTGCCTTGCTGTATGCATGCTTGAAATGCAGGTGCCCACTGCTGGCCCTGCTGTGCTGGAGCCAGGGTCTGGGGAATGGAGCAGGAATATGCTCCACTCCTGGGGCTGGGGATGGTGCCATCCTCTCCCCAGGGTGGGCATCCCTGTGCCAAAAGTGGGGAGTGCTTGAGCAAGGGACAGGGAGGGGAAAACGCAGAAACACTAATGACCCCTCATCCCAGAGCTGCTTGAATGAGCTCAGGTTTCTTCTGCCAATGCCAACCCCCTTCCTCATCCTCAGGGGAGGGGCTTTCCTGGGTGCTGTTACTCCCACCAGTGCCCTGGGAGCACACCTATTGTCCTATGGGACAGGCAAGGGCCACCCTGACCCCAGACACAACCTTTCTTTCAGCCCACTGCTCATCAGATGCCCTTTGATCCACCCAGGCAGGGAGCACCCAGGACTGGAGGGTCACTGCACACCCCAGTCCCACAAATCCCACTGCCACCAGTGCTCCATCCTGCAGGCTCACCACTGTGGAGGGATGATATATAATGTAGGCAGGGAACTGGGGCATAAACACGTGCCAAGACTGAGAATGCCAATATCTGAATGCCTTCAGTTCCTCCAAATAAATCACTGCGTGACTCTAATTATCACACTTGCCCTGGGTACCCACCAGCTTAATACGGAAAATGAGTGTGGAGGATTTATTACTGCTGATCCTTGATCTTTCATTTTTGATATTAAAACATGTTTAATTCATTGCAATGTAGATTAAAGGAAGGGAGGCCATGGGCAGACTCTGGTTTGCTTGTGGAGAATTTGGTTGCTGGGGCTCCAGCAGCACTGCTTGCATCAGGAGCTGGGCAGTGCTGCCTCCTGCACTCTTCCATGCTGACTGAGAGTCCAGCTCTGGCTGAATTGTGTTTGATTTCACCATCACAGCTTCTCTGGCTGTGGATTTATGGTTGTTTAGACACTAAGTCTATGGAGACTGTGTTGTAAATGTATTATTTTCCCTGGACAGATGGGTTACAGCAGAGCTTATAACACTGCTAGATGTGACAGAAGTGGAGGTTTCTGAGGTTTTAAGCTTTCCAAAATAAGTGGCCATCTCTGTGGGTATGAATCAGCTCTTGCTTTCAGAAAATGTCTTTTTTATACTACAAGAGCCTTGACCTTCAGTGCCTGGTTTGCATTGAATCTTCAACTACTGTGACAGTATGTTACACACAGCCTGGGAGTGTGCTGCAGAGCTGTTTTTTGCAGTGTAGCTCCTGCAGGATCATGACACCTTGGCCACTTACTCTAATGCCTTGGCCGCTGCTCTGGTGCCAACAGGATGCCCAGCAGGTGCAGGGATCAGGCTGACAGCCCCACTGCCTGTGGCCATGTTAAAGGCTCACAGGAGCATCATTATCCACCCTGAGCACACACACACCTGCACACTTGGGCTGGCCAGTGCATGTGAGTCTGGGCAGAGCATTCCTGGGACCACAGCAGCCCTTGATCACAGGGTCCCAAAGGGATGGGGGGGTCAGGGATGAGAAGACACAGAGCAGACACATCTCCACTGAGCTTATGGTTCCCTCCAACCAGGGTAGCACAGGCCAGGTGGGGAAAAGGTTGAGGAGAGGGTAAAGCAAAATGAAGGCAAGGAAGCCCTGAGCAGACAGGCTCACTGGTGACACTGGTGGCATCCCACAGAGCACTTCCCTGGCCAGGCAGCCCAGGTTCTTGCACACACACCTTCCACAGTGATGGTGAGCTGGGCACCAGGTGTGAGCCAGGTGGCAGCATCTGCTCCTCTGGCCTGACAGGAGTGATCTGCATCAGCTCACTCCATCCATCCATTCATCCATCCAAGTGCATTTCCATTTCCCCTGATTACATCCCTGACTGCAGCTCAGGCTCATGTGAAGTGTGACTCATGCAGAGCAAGGCAAGCAGGAGGAGTGGCTACTGCTGAATAATTTGTCCCTGCTGTGAGCTCAGTGTCCCCCTCTCATGAGAAGGTGGTGCACCATGTCACTATGGCCCAGAAAGAGGAGGAGGAGGATGTCACCTCAGGCTGCATGTTGCCCCTGCCCTTGGCTTGTGGGGGAATGAGGATCTGCACTCCCTCTTTTCCCAGTGCATCTCCAGTCCTGTGGCATCAGACCACCCCTCCCAGGGCAGCTGTGAGCAGCTGCACGGGTCAGACACCCCCTGAAACACCCATGAAATGCACAGGATGAGATCCATTCCTCTGATCACATCTGGTCAGGATGTGTCTGCATTTTGGGGCACGTGAGGAAGGGCGAGTCCTGGAGGAAACCATCCTTGTTAGTTGGCTGGAGGGAGAAATCACTCTCTGGTGCATGAGAGCATTTTATCTTTTGAGGTCCCATCCACAACTCTGCAAAGCCCACTCTCCTCCTGGCAATGCTGATGTGCATCTGACAGGAGCAGAGCTGGTCCAGCCACAGGGCTGAAAAGGGGAAGAAAGGAGAAGAGAAAAGCATGGAAAGGAAATGAAGAGAAGAGAAACCAATTGGTCAACCCATCACCTCCTCCCCCCTGCACTCCAGCTCCAGCAGCTCCCTGAACCAGGAGCAAGCCCAGCACTGAGCTCTCACCTGTGGCTGTGCTGGCAGGACAGAGGATGCAGGATGCACCCCAGAGGTGTGTGACAGGAGGCACACCAAGCTCCAAACCTGCCCCACAGAAGATCTGCCTCCTGGGCACTGTATTGTCCCACCATGGGGACACGGATGGGAAAGTGGCAGCGCTTCACATCACCATGGCAACCCGTGGAGAACAGCTCCACTGAGCAAATCCTGCATCCCTAGGATGAGCTTTGGCAAATCAATAACCCCAGCAGAGACAGACAGGGTTGGGCTAGGAGACCCTCTTGGGGGCTTGGGGACAGGGGTATCTCTGCACTCTGAGCATCAATTTGCTAATCCACTTGGGAGCAGTTTTGTGCTGTACCAAAACAGCTGAGCCAGAGGTGCTGCTTCTTCAGCTGCAGTGGCCCAGCACTGACAGTGTTTCTCCCCAGCTCTGTTGGGGAATTTCTCTGCTTCTTCCCCAGCTCTGTTGGGGAGTTTCTCTGCTGGTGAGGCTCTTGGTGGAGCCTTGGTTAGTGCATGGCAAGTGAGAGACTGCGTCACACCGAACTGATGGGGAGCTGGCGTCCCCTGCGCTGATGGAGCTGATTAGGAAAATGTTCCTGCATTTCTAATGCTGCAGAGATTTGGGCCAAGAAGCTCCTCAGAGGAAACCAGCAGCCTCAAGATGCTCTTGCAAAACACAGTGTTTCTGCCCCAGTGGACAGCTCCCGTGGGGTGCGCTCCCACCTTCCTGCTGTGGTGACACACAGGTGCCTCTCTGCACCTCCACTTTTCTGGTTCATCATCGTGGCCCCACACGGGGCCAGTGCACGGGTGGGAGAGTGGGGCTGCCCTGCTTTACCCCTGCCATTTCTGAAGCTTCCGATCCCTTCACACCTCCTGGAAAAGGAGGCTTTGATGAGTCCCATTTTGGGGGAAAGCCCTGGGGGCTGGGTGCAGGCAGTGCTGCCTGTTATGCTTCCCACCCTCCTGGCATCTGCCTGGGGTGAGGTCCTGCCTGATCAGCATTGCCCAGCCCCAAAGAAGCCTCTCTGTCCCAGCATGTCCCTGAGACACAGTGCACATCCCAGGGCTTCCCAACAGCCTGGCATGGACACAGTGCTGTGCCTGAGCCTTCCCAAAGCAATGTCCAGTGGTAATCTCATGTGTAATGAGTCTGTGTGCTCAACATGGGGCAGAGTCCCCATCTTCCCATCCCTGCCGGTGTCTGCCAGCAGTTGCTCTTCAGTCTCAGCTGAACCTTTCAAACCATGGATGAATGTGCCATCACACCACAGCAGTTGTTCAATCCTGTGGCCACCTTGCCAAGCTCCCTGTCCTTTGTTCAGGGCGAGAACTTTACCTGTAGGTACCAGCCATCCCCGCTGCCTTCCCTTTCCCCCTCTCTGCTCCATCCCCCACTTACAGCCTTCCCCCAGTGCCCACATTTATTTGGGGTTGATTTGTGCTGTGGCAGAAAAGCCATTAAAGCATTCTTGTTAGTACAGACAGAAGGACGCCTGCTGTGTGCCCATGGCCACGTTAGAAAGCCGGATGAGGGCAGTAAATAAAGTTTCACTCTATTACAATGATTGGAAAGTCTTGAACGAGAGCAGCAGGCTGGCAGAGCTGCAGAGAAGGTGTCCTCTAAGGGGCAATTGCTGAACAGCAATCTGCCAGCACTGTGCTTTTGGTCCCCATTTATCTTTCTGCCTAACCAGAGATGATTTCAAGCTCCTTGTGCTGCCTGGGGCGCCGAGGTGGCCATGGGTGCCCCTGGGGTGCTCTTGTGGGACAGGGCAAGGTGGAAATCTCCTTAAGAGCAGAGGTCTGGCATTTCACTGGGCAAAGCAAATCTGCTTCCAGAGGGTCATGAAGAAACAGAAAAAACACAGGAAGGGTCTGTTCTGCCACAAGCTGCCCTGAGCCAGAGCAGCAGCTGTCCCTGGCTGGGAGGTAGAGGATGGTGGAGATCTCCACTCCTGCTATCTCCCTTCCTGACCTCAGTACCTCTGTCTGCTGGTTTCATCCCCAGCACAACAGCAACTCAGCTTTCCTCTCCTCCCTGGGTGTTGGGAGACTTAATTCATTAGCATTAATGAAGTGTGCCTGGCTCTGCTGCAGAAGCGCCATGGTACAGCTCAGCTGAAGGTGTCTCTAGAGATGCTGACAGGGGGAAGGTGCTGTCAGCACTGGGTAGTTATAGCCCTCAGTTTCCCCTGCTGCTGAGTCACAGCCAGGCTCTGTTGCAGAACAGGCTGTTAAGTAGCTTTTTAGGGTTTATGGGATCCCTGGTCCATTACAGCATGTCTGAGCAGCTCCACTGTCCCTGCAATGGGCCGGGCTGGCAGCAAGGGCTGATCTCAGTGGGATGCTGCCCCAGCCCCAAAGACACAGGCTTTCTCCCACAGGATCAGGAGAGGGGCAATGCACACTCAAGGACTTGAAGTCCTTAACTCATCACTCTGAAGGGCAGCACCAGGTGTCTAAAATTAGACTCCTACATCCTAATTTAGGTACTTCAAAAAATAGACCAATTTGTGTATTCCTTTCCCTCTGCTGGCATGGCTCAGCATCCAGAGACTTCCAGGGAGGTGCTCTGGTTTTGGGTATGTCAGAGCAACCCAGCAGCACCAGGTGTAAGAAGCCCAAATCGTCCTGTATCCCTGATTTACCCTGAATAGAAAAAGAGGAGCTGGTGCAGTTCTCCTACCTCTGGAAGGGAGAGCCCTCCTGGTGCTACAGGAGCCTGGTGGCTGGCAAGTGGCTTCACCAGCAGCTGTTAATCAGCATTATAAACCAGCATCCTGGTCCCAGGCCTCAGCTTATCCATGGTGGGCTGGGGTTGCACCTCAGCCTGGCTATGCCCCAAGGGTTTTCTGATACCAAAGTCGTGTCCCTGTAGCACCTCCCTGGCCGCATGTGGCCTCTCCAGCCTCCAGGAGCGACCAGAGTTGTTTGACCCCTCTTGATCCCACGACAGGTAACCAACATGGTAGGAAAAGGCTGGACACTGTTGGCAGCGTGGAGACCCAGCTGGGGGATATAGCCCTGCGTAGGGAAAGCCATGGGGTCAAATCAATGCCATCCTGGTCCCTGCCAGGGGATGCTCACTGGGGTGGCTCTTGCTGCTCACTCCCAGTGCCTGGAAAGACGAGTGACAGCCCGGCAGCTGCAGCTGGAGTGATATCTGCCTGTGCACGTTTCATAGTACACGTGTCCCATTAAGAAAAAGATCAGAGTTCCCAGGAGCTAAAAATAACAGCAGGCAGTGGAGTTTGTCCAGGAGACAGTAAGGGATGCGGGGGCGTGGAGCAGAAGGTGTAATTTCACTGCCGGCTCCTCCAGTGATGACAGGGTGCAGGGTAATGAATCAAGCCATGGCGCAGGGGAATCGCTGCTGGAGGAGCAGCCTGGTGCCGTGGTAACTGAGCTCTGGCTGCCTCGCTCCTTGTCTGACCTGCAGAAGGTGCAGGGTGCTGCGAGGAAGCAGAGCTGGGTCCCAGGGGTGCCCTGGGGGTGTGCCGGGGTGCAGCGGGGAAGGACAGAGCTGCCACGGTGCCTCCCAGCAGGCACCCGTGTGGAGATGCTGGGGCAGCAGCATCCTGGAGGGATGGGGTGGGAGCTGTAGGACCCTGTAATCTGTGAGTGACAGGACTGCTCTCTGTATGGCAACCTCTGAATGAAAGAGTGAGTGCAAACACAGATCCTAATTACCACAGCTCCTCCAGAGCCAGCTCTGCCTGCTCTGCCCAAGCTGTCAGATGCTCTCTAGCAAGTGCCTCCATCTCCTTTCTGTGACTGAAATGAAGCTATTTATTCTCCCCTCGAGATCCAGCAGCTTCTGTTTCACCACTGGTTGAACAGCTGGGAGAAAGAGCAGGAGGAACAAGGAGGGGAGAAACCCCTGTAGCTCTTTTTAGCAGAATCAGTAGGACCATGAAGTCCAAGCCCCATGTGACACAGAGGTAACAGAGACCAGTGTCTGTCCTGAGTCTAGGAAGCAACTGCCCTGAAGTGAGCCTTGCCGGGAAAATGACCTTCATTCCCTGTCAGTGGCATAGGGAAAGTGATGGGCAAAGGAATGTGCTTTTCAGGATAATTTAACTTGTTGCCCTTCAGGTCTTGCATCCCAGCCTGGGCTAGAGCACCTGGCAGGTCCTGGATAATCCTGTGAAGATAAGATGAGAGAGCTGGGGTAGTTCAGTGTGAAGATGAGAAGGGAGACCTTAGAGCCCCTTCCAGTGCCTAAGGGGGCTACAAGAAAGCTGGAGTGGGACTTTGGACAAGGGCATAGAGTGACAGGATAAGGGGGAATGGCCTTAAATTGAAAGAAGGCAGGGTTAGATTAGATATTAGGAAGAAAGTCTCTACTGTGAGGGTGGTGAGACAGTGGCACAGGTTGCCCAGAGAAGCTGTGGCTGCCCCATCCCTGGAAGTGTTCAAGGCCAGGTTGGATGGGTCTTGGAACAACCTGGTCTAGTGGAAGGTGTCCCTGCCCGTGGCAGGGGCATTGGAACAAGATGGTCTTTAAGGTCCCT
>JAWWEE010000142.1:16435072-16493545 GCA_035221455.1 Xenops minutus | reverse complement strand
GCTAGTGGAAGGTGTCCCTGCCCATGGCAGGGGCATTGGAACAAGATGGTCTTTAAGGTCCCTTCCAACCCAAACCACTCTGTGATTCTAACTCCAGCAGTCTCCTAGCACAGCCTGGAAGGGAAACCACAAAAAAACAAACATAGTAACAGGTCCAATTAGCAAAGGCGTTTGGCTTCCCAGCACCGCTACCCATTGCTGCTGGCTTTTGGAAGTGGCTGGGTGAGATGACTGGCAGCTCCAGCAGCTTTGTGCAGATGGACCCATCTAGCCTCTAGCTGGAGATTTGTTGTCTCCCCAGTCAGCTCTGGCACTTCACTGCTGCTGCAGCTGGGAACTGACAGTCAGTATCCATCACCTCTCCCATAGCCAACCTCACCCTGCTGGGATCTCCTGGTGGGTCAGCACCCATGGCAGCACTACAGAGTAGCTGTTCCCTGGGTGCTGCACCCCTGCAAGGGCTGGGCTTGGAGCCCCAAGTGCACAGCTTGCTCTGCCCCAGGGCTTTGGGCTGGGAGTGCTCCTGGATTTGTGGGGGCTCTTAATCCCCCAGCCTGGCTTTCCTGGGTGGCTGTGCTGCCTGGGCATGCTTGTCCCTCTGGCTTGCCCTCAGCTTTGGGGTGAAACCTGATACCTGTTTAAATCTGAGAAATCCTAAAGATGATATCTGACATGTTTCTTGAAAATTGGCCACTGAGTGGAAGACAGAAACCCCTTTTCCTGCCCTCCATGGTGGGTAAAAAAAAATCTAGTTTCAACTATGAGACAAATCCACAATGGTATGGCCTTCCTTGGTACCTGTTAAACCCCTGTCTGTCTCTTCTGTTTACTTGGCCCAGACATGAGTGACTGCAGCAACACTGGTACAGAGTACCATGTCCTGGGAGGAGCATGAGATGTGAACCTGGGGCTGCCCCAGTCTGTCTGGACCAGAAAGGCTCCTTGGCACACCTGTAAGCAATAGCATTGATCTGACATTTCCTGTACAAACCCCGTCAAAACTCTCCACCTTGCTGTGGTGGCCAGAAGTGAGTGTCCATTTCCTTGAGCCCAAAGCTGTGCCATGGTCATGTGCAAAGGCAGCTTTGTGTCACCTGTGTGGCAGTTCCTGGGCTGCTGGAGATGCTTTCCCACGAGGAACAATGTGAGACCACTGGAACAGACTCCCCAGTACAGTGGTCACGGCCCCAAGGCTGTCAGAGTTCAAGAAGCATTTGGAGAACACTCCCAGGTGGGATTGCTGAGGTGTCCTCAGCAGGGCCAGGAGATGGATTCCAGTGATCCTTATGTATCCTTTCCACTTCAGGATATTCCATGATTTTGTGATCTCCAAAGCCCTCTAAAATAATTGCAGGTGCCAGCATGTCCTGCCCACTGGTGACAAACCTGTTGGAAAAGGTAGTGGTCTCCCCCTACTCCCAGCTCTGCTCCCTTGTGCTGCTGCTCTCCTCCCAGCTGGTGAGCCTGTTGCTTATATAAACCACTCACTCTCGAGCATTGATAGAGCTGTTTGCCTCCCACCCCACTGGGCTCTGCAAGCTCATTTTATTTTTATTTGGCTTAATGGGATGTTTACTCCACAACAGCCTTTCCCCTACACCCAGCAGGAGGGACTCTGAACCATCACCCCAACAATGCTCTGACTTTCCCACTGCGCTGGGAGCAGACGTGAGCTCCCTTCCTGCTGCAGCTCCCAAAGCTGTTGGGGTTGAATGCTGGTCCCCAAATCCCATCGAGAGATCTTGTGCTCATCCAGGCTCATTTCTGCCCTGGGAAGAAGCTCCTCTTACGGTTTGGAGTCTGAGGACTCTTCAGCCTTGGGCAGGTAGGGCTGAGGCTGGGATGTGTGCCAGAGTCCTGCCATGTCGTGACAGTGCAGCTATACCCAGGCGACAGGGATCTGGTGCAACAGCTGCCAGGCTTGTTTCATGACAACTGCCAAACAGGCATCAGGTAGTCGTGATTTCTCCTACTCGCTCTGACTTGGAGCGAGGGACAGAGTAGGAGGGGGCTGCTCTGCTTCTCTTGTAGAATAAAGAAAACCCAGGTATGCACAGATGCCTTTTTCATCTGTCCGCCTTACACTTGTACTCCTCACCTTCTGTTTTCATCTAATCCCCCTCTTTGCTGCTCCTGGGGCAGTGAGGGTTGTACCAGAGTGGGTGTTCTTATAGCTGCAATTGCTACCATCAGCACTGGTTTGATCAGTGGCTGTGCATATTTGTTCCATGATAGGTCTGTCATCTGCCTTTACTCTAGCGCTGGGGTAGCCTGCCTGCTATGCATTGCTTTGGAGAACAAGAGCCCCCTGGAAGTTTGCTTCTTGCTTTCCAACAGCTCTGTGGTGTAGGTTTATTATCTTTTTCTCACATCCCTTCTGCTGTTCCTTCTGACTCTACCAAGAGCCTCAGAAGAGTCTCATCTGAGGTTCTTCCAATGTTGCACTCGGCTGTGAAACTCTCATCTTGTCATCAGAGACAGCAAGAGTCCGGAGGCGGGAGTGGGAAGGGCAGCCAATTCACGAGAGGTTAATCCAGCACTGGGCACAAAGATGGGAGAGGGGCAAGTGTTGAAGTGCAAACCCAGCAGTCTTTGTCCCGTCCTGCAGCACGGAGCTGGGAAAATGCAGCACAGGGCACAGGAAGCCCACAGTATCCACAGGAAGGTGGTGTGTGATCATCACATTGTAGATTAGTAGATGTCAGAGGACGGTCTCTGAATTAACTGTACCAGGTAGTGAGTCTTAAAACATTTGAGAAGGACAAAGAATAACTCCAGAGCAACTATTCAGGTGCCCAAGGAACAGAAATAACCTTGTGTTTCCCTCCTGGGCAGCAAGCAGGATAGGGAGAAAGTTGTGCCTTACAGTTTCCCACTGCCTCCCAACTCTCACTCAACACCAACTGTGGAACAGCCTGCTGGGATATAAGCTATGCAAAAATAAGGAAACTTGGCCAAAAATGCAGCTTAGAGAGTAAAACTCTCACAGATGATACTGCTGCTCAGAGGCACTTACCTCCTGCTTTTAAGAAAGCTCTGTATCAGCCTCCAAAGGGAAAGAGAAAAACTGACAGGTGTATATAAGCAGTTGGGTGCAAACAAACAAACTCTCAAACTTCCCAAGGAACAGCTTATGTTTTGTGGGGGGTGTTTTCATGTACAGGCATACAGAGAGAGTGGAGTTTTTTGTTTGTTTTGGGGGTTTTCTTGTTTTGGGGTTTTGTGAGGAGTAAATTCTGATCTTGAAATCTAGGAAACCATTTGAGCTTTTCTATATCTTTTCAATCTTCATTCAGGATATATTTTTTTTAATGTTCATAGATGTATCTGTAAAGGGCAAAAAAATGCCAAGAGGTTTAAAATAGACATGTAAAAGAGACAATTAGATATCAACAGACGACCTTCAGAAGGTGTATGTTGTGTCAAACAAGGAAAATGGGAGAGGATATAAATTTGGGATGAGAGAAGTTTGAAGGTGTGACATGCCTAAAGCATAAGAACATGTATGAAGACAATGCCAAGGCTATTTGAAGGAAGACAGGCAGTGCTGTGCTGAACTGTTGGGTTTCTGTGGTTGCAAAAAATTTCTAAAGGCATTGCACAAAACCAAAACTAAACTCTTTACATTAGGATATGCTGTGGACAATGTTGGAAAATTCACATGCTGTGCCCTTTCCTATGGCAGATAAATCTAAAGAACTCTCTTTAACAGAAATGTCAGAAAATGCTTTTGTAAAATACTGATGACCTGGAGAGAAAGAGATTGCCAGGATCAGGCAGGACTTCCCTATGGGCTCTGGAGGAGGAGCAGTGTGGAGTTACTGAGCCACCAATGAGGCTGGATACCCTGCTCCTGGGATGAACACTGGGATCCTATAGATGGGAGGCAGCAAGTGTGGCTGCAATTTTTGTAAAAGCTAAGAGCCAGAAAACTGTATCCAAGTCCAACTTCTGTAGAGAGCAAATGAGTTGCTTGGAACTCTGATAAAGAATAGAATGGGAAGACATGGAAAGTGATTTAATGGAAGTCAGTCAGATTTTCAGTGGAAGAATTCATGGCTTGTAAATCTTATTCTTTCTTGAGGACATTACCCAGCTAATAGTGTACTTGAGTTCCCCAAATCCATGGTAACCTACCTCCCAGCCCTTGCTTCCCAATCTTTTCATAAGAAACGCACACAAGCCTCTTTTTATGCATTGATAATGTAGTTTCCTTAAGAGCTTTTGCTGATTTCTCCCTGCCAAGATTGGGAGGGTGGTTACCATGGAGTTACCTATGGACCAGCAAGCAAACAATCCCATGCATTTGGAAAAGAGGAAGAAGAGTAAGGTGTCAATGTTTGCACATCGTACGTAATGCCTGCAGGTAATTAACAAAAAAAGCCAATGAAGCACTGCAGAAGGGTCTCATGATGTCGAGCGAGCGGATGACAACATGGCAAACTGCATTAAAGGAGAAGTCCCACAGGCAGAGGGGCTTGCAGGGCTGGACAGCGGCGGCCCGAGACGGGCGGCTGCTCGGGGAGCGGGCGGGCAGGCTGGCTGGGCACCCGGGGCCGGGAAGGGGCGCGGGAGGTGCGGGGCTTTGCGGGGCCGCTCTGCCCGCAGCCTGCCCGGGCCGCCTCCAGGGGTGCGGGGCTGGTGCGGGGACACCCGGCAGGAGGGACCCGAGTGGTGCGGGGCCGGTGCGGGGACACCCGGCAGGAGGGACCCGAGGGATGCTTCGGCTGCGGACGGAGCCCGCGGCACGGGGGGCTTGAGGAGGCGGGCGAGGGGCTCCTCCGGTGAGCGCTGGCGGAGTCCCGGCCCCCCGGTACCCACCCGAGGGTCACCATCCGTGCGCACCGCGCAGGGACACACGGGGGGCGATGCCCTCCTGCCCCGGGCGGTGCGGGCGGGGGCCGAGCGGGCTCCGCAGCCCTCGAACTGGGGAGAGAGGGGGGGTCCGCCCGCCCTCCGCCCGCCCCGCGTCCCGCCCCGCCCCGCAGAGCCGCCGCCCGCCCTCGCCCCGCAGAGCATCGCCCCGCACCGCACCGCGCACCGCACCGCGGGGCCGGGAGCTGCGGGCCGGGCCGGCATGGCGGGGGCGGGCGCTGCGGGGCGGCGGCAGCAGCAGCATCACCAGCAGCAGCAGCAGCAGCAGCGGCGGCGGGGCCCGTCCGAGCGCTGAGGGCGGCGGCGGGCCATGGGGGCGGCGGCGGCGGGGGGCTGCGGGTGCCCTGCGGGTGCCCTGCCCTGCCCGCCCGCCGCGCCGCCCGCCTGAGCCGCGGGGCTACCTGAGGGAGCGGCGGCGGCGGACCCCAGGTGAGCCCTCCGCCCCGCCGTGGCGAGGGGTGCCCGCCGGGATGCGGGGCCGGGGCACCCGTCGGTGCCGCTCGCCGGAGTTCGGCGGCTGCCCCGGGATGCTCCGCAGGGAGCGAGGGGACTGCGAGCGGCGGGCACCGACCGCACCCTCCCCGCCACCTCCTCGCACCCCAGTCCCGGCCGCTCCCGAGGCGTGTCGGAAGGGATGCTCAGCTCCCCCGGGGCGCGGGGTGCCCCGAATCCATCGCTGGCGTGGAGGAGCTGGAGCAAAGCTCTGCCTCGTCCTCCGGTGGGAGCGCGGACCGCAGGGTCAGCTCTGGCCTTCTGCTGGTGCCAGAGGGGTGATGGGGTACCCCCTTCCCGGCCGGCCCGCCGCCCCATCTGCCTGTCGCAGCCAGGGTAGCCCTCGGATGATGTATCTGCGGGAAATACGGGACATGGTGCACGGCAGGAGAAATCCGGTGTGAGGGGCTGGGTCGGATCAGTGCAGCTGAGCACCGTGCACACCTGAGGTGGCTCTCCCCATCCCGGGGGCTCTGGGCAGGGCAAGGCTGGGCACAGAAAGTGGGGCTCAGGGCAGAGAGCTCCGCCGCTTCCCCCCCAGGTCACCTTGGCATGCTCCCGGGTGGCAACGATCTTGGTATTAGTCTGGTATCATGGCAGTTGCCGTCATGAATTGTGTCTGATTGAGCTGAAAGAACAGAGACGAATGTACTTGGCTCCTGGCTTGAGGCTTGTTTGGGTTTTTTCCCTCATTTTCCTATTCTACAGCAATTTGGATGGGATGAGTTTTCCTCCTTGTCAGCAGCAGGACGGGTAGAGAGACGTGTCTTGCTTTTGAGGAAGGGCAATTTGAAAACGTTCTCACCTTTCTCTTCTGTCATGACAACCTGTGTGCTGCACTCTGCCTTCAGGTGCCTCAGTTTCCCCCATGTTTACAAGGAGGAAAGAACACCTGGTTTGCACCAGGACAGGCTGAGATGTGTGCTCTTGTGTGTGAGAACCTCTCCTGGCATGAGACTACCTCGAGGGCGAGAATGGTTTGGGGTCAAGCCCAAGGGAGGCTGAGCCAGTGGCCTGTGTGTCTGCTGAGGGCAGGGGAGGGCTGGCACTGCCTCTCTTCTGGGCAAAGACCTGGGCAGGATGCTCCCCTCTGTTTAGCAGCTCTCCATACTCACCCATGCCCCTGAGCGAGCTGCTGGCATCCATGTTGTCCTGCAGTGAGTTCACACTTCACCTGAACAGCAAAAAGACAGCCTTTTTTTCTTTTTTCACTTAAACATCTCTGATCATCACCTGGCCAGACAGTGCCCTGTCCCTGTGCCTTTGAGCAGTGGCCTGTGGCTGAACCTGCAGCCTCCTGCTCTCTGGCTGCTTGGCTGAGGACCTGCTGCCGTGCTCATACCCCTGTGATGCTGAACTTTCCCTTGAATCTGCTGCCGTGCTGGCTGCCTCCTTCCACTGTGACCATCACCATGCAGCTGCCAGGGCAGTGGGGATCAGCTGTAAAAGCTGCTGGCTGGAGCTGGAACGTGACAGTGCAGGGCTGTGGTGGGGTTGGGAGTGGGCTCCAGGTGCTTTGGGGCTGTGTGCATCAAGGAGTGCTTGGTGCTGAGAGTCCTCAGGCTCTCTGATGCTGCTGCTGAAGTCTGGAGGCAGAAATCAGCCCCCTGGGCCACCCTTTCGAGGGTCTGTCTCTGGCAGTGTGGCTGCTCTCCTCATTTGGCAGTTCAATGTGCCAACTGCCCACTTGATTGGCATGGCAACAGCCACCACGGTGCTGCAGCACCACTTTGAAGCCCCAACTTCAGCACTGTTGCAGTCAATTGCTGCAAGACCCACCCGTGGAGGGGACACGGAGCGCTGCTGGCTAGGTGCTCCAGCATGGGTATCACCGAGCCACCAGCACCCCACAGCTGGAGCATATCTGCCTCTTCCAGCACTGCTGGTGCCAAGCTCCAGCTGTTGCATCTTGTCCTTGTGTGAAGTCCCCTGTCCTGTCCCAAGGATCAGTTCTTTTGGCTGCCAGCAGCTCACTCATGCCCATGAGTTTTTCGCAGCTCAGGGGAATTGGGGTCACTTGTTAAGGATGGACAGGTGGAGCAGGTGGAAAACCACATCCTCTTGGTACAGTGGCGGTTGTGGGGAGCACAGAGGGGATGCAACTGAAACAGGCTCAGGCTTGGTCCCTCTCTGTATGCCAAGGAGTGGGGTGCTGGGAAGCAAAGAGGTGCCATGAGACATGTTAGCGTGGACAGGGACTGGTTGGCCTCGTTTCCTGAGGCAGGAGGGCAGCTACGTGCCTGCAGTGGACAATAGTGAGCTTTTAGAGAGCTCTGGAGCTCATTTCAGTCTTGGAGTAAGGCAGTCTGAGCTTTGAACTGAAACTAAAAATCATAAAGTCCTGTCTACACAGGAGACGGACCTGAGAGGGAAGCACTAGGGTGAGAAGATGCTGTTTGCACCAGCTGCCTTCATGTTTTGCTTCCCCACCTGAGCTCCTGGGAGCTGACCTGCATGGTGGGGCTGAGCAGGGCTCTGGGACTTCCCCACGGATCTACAGAGATGGCATTTTACCTTCAGTTGCAGACCCATGATACCAGGAAGATGCTTTTATGGTTTTTTGGTGGCTGCACCCTGACACTGACAGACAAAGCCAGAAGTTCTCAGATCTGCCTTAGCCTTGGTCCTTCCTCCCTCCTGCTGAAATCACCAGCAAGCTTCTCTCCTGATTCATATCCATGAATTCAGTGTCATTTGCCAGGGCAGCTTCAGCCCTCAGGTACCATGGTTTTGTAGTGAAAAAAAGTGTTTGTTTAATGAACAAGGCTCAGATCATCTGAGGGTCTTCCATCAAAAGGACCCCCCCACTGTCCCTGGGGCTAGAGAAGCACGACTGCTCTCGTCTCTCCCATTATGGGGCAGAAATCAGTCCAGATTTCCCAGGGCTGAGATGCTTTTTGATGCCACCTTCCTCTCCCAGGGCTCAGCCATGGCATCGCTGGATGATGTTTCAGAGCCTGCAATGGGAGGAGGGAGGTGAGCTGATGTAATGGGGCTTTTTGCTCCCTGACAGAGCAGGTCATGTTTGGATGTGGTCCTCCCCATCCAGCACTCATCCACAGCACCAGGGCTGTGGGCTTGCTCCAGCTTTGGAATTAGGGAACAGAGACATGGGTCCACATGAGCCATGGCGATAAACACTTGGGACCATGGAAGGAAATTTGGTGCCTTCAAGACATGCAGCTCATCAAAGTGGTGGCCTCGGGCATTGTGGGTGGGAAGATAATTCTGGGTTTGTTGAAGGATGCATCTTTTTCCACTTGATCCAGACTCCCTAAAACAGTCTTTCTTCTTCTGTGGCTCCTGCTGGGAAGCTGTTCAGATCCTTGCTTCTTGGAGGGCTGGACATCTCAGATCTGGCTGAATATTATCTCTGGGTAGTTGGTGTGGCAGAACTGTCCTTTGGGTTCAGCCGTGCCCTGCCTTCTGTCATTCTCCCTCAAATGCTTGTGAGGGATTGCTGTCCTCTGCAAGGAGGGATTGCTCCTCCACAGCCTTCCCCTGTGAGGCTGGTGAGCTCTGCTCATCCTGCTCTGACTAGTCCCAGTGGGAGTTGTCCTTTCCTGAAAAAGGGGGGGAGGCCCTCCATGTACAAGAGCAGAGACTTCTGCAGCCAAGACAGAGAAATGATGGGCAGGAGCTACCTTTGAGGGCTTAACAGTGAAAAAGCTCTCTCAAGCCACACAAAGCAATGACCAAAACACCATGGCTGGGTGCAGGATGGTAGAGGAGCCTCAAATCTGGCACAGCCACAGCTGGACTCAGGGAACACAATGCCCAGTTTTAGTTTGTGCATGGCACAGGGAGTGCTCACATGCATTCACAGATGACCCTCTTCTTCCCCAAGGCTGCACAGATCCTCCACTGTGTAAAAATCAGTGTTTCTGCCTTGCAGTACCTTGTGGTCCCTGCTGGGATTAGAGAGACCCATGACTCCTTTCTCAGGTCCTGGAGGTGTTTAGTGGTGGAGTCGCATCCCCTTTAGAAGACAGGTCCCTTCACAGCCCCATCCTGTTGTGAGACAGAACCCTCGATCCATCCCTGCCTGCACAGGCTGAGCACGCACACTGGTGCCTGGTGACGCTGGGAACGCTTCTGAGCTCCCTTGCCATTCTCTCTCTCTTTTAAATTAATCAGGAGCTGGGCTCAGCAGCCAGTCAATAGCGGGACTTATCTCTTAAATAGCATTATCGATTGCCCAGGAAGCCTGGTTTTGTATCGATAGATACGTACACACACTGACAAGCTCTGTGCCAGGTCTTGCTGGTGAAAGGCATGGGGGAACGTGCAGAGATGGCTTGTTGCAGGTGGGAACGTGTGTGTGTCCACGTGAGGGAGATGCAGCTCTCCACTGGAGAGCAAGGTGAGACACCCTGGGGTCTTTGGTTAGGGACCCTTTGCATTTGACCAGCATTATTGTGCTTCCTTGACCACTCCTGAGTGTCTATCCCTTTCTTAGTAATATGTGACATTGTGATGCAGGACCTCTGCCAGCTTCCATTGCCTCTTTGTTTGCAGGGAGGATGCTGTACCCTTCCTTAGGAGATGTACAGATGTCTGCCCACATCTTGCATGGTCTCCTCAAAGGTCACTGACCCTGCAAGGATTCATCATGTGGGAGACTTGGGATAGACGTGCAAAATGAAATCTACTGTAGCATTTCCCGAAGGGGCTGGTTGGAGAGGAAGGTGGATGAGACAGGCTAGACCTGTCCTACCAGAGAGGGCTTTTCCTTGTGTGCATACCCCAGGCTGGTGGTGCAGGCTGTGAGCCCACACATGCAGGACGTGTGGTGGGACCTGGCTGAGCTCTGAGCAGCTGGAGCCATGGGAATGTGACAAGGGAGACAGCTCTCTGCCGTGCCTGCTCGGTGAAAGGCAAAGTGTGCTGCCCCCCTCGAGCTGACTCCCTCCAGGTAACAGTGAGTGAGGGCAGGAGGGTTCCCATGGGCTGTGGGGGCTTCACTGGCTTCGTCTCCTTGGGGCTCAGAGTGGCTCTCAGAGATGGCAGAGTGCTTGCAGCAGCCAAGTCGTGGCTTGCTGCTCAAGGTCCCTGTTGCCAAGGCTCCTGCACTGCACGTGCCTTCACAGCACAGGCGGCACAGCGTGGAGCCAGCCCCTGATGGGGGGAGTGGGTGTTGGTAGCACCACAGGAGAGGGCAGGGGACTGGAGCTGAGTGTGAACCAAAGCTGTTGTCCTTCCAGCTTTGGGCAGCACCACTGCTCTCCCTGAGGCAGCACTGTGTGCTGGGAGCCTGGCTGCTCTGTCCTCCAGGGTCGTGGAGCACAGCCAGGGTGCAGTGATGCTCGTGAGAGGAATTGCAAAACCTCTTGCCAGGTTTGCCGTAGCAAAGTTCGGGCTGTGGCTGTTTTGCATTGGTGCTGCAAAGCCCTGTTTTCCAGCCTTTCCCAGGGTTGGGAGCCCGGTGGCTGCCACAGCAGCAAGCCTTGCTCACCTCGCCACGTGTGCTAACTCACTGACTCTGCAGCATCACCCAGCATGGCCCCATGTCCCATACCCTGTGCTCAGCCTTGCTTTGGACCATGCTGCATGATGCTCTGCTCTCTCCTGGGATTAGCTAAGGCTCAGGAAAGCATCAGCTTGGCACAGGCACCTGAAATAGCACAGATGATCTGTGCAGTCAGATCGCCAAAGCCCAGTGGACAGGGTCTTGTAAGACCTCTGTGTGTGTCACTGTTTAGCTAATCAATGGGCATGAGAAGTTCTTGGGTGCTGTCATGCGGATGTGTACATGCATATAAATGTGAGTGTGTGTTTATATATGTGTGGCACTGTAAGATCTTTCTCCTGTTTAGACCCTATCAGCATTTTTCAAGACAATGCCTGCCCGCAGCGAGTGCCAGTTGCTTGATCTTAGCCAGCCAATCTATGCAGGGATCTCAGGAAAGAACAGTTGGGGTTTTATGAAGCTGGCATAATTTACAGCTAAAATAGCACACGAGATATATGTCCAATCCAATCTCCTTTGTAATCTTGTTTTCCTTTAAGCCTCCAGGGTGGTGATGGGGGGAGTAAGGAAAGAAAACTGCGAAGGCAGTTTATTACCCGTGCCAGGGAGATCTGCGTGATGCTCTCTATCAAATGACCTCAATTTGCAGAGGTTAAAGCTGGCCGTGGTGGTCCCTGCCTTGGAGGGGTGTCTCTTGCCTGTGCTGGGAGCGCTGAATGCAAATCTTTTTGCAGATGGCTGTGGGTACGTTCAGGACCATCCACACTGTGAAGCCATCCCAGTGCCTGCTCCCATGGCCAGGCAGAAAGAGCGATGCAATGCATCCGTGACCGTCGGGTTTGTGTCTCCCTAGCCAGCTCCCTTGGAAAAGGAATGGAATTATCTCACTGCCACTGCCTTTGTGGGTTGCATTTCTGTTTAGTTTTCAAACCACATATTGTCCCAGATCTCCTGCCAATAGCAGGGAGCAAACTGATAATGCAGCTGCTATTAATAAAGCAGCGTTGTTACATATTCATATCAGTCAGACTTGTAATTCCACAATGTTTTTTCAAAAGAAAAGGCAGTGCTTCACCAGGGCAATGGAGGAAGAGCTCAGGTGGGATGGTGTTGGCAGTGCCTTTCACCTGCATTAGCAGAACGTGCTCCCCTTGTGTTTCTTCCCGTGGGGATTCCCATGCTGAGCTGGCCTTGGGGTCCTCATCCACTTCCCCTTCAGCCTTCCTTCTCCCTGTGAGTGTGCAGCTAAAAGGTGGGATCCCAAAGGCAGTTCCAGAATCCCTGGAGCACTGTCACTGTGGGGAAACACGAGCGGTGCGAGACGAGGAAGCGCTGAATTCCAGCGGCTGGGTTGGCAGGAACAGCTCCGTGCTCTTCTCCATTTTATATAGAAATTTTCGCATATTATGTAAATTGCAAAGCAAAGTATGGGAAATCTGGGTATAAATCTGGGATGTATATATGTTTGTACAGCCATTAGAGAGGAAAGCATACCACAGAATCCTGGCCAATGGGTAAATATACTTGCACTGCCATTCCTGCAATAAAACATGCTTTTTGTCATTGCTACAGTATAAAAAAAAAAGTACTGTCTCCAGAACTATAGTAGCACTTTATGGTAAGCCATAAATTGGAAGAGATACCTAATTACTCGTAGAGTATTATGGAGGTGTCAGTAAGTGATTTCACCATTAAGGCCACACCACTACTTGTCCATAAAGCAAAATCCTCTGTCTCACTTCTCAGTGATTGAATTCAATGTCCAGCTTTGGCCAAATAAATCTTGAGAGGCTGAGCACGTTTTCCATGAAGGTTGTTCTGGAAACTTGCCCTTGCCCTCTGGCTGGGAATGTTCTGAAACTCAGCTGTAGGATCTCAAAGTCCTAAACCAAGCCTCCTGGTCCCCGAGCCTTTCCTGGCTCCTTCATCCCCGGTGCGTGTTGGGGCTGCTCCCATTGCATCTCTGCTTCCTCTGGCTCCCAGCACATGCCAGGAAGGGGAGCATGGTTGGTCCACCCAGGTCCGTGCTGGCAGCCCTGGGGAAGTGGGCTGGCATTGAGCCCTCCCGACAGTGGCTGTCAGTCGCTGCAGCAAACAGTTTCCAAGCAACTCTGTCTGCTGGTCTAAAAGGACTCTTGACAGAGGCATGTAATATTAAGGGAGCTGTGGAAGAGAGCAGTGCTAAAAGAGACACGGGAAGGGCAGCTGGTGTGGTGTCACCAATATCCTTCTGCCATCCATCATGCCACATGTGCTGTAACAAACCAGCTGAAATGCCTCTAGAGGCCTGGCAGGACTGCAGGCAGCTCTGGTTCCCAGCCTGACCCGATGGGATGCAGGCAGGCTGGACACAAGGCATTGCTGTCTTGCTGGCTCTTCAGCTGGGTGTTGGGGCAGATGTAGAGGAGGCAAAAGTTGTGGTCCCTGCCCCAAATAGCTTGTGTCTGAGGCCTCTTTCCTGCTTTGGCACCTTCTTTGAGCAGACCTGTTCCCCAGCATTGCTCAGCTGTGTCATAGCCTACAGTGGGTGCTCTGCTCATCTGGGTACAGGTGGGAGAAGAGCACTGGGTGGATCAGGTGGGTCTGCCTCCCTGTGTGGATATCCAGCCTTTGTCCATACCCTGCCATGTATTTCCTCTCTGGAGGCTTCACTGCCTCTTTCAGGTTATATTTCCTTGCTCTGCCTCTCTTTACTTCCAATGTTTCAGTCCTTCCTAGCATCCTGTGCCCACTTCTGTAGCTGTCAGCAGGCACCTTTGAGCATCCATGCCCTTCTCTTCATCTTTGTTATTGCTTGTTCCTGTTGGACTGTAATTGGGGGGCTTGGCCACCTGTAGACCATGGACTGGTCAGTACTGTGAATTCCAGGCAGCTCTGCATTCAGGTGGAAAGAGCAGTGGGGAGGAAGGCAGTGTCCACAGGCAGAACTCCAGAGAACCATGATGGTGCCTGGAAAAGTTCAGGTACAGCCCAAGGGGATATTACTGCCTGGATGCCTGAGCTAGTTTTTCCTGAGGGAAGCAAAAATACAGGCTGCAGCTTGTTGGCCTGGGGAGGTGGGTGGTGTGTAGGCAGGGGGGTGGTTTGGGTGCCTGCAGATAGCCCCTCTAGCATTGTTGGGTGGTCATAGGAAGAGGCAACCAGGGTCTTCATCAGCAAAAGCATGGGAGAGGCCAGCAGCATCAGCAGGGCTCCTGCCAGGGCTTCTGAGCTCTCTGGAATGTGAGCCCGAGGCAGGAGACACACCATGGCAGTGCTCACCAGGATGTGAGCTCTGATGCCCAAAGCTACAGCCTTTCTTTGGCAGAGTGAGTGTCTGGGAGGTGACAGGCAGGCGGGAACAAGTCCACTTAGTCCACTTTGCCCACTTTGGACGTTGTAGCTCCAAATCCCACCAGACTGAGCTGCACAGTCCTCCATAAGCTGTCTCTGGTGTGAAGCCATGCAGTGCCTGCAGTGTCCTGCTCTCACAGCACCAGTAATGCTGCGAGAAGATCTGCCACCCTCCCTGCCTGTGTTAAAGTTCCATGATAAGACAAAGGCTTGACAAGTCCTCAGACCCATCCCTTGGTTTGGATGCAAGGGTTGTCACAGCAGCAGGGAGTGGTGTAGTGGGGTTGCTGTGGGGAAGGAAGGTGGTGGGGCAGCCTGTGGGGTGCTGAAGCAGGTACGAGTAGGGCACTGGATGGGAGGGAGGAGAGACCAGGCACTGCCACCTGGTCACTTGGTCCCCACCATGGTGTAGCAGTCGAGGCCAGGCTTGTCCTACCTGAAGTGAGTAGAAACTGAGGTTAGTCCTGCTGCAGGGACTGGCACCTCCTTCAAGGCCCCTGCCCACAGCAGAGCACAGGATGCTGGATTTTGGGAAAGAGAGAACTAATTGAGAGAAGTCAGAAGCCGTATATTGGCAGCAGGTGGGATTGGTGGTGTCAAAGGGGAACTGCGAAGTGCCTGTGCTGCTTGCTGTGGTTATACAAGCAGGAGGCACCTGGCTTTTCTTACCTTGGTGTGAATTTAACTTTCTGTCTTTCCTGAGGTAGTGTGAGCTCAAGATGGGAGGGGAGATAAGGACAAATTGGTTTTTTGCTGATCAAAAGCAAATCCAACACAGACATCATTGTGAGCAATTACTGGCATTAATTACAGAGGCCACGGACAGCTTTCTGTGGTGGAGAAGACCTGTCTGAGGGCAGGACAGGGTTGGGAGAGGGCTGGGCAGCAAGGCAAGGGCTTGTAGGGTACCTGAGGCAAGATCCATCTCTCCCTGGGCATGGGAAGAAACTCATGGAAACATCATTGGACACTTAAATCCAGCAATGGATTTTGAGAGGCAGCTGCTGTCATGGTCCAAGTAGGTGAAGTCCTGGTCCTCGGGCAAGCATTTCACCCTGGAGATGGAAAACACTCAGGCAACTTGGCAGCTCTTCTGAGTGCTGGTTTAGATTGGGCTCTTACCTGTTGCCTGAGTCCCCAGGGTGGCCACTTTTACCAGGGCAGCAGCTGGAGGAGCCATGTGTCTCCTGGGCAAGCGATGCCACCAGACTATATGTGGCACTGCCTATGTGTGCCAGAGCTGATGTTTGCAAACAGACTATGCTGGGAAGGTGCCCAAAGAGGGGCTGTGACATGAGGAGGGAAGGCAGCATCTTCCCACAGGACTGGGAGCATGAAAGGCTGCCTTGCAGCACAAGATCCCATGTGCCAGGTCAGCTGGGCCATCAGGAGTGGGTGAGCTGTCTGTCTGCTGCAGTCCAGCATCTCCTCTGGTGCTCTGGGGGGAGACACTGCAAAATCTGGGTCCCCACCTGCCCTGGAACACTGGAGGAGATGCTTCACTACCTCAGACTATAGTGCTGGCAGTGGGAGGGTGTCACTGGTGCTGCTCGTGGAGACACTCACACTGGGGACTTGTCCCTGCCAGTGGCTGCAGGAGGGGATGCTGGGACCAGCACAGCAGTGCCTGTGCTATCATAAATCTGCCTGGCATCAGTGCAAAGAGCATTCCCGCTGACTTATGGCTTCTCTGCTCCATGAGGATAGGAAATAGCGTCGCGTGGCTGGCTCTGCTGGCACTTACTGCGTCATGAGCTGTCCTTCCTCCCTGTGCAGCGTCACTGGGTACCCTGAGTGACTACTGCCAGGCAGGTGAGCGTGCTGAGGGCCCGGAGGGTGTGTTGGCAGCTCAGACTCTGAGGGTCTGGTGGCTCCAGCAGCATTGTGAGAACCAGAAGTACCATATCAGCTCTTGCTGTTAGACCCACCTTGCACTGGGGAAAACGTGGTGGCCTGGTGTGCTCCCTGATGGCCCTTGGCTCACGTGTGTTATCCTCCATCCTCCAAATCAGCACTTGAGCCTTCCAAAGCTGAGATGGCCATCAGGGTCCTCCACCACCTCCAAGGGTGGCACTGCTCTGCTCTCATCAGTGGGGTAGCCATACTCACCCCTGTGGCTCTGGCACCAGCTGCGCAGCCCACTCGAGGGCTTGGGGCTGCAGAACTGGCCCACCATGGCAATGGAGGAGGCAGAAAGAAGCCCAGAGCTGTGAAGTACAGCCAGGGCTGTGTGGTGGTGGGTGGCACGTTGAGCCCTGCTGATTGAGCCAGTAATGTCATGCCTTGGGAACATCCTTGCTTCTGTGCCAGGGAACATGTGCCGAGGCAGGACAGTCCCTGCCTGTTGAAATGAGACTCACAAGTTCCCTTTGAGCCCTCCCCTAACCAGCCTCATCACTGCTGCTGTCCCAGCCCATCCTGAGTATCCCACAGAGGTTTTTTGCCCAAAGACATGCTCCTGTTGCCTCTCTCCACACCTTGGCTCTAGGTAAAGCCAACTCTGGGAACTCTCACTCATCCCAGCACAGCAGCAAGTGCCTGCTGCCTGGGAGCACTCATAGGGGACTGGGAAGCACTGGGATACCCTGCTCTGTTCTTGGCAACACCTCAGCCTCTTCTCTGTCCACACACTCTGGTCTCTGCTTCTGTGCCTTGGTTTCCTCATTCTTGCAAGGGGAGTGATAGTAACATCTCAGAAGTGCTTTGGGAGAAAAGGGAAATGCCTCGTGCCATCTCCATCCCTGGTGTGATGGTCAGTGGGCTGTGGTGGCCTCCTAAAGCCCTGTTGCCCTGAGAGACCCCTCTCCATTTCTTGGCCCTTTAAATAGATGTGATGCAGCTCTTGGCTAAATGAATTTTCTCCACGGCTCTTTTCTTTCCTGCTCAGAATTCATGGAGCATCATTTTGGTAACCAAGGTATTTGCATAATTTGTATTTTGTGGTAATTGCTCCCTTTCAGAAGAGGTGCTTATCATCCCATCGGTTTTGGAGGAGCTTGTGCTATCTTTGAGGCCAAGTGAGGAGGTGGTCCCCAAACAGGGATGACTGGCCACCTGCCCTGTGAGCTGGGGGTTGCCTTCTCCAGGGTGAGGAGGCTCAAGAGTCTTTTGCCTGCTGTATTCTGCACCATCAGCAATCTCCTGCTTCAAGTCCCTTCCTCTCCCCGTGCCTCAGTTTCCCCTTAGTCCCAAAATCTCTGAGCTGGCACAGAGAATGCCTCCATGCAGTGAGACACAGGGTCTCCTTCTCTGCAGGATCTGCTTTCCCAGGGCTGCTCCCTCTCTCCCTGATGCCGTGGCATGGGAAAGCAGCCCCTGGGAATTGCTTTGCAGTGCTTTAGCAGCTACCAGTGCAGCGGAGCAGGGCGGGAGGCGTGGGGCTGTCATCCAGCTGCAGGAGATGCTGCTCCATGGGGAGAGCCTGGCTTTCTGCCCTGTGCCCCTGCAGCGCAGCCCCCGGGGGAGCGGGGGCTCCTGGGGGGCGAGTGGTAGCCGGTGCCTGGCATGCCAGCAAGCCACCCTCGCCCGCCCGGCAGTGTGACTCACTCCCTGAGCAGCAGCTCCCACTCGGCAGCGTTTCCAAGAGACCGAGGAGATGTCTCCGAATGGCAGTGGCTTGGATGGGGAGCCCAGGACCCCATCCTCAGGACATGGATGGGGTGTGTGTTCCCTCCCTGCCAAGGAGAGCTGGGAAGCAGCCAGCTGGGGCAGGGCACCTGCACCTGGGGTGGCAAACCAGGCAGCCTGCACTGGAGAGGAAAGCAGCAAAGCCTGGTCTTTCCCAGCATTGGGAAAAGTTGGAGAGGCTGCGAGGAGGGCAGCTGGTTGCCGGCTGGGATGTGGCAGCAAGCAAGAGAAATGCCCAGCTCTGACGGCTCAGCTATCCACAGTCCCAGAGAAGGAGAGGCAGGCAGCCAGCTCTCTGCAGGCTTGCAAGCTGGCTCTCAGGTTTGCTGCCATTCAGCAGCAAATTTGGGTATTGATTTACTTCTGTGTCTTGCTCTTGTGCAGCCCATGTGTGATGCCCACAGGTCCTGGGTGCCTGTGGGTCTGGGACAGGCAGCAATACGGGAATCAGCCTGGCCCGTGGTGCAAAGGTTAAACCATCCCTGTGCTCTCTGACTGCAAGAGGAAAAACAGTGTGTCCTGTTCCTGCACCAGGGCCGTGTTGGTGCTGCCTGACCTGACTGCTAAGCAGGGGTTGAGGTTTTCTTGCAGCGCTGATTTCAGTGCTTGCCAAGCAACACCATACCCCCATCCTTCTCAGGGTGGGAGCAGGACACTGTCTGTCCCTCGTCCCATGATCCCAGTGTGGTTCTGCCATGCACACTCAGCTCCTCTTTGTTGCCTGCTCCATCCTCCATGCCTTGCTTCTGTGCTGCCATCAGCCAGGTAGCACAGGCTGCTCCTGCCCCAGCACAGACCGTTTCTCCAGCTGTCTCAGTTTATCTGTATAAAATTTCATGTCATTTATCGTCTTAAAAGGCTGGCAGGTAATTCTGTAATCATCGTCCCTCCTATGGTGCTGGCCTCTCCTCTCTCAGTGCTAGGTGGATATCCTCTTCAGGTTTAATCCCCTGGGAGTTTACATTGTCTTTGCAATCCCTAAGGAATAGCCTCTCTGGGAAGCCCTTAATTCCTTCCCATTAGCAGAATACCTGATTAAAAATCCCTTGTGGCTCCTCTCCTGGTACTTTCCCCATGGGAGTGATCTGTCAGGGGCTGGCTCTGTCAGGGGTGTGTGGGCTTGTGGTCCATGTCCGCTCCCCGGGCAATCCAGCCCAGGGCTCACTGAGCCTGGGGTGCTGGGATGCTTCAGCAGTATTTGCCCCATACCCTGCAGACCCCTGCTCTTTGAATCCTTCGGGGGGAGGCAGAGCTTCAAAATGCTTTGCAACCAACACCTTTCCTCAGAGACCCTGTGCATGCCAGAGACCCCCAGGGAGGTTTCTCTCTGTGGCCCCCTACCATCTCATGGACAGGGTGGGTGGTGGGATGCAGGAGGCTGCACTGGAGCATCTCCCAGGCTGTGGGTTCTCAGTGGCAAAGAGAGCATCCTTTCTTCTAGGACAGAGGATGCTTTGAAGCACTTCAGTGCTCGGTTGGTTTTTGTGCTTTGCCTTTTTTTTTCTTTCTTTTTTTTTCTCCTCCCTTTAATGGGAATTGTATTCTGGGCATGGAGCAGCTGGTAATTCTTCCTCTGGCTGCTGCAGCGTCACCTTTGAGCAACTCTCATGAGACTCCTCTTTTCACTGGCTGTACAGAGAACTCGAGCAAAAGAGCCTTGGGTCTGCTGCTGCTGTAACTCTACTGATTAGAGGCACGTTTCTGAGAAGGCATTAGGTACCTGGTCCTGCCTGAGGTGGAGAGAAAAGACCTTGGGAGCTGCATCCCCACCCTGTTAGCTGTGGACGTTCACATGGTGGTCTGTACAACCACAGTCAGCACAGCACAGTGTGTGCCTCACTGATGCATAACTGCAATAAAACGCTTACTTTTTTTTCTTTTTTATAAAAAAAGGTCCTTTTCTCATTCAAAATCCACTAGTCCCAGAGGGGACCCAGAGCTGAGCTGGGGAAGGGAAGAAAGTGTTCCCCAGAGATTGGGGGCCATCCCAGAACTGTGGGTTCCTCCAGAAAAGAAGAAAGAGTGTGGGAGAGAAGCTGGATGCTCAGGTCTCGGCTCCCACCCCTTGGCTCTGCAAGAGGAAGATCCGTGTTTGCTTTGTCTCAGCTCTTTGGAGGAGCTCTGTTTATGGCAGTGCCTTCCCTTGCTACCTGTTCACGCAGGATAAGATCCAAGTTAGATTGTCTCTGCTGACGCTGATACTAATGACTTTCCTGTGTTTACCTGCCCCTGGCAGTATTCTTGCAAATGAGGTGTCAGCAGGGATGCTGGCTGTGCAAGCCACTGCTTGTGGGTTTTACAGGACCAATAAAGCAAGGCTGGGGTGTGTGGTCATGGGGAATCATGCTGGCATCCATCCAGAGAGCCAGAGGCACGTGGGGAAGTTCGAGATGACAGTGTCTCATCACTCGCTTCTTTACCTGGCTCTTGTTCAACAGAGGTTCCTTGTTGAAATGGCTTGAAGTTCAGGTGTGCTAACCACAGCTCCTGCAGGCTCCTCTGCTGATGAGGCAGCAGTTTCTTACCCAAGCTCCAGCAGAGGCTGCTTCCCCCGGAATGGCCCTGCTTGGCATGAAGAGCAAAGGCCACGTATAACACCTGTGGATGTCACAGTCCCTGTGTGATTTGACTGCAGAGCGCTACCCCCCTGCCTGTCTGTGAAGGAGAAGTCTCTGATGTCCCAGTCTTCCACAGAGAGTAGACAGTGCCCCCAGCCACCACTCTGAGGGGACTGGGAAGCACATCTCAGTCACCAGCACTGTGTCTCTGCCTCAGTGGCCCTAGGCATTATCTGGAAATTGCCCCAGACCCTGAGCCTCATATTGCTTGTAGCCTCCAACATACCTTGACTACTTTGCAGCAGGAGCAGCAGGACTGATGGGGCTATAAGAAGGTGACCAGGGACTTGGGGAGCATCTCATCTCTGTCCTGCACATTTGTGGTGTCGCCTGCCATTACAGAAACAGTGCTGGGTACTCCATGCCCAGTATGTGAATGGACTGGCGTGGAGCCATTCCTCCAGGAGATCTCCTCCTCCTTCCTCTGCCATGGGCACTGGTGCCAGGATTTGCAGATGCTCTTGGTCAGAGGGTTTTATCTCTCCTCCTTTTTAATTGCAACAAGAATAATTGGTTTTGTGGTTGAGCAGGGGAAGCCCATAAGCTGTCCTTCCCCTCCAGCACCCTTGCAGCTCCCTGCCAGCAATCTGAGTGCTGAGAGGGTGCTAGAGCATCCCAAGGTGGGAGCTGAATCCCCAACCTGTCTCTTCCCACTCCTCTCCCCGGGAGCCCCCCAGCTTTCCCAGATGGATGTGAATTCCAGCCCCAGGACAAAGCTTGTAGTTCCTGTCTCCCAGTGAAAACGAGATGCCAGCAGCCAGGAGGTGTTAAGTACCAACTGGATCATCTGCTGAGAGCAGTTGCTTGTTGTTATCCCTTTGATTACCTTTTTTATAGGCTAGCAGAACGATTTTAATCTGGACATTGAAGTCGGAAATGGGAGAAGCTGTGCCTGGAGCTCAGTGAGGAGACAGCAGGAGCTGGTGACTCCTTGTCCATGTCTCTGAGAGGTGATTTTGGTGCTGTTGGCCAATACGGGAGTGTCATGTAGAGGCGATCCTGGCCCAGTGTTGCAGGACTGCAACTGCATCTCCTGTTATCCACAAAACAGCTGGTCCCCAAACAGCTTAACCCCAGCCTTGCAGCTGCCCAGAGCCAGTCGCTGCCTCAAGGCGTCCGCCTGAGCAGGCGAAGGAAGAGGCAATGAAGTCCTGAGGCCAAGTTCAGCTCTCTCTCCCACTTCTTGTGACTGGGGACAAAGTCATCTGATGCGTTGCCACCAGCGGCTATGAATTGTCATTCTCTAGAAGTGCCAAGGTGACAGCTGTGGAGGCCACGGGCGGCGGTTTCGTGTGCAGATGAGGAGCGGTGTCAGTCCTGGCTCTGCGATGCTCTGGATGCAAACATGGTGCTGTGAACAGACAGGGTGGGTGAGGGAGCTGCTGCTGCTGCTGCTGTGCCAGCTGTGCTGCCTCTCCCCTGGGGCTCCTCTGAGTCTCCACCACTGCCTGGCAGAGGGTTCAACCTGCCCCAAAATGGGTTTGCTCCAGTGCTCCTTGGTGAAGGCAAAGTCGTGGTGCTGTAGGCAGATCTGTTTGCTTCATGCTGTAGCAGCTCAAGGGCACAGACCATAGCCTGTGGCGATGGGGAGTTGGGGCTGTGTCAGGGGACTCAGCCAGCCCCTCCAGGACTGGCATGGGGAGGTGTCTTGCCCCATGCCAAGCCCTCCTTGCCACCACCAGCTCCCTTACTGGGGATGTGTTCCTGGAGGGCTGCTGCAGTGTAGGTGTGAGGTGGCCCATGGGTGTCCTGCTGCAGGAGAACATATGCAAGGGGCCAGGTGGCAAAAGCAGTGGCTGGCACTCCTTGACCAGGGGCTGCCTGATGAGGTAAGAGTGGAGGCAGCGCTCCTGCACTCAGGGGCTCTGGGTGTTGTGGCAGAGCAGGGGTGGCCCAGTGCTGTGGTGGTGTGGGTTGCAGGGCGCTGTGCAGTGAATGTGTTGCAGCTAATGTTGTGTGACAGTTTGACACGTCCTCCCGGGACAGCTGGAGCTGACATGCCATCTTAGAGCTGTCACTCCCTGGCTTCCACACCACGGCGTTTGTCGTCAACAGGCGCCCTAGGTAACGCTTTTCCCGGGTGTTTGAGGAGTGAGAAGGGCTGTGGTTTTCTTTGCATGTCCTCAGGAAGATGATAAGCCCCACATTCATTGGCAGTGGGATGTATCATGCAGAGAGATGGAGCCAGATGGGAGGAGGGCAGAGAGCAGGAGCGGGGTCTAACATCACCCTGCTCCAAGGAGGTGATGCCAGGCACCTTCCTTAGAAGATTTGGGCACCTCCAAACCCAACATTGGGCTCTGCATCCACCTGGGCCAGCTGTGGCTGCCACAGCCTATGGGACTGACAGTACCTTGGCTGGGGAGCCAAGGGGGTGGCACAGGCAGCTTGAGGCTGGGGTAGCCACTAACCCTTTGGGGGTGCTCACAGGGGGCTCACCCTGAGAAGGTGCTTGAGGCAGCTCCAGCCCAGCCCCACAGTTAACCCTAGAGCTGTATGTGGCATTTCACAAGTAAAATGCAGGATCAGAAAGACACAATGCTGTCTTTCCCAGTCCCCTGCACTTGAGCCAGGATGTGAACAGTGTCCTGTATGGACCACTGTCCTCTTAACAGGAACTTTGGGGCAAGAGGTGTCCTCATGGACCAGCCCTGGGAGATGCTTGCAGTCCTGTACCTTCCATTTCTTTGCTCTGCCTGCTTCTGTCTATGTTTTTCAAGAACAGTGACGCTCAGAGTGCTCAGACCCTTTCTCTCTCAGAGAGAAACAAAGCAGGGAACACACATGGTGAAGCAGAATTACTGGTGTGTCTGGAGAGGCAGGGAGCTGGAACAAGACAGGCTCTGACAGCTGCTTTCGGGAGGTCTGTGAGAGACCAAGCAACGTGTCAGCCACACAAAGCTTGTCCCGCACAACATCAGCCCCTGTTTTGCCTGGCTGCCTTTGGCATGATCAGCCTGTCCATGTACCACGAGCTGCCTGGCTTTACCTGTCCTGACTGTGAAAAGCACTTGGGGTGGGATGGTGGGGGTGGCAGTCGTGGGCTGCTCCTTTGTGGGACAGCAGCTGAACAAAGGGGATGTGCCAGTCCTGACAGTGGGGATGGGAAGCAGCATGTGTTTCCAGGCTGAGTCATGCTGAGGATTTTATTTTGTTCCTTGTTAGGAGTCCAGTTAGAATATTCACTTGGCAGAAATCAGCTCATCTTCCATCTCTCCCCACCCGTGTGTCTGTCCAGTCATCCCCCCGACCTCCTTTACATAGCAGCTGTAGGGGGAAAAAAAAAAAATTAAACCTCTACCTGGAAGATTTGGGTCGTTCTGCAGGGCTGTAAGGTCAGGACAGCAAAGGCTGGTGTTTGCTATGCGAAGCACGGAGCCAGTGTGCCCAGCAAGCAGGTACTTACTCAGCTGCAGCTGCCAGGGTTGGCTTTGCACTGGGGTGGGGACTTGCCTCCAGGGGAGGGGAGAAATGATGTCACCAGGGCCAGAAGGGGATGGCAGGTGAACTGGGGAGATCGAGACACACTGAGCTCCTGGGTGGGACTTGCTGTCCCCCAAGCCAGCCAGGCAGTGGGAGCTGCAGAGTGGACAGAGCACCTGCACTGCTCAGTCCCCCCCGTCACTGAGCTGTCTTTGCTCAGCTGCACTGTGTCTAGGTTATTTTAGCTTCGATTCAGCTCTGAAATTGCCTTGGCTGAAACTCTGTCTCTATTGTTTTCAGTCTGCAGAAGCATCATTGAACGTGTCAAAAAGATAAATTGGAGAAAAGGAGAGGAAAAAGAAAAGAAAGAGTTGTGGTGCTGTTGGTGGTGAGAGCCATGCTGGTTGTGGTCTCCCAGACCAGCTGGCTGCTCCAAGCCCCCTCTCCCCTTCCAGAGGCAGCTCCCTCCCTGCAGCCCTGTCCCCTTCTCTGCAGGGCTGAGGCACCCTTCCAGACATGCTCCTTACCTTCTGCCAGAGGGCCTTTCCCCCTCAGCAAAGCTCATTTAGGCTTAGCATCTGCCCTGTGTGAGCCTGGTCTGGAGCTCTGGGAGCAGGGGCTCTGAGACCTGCTCTCTGTATCTGCCTTGGCTGTGGCTGAGACGCTGAGTCCAGCCTGGTGGATGGCTTGTCCCTGCAGATCAGCTGGGGCACCATAGCAGGATGAACAAAAAAGAGATAGGAGGGAGTGAGACAAACCCAAGAAGGTCAGACAGCAAGAAGGATCCTGGGTCTGGGTAGGAGCTCAAGGGCAGACCTGGGTGTATCCCCAGGGGTTTCACTCCCTAGTGGGCTTGTGCACATCTTGGGGTACAGCACCCCAAAACACCTAGTCTGGAGTCCATGGACCTGGGAGAGGTCTGTGCAGCACAGACTTGCATGGGTTGGCTTGGGCTCCAGCCCAGGCTCTCTTAGGAGTACAGGGGGCCCCTGTTCCAGTGGTTTGAAGAGGGCTCAGCCTTCTGTATCACTGGAAGGATCAGGCCTGAGGGATGAGGTTTGGGGTTTACCTGTCCATTTGGGGAATCAGTTGGTGCTGGAAGACAGGGTGCTGTCCAAGGGCTCCCAGAGCCATCTCTGGGGCTGTGGCATTGAACAGCGTGGGGCAGGTTGCTGTGTAACACCTTCAGTATTGATAATTGCCTCTGGGAGGGGGGAGGAGGTTTGGCTCCCAGAAAAGATGCTGGCAGTGAGCTATAGGAGTTTACAGAAGTGCTTGTTGCTGCTGCTGCTGAGGACACTGGGGCAAATGAATAGCCTGTTAAATAAAATGTCAGCCAAAAATGGATGAGAACTGGCATTGCTTTTTCCACTTGCACTTTACAAAATGATTCTCCTTGTGTGTGATTCTCCTCATTTGCGTATTCAGAATAGGCCATGGTGGGAGGGGCTCTCCTGCTGAACCCACTGATACCAAGGGCTAAACCATGTAAATACCATTATCCAAATGCTCCTCTCAATGACTGGAGTGATCTAAAGACATAATCCATTGCCAGAGGAGATGGGTTTTCACAGACTAAGCCCCTTTGTCTCAGGAAATGATGTCAACTCACATGTGAGAAATGAAGCTGAGAAAGTATATTCGATCTCCGAGGTGGGTCCTGTGCTGGGGCAGGTGAAACCATTCCCTGTCGCTGTTGCCTTTCACACCTGAAATTGAGAAGATCGATCTGTGTGAAAACTTCAGGAGGCACACATTAGTGGGTTCCATTAGATAAGGCTGGTTTCAAATGGAGACTGATTTGCATGGGCTGATCAAGCTCATTACGACAGCAGGAACTCAGAAAATCATCAGATTCTTATGCAGCAGGAGTGCTGCTGCTATGAAGCTCGGTGTGTAATGCTCGCCAGCATTGCTGTGCCTTCAGCAGCAGCCACAGCAGCATCTCCGTGGGGAGCACATGAGATGTGGCCGCTGCTTGAGGTGGTCACTGCTGGTACCAGCAGCAGCCTGAGCTGTTGCTCCCCTTCTCCTGACAGGGGAGGCAAACTCATGACATCAGTATTTATAAATCATTTAGTCGCTGTCAAAGTGCTTCCCTCCATCGCTGATGCTCTCAGGAGGCGTGTGGTGTGTGCAGTTGTACCACCCCACGGAGCAGTGCCCCCAGCGTGGGCACCCACTCAGCACATGGGGAATGAGCACCTTGCTCTTGCTGGTGCTCTGGTGCCATCTGGCACCCCGAGGACCAAAGGGCTGCTCTGGCATCTGTGCCCCTTCTGCCACAGCCCGGTGAGCGTGAGCTCGGTCACTGCCTGGGAGCTGTGGCAGAGCAGTGTGCCAGCAGGCAAGCAGCCTGGTGGGCAACCAGCATAGAGTTGTGCCATGGGCAAGCAGTCCCTTGGGTGTTCCCAACACACCTGCCTCTGTCCCACGGGGGACAGTGTGTGCATGCATTCCACAGGGATTCCAGGTGCTCGTGTCCCATGGGGGACCATATGTGTGTGTGTATCCCATGGGGACCTTTTTGCATGCATGTCAGATCCTGCTGCAGGAGGGGCAGCTCTGGGAGCCCGTGTCTCTTTCAAGCTGAAGGAGAATGGGTTTAGATTGGATACTAGGAAACAAATCTTTACTGTGAGGGTAGTGAAGCACTGGAATGGGTTGCTGAGAGAAGCTACAGCTCCCCCACCCTTGGAGATGTTCAAAGCCAAGCTGGATGGAGCTCTGAGGAACCTGACCTAGTGGAAAGTGTTCCTACCCATGACAGGGGGTTTGGAGGAAGATGATCTTTGAGGTCACTTCCAACCCATGCCATTCTGTGGTTCTGTGGCTCTGTTCCTGCATTGTTTCCCCAGATAAGAACCTTCAGGTGCCCTGTGGGTGAGGAGCCATGTGGCTGGTGAGGTGCACATGTCTCCTGTTAACAAACAGGTGCTGTCTTCTGAGGCTGCTGCTTCGGTACAACCTTGGTACACACAGGTGTAGGAAACAGAGTAAGCGTGGGCAGGTGTGCCTCTAAATATAGGCCAGGCTGCACTCATGAGCTCACTCACTGCTGCTTGCAGAGTCCCCTCCTCACCCTACACCCCCAGGGCACGCTGGCACAGGCAGCAGAGCTGGGAGCTGATTATCAAGAGATTATAAAATATAAACTAAGCTCTCTGCTAGAAATGCCAGCAGCCCCAGGCTGAAAGCGTCACACTCAAAGGCTCCCCTGCTCCTTTGCATTTTCTTTTTTTAATGCTTTTGCCTTTATCTGGTATCAGCTCAAGAGCTTTACTGAGGCTTGGAGCATGGGCAGGGGTCCTAGAAAAGGCAGGGGTGGAGGAGGACCTTGTGCTTGTCACCTTCCATCAACAAGTTCCTATGTAGCTCCTGTCAAGGCTGGTGGCAGTACTGGGGGCTTGGTGGGACAGTCCCTGCTGCCACAAAGGCAAGCTTGTGGGCCAGCTCTGCCATGGCTTGGGGGACTGTCTCACCAGCGTTGTGCTTCCAGAAATGCTCCAGCATTTGACACCTCTATGTCAGGGTGAGCTCTCACCCTGGATGGGCTGGCAGGGCAGGGCTGTGGGTGGCTGGGTGAGCTCACTGAGTCCAGCTCAGCTCCCTCTGCACCCAGGGGCTGTCACACAGCCATCTGGGCTGGGGATGTTATTGCTCCTGCTGTCCTGCCTCCTGTGTCTGCATCCCTTCCCCCAGGTCCCTTCCCTGCCCTGTTCTGTCCTGTGCTGGTGGAGATAGTAGTTCAAGCCATCGACTGGGGAAATTGCTCTCTGTAAATCCAGAGTGAAAGTCTTGGGATTCCTGAAGGCCCAAAGGAAAGTGCTTGATTGGATTTTCAAGCTTCTTTGCCAGCTGTGGGAGAGGGGAGCTGACAGCCTTCCTGAATCTTCCTTACTGCTGCCTGGGAGGGGATGCAGGCTGTGCCCTCTTGCTAATGGAATGTAAAGGATGTGTAAATCTCCCCCCCTTATTTAACTTCCCTCTGAATTTTATATGCAGCAATAAATTTCTCCTCCTGCAAACCCTTTGGAGCAAGGTGGGCCTCAGTTGCCCAGGCAGGTGTGGGGTTAGCCATGCTCCTGCTGCCTCGCTGCCAGAGAGGGGCTGCAGTGATGGTGCCTTTTGGCAGCCAGAGCCTGTCCCCGAGGAACAGGAGGCTCTGGGGACATGCTGTGTGCACCTGGGGTCTCTTGCAGGAAAGGCTCAGTTTGGGTTCAAGCTGCCTGTGCCAACATGAGAGGGGCAGGAGCTCCTGGGGCTGGCACCATAGCCCTCCTCTCCACAGGGCCTCCAGCACCACCAGAAAGCAAAGTTAAAACAACACAGTTAAAATTGGGGAAGGCAGGAGCTGAGTGGTGCAATCAGCAGCAGTAACAGAGCCAGAGAGTGGCCAGGCTGTGATGGGGAGCTGGTATCATTCCAAGCGCCCCATCACACAGCTGAAGTGTCACACAAATAAGGGAGAAAAGAGCTGCAAATTTTGTTCCATTGCTCCTTATCTCTGATTAATCCTCTTACGTGTTCATCTCATTTTAGCCCAATGTTGACTGTCTGTTTAGTATTCCTATAGTCCCAGCAGAGATAAAAATCCCTCTGAATCCATAATATCTTTACCAGCCCTGCCCTGACTGGGCAAGGGGGGCTTCTTCCCACTGACACTGGTGGAACACCACGGAGGAGAGGACCAAGGTAATGTGCATGTGGTCACCACAGTAGATGTTAGTAGAGTAGGGGCTGGAAACCAGTTTCTCCCAGCCCCTGGATTAGTGCTCAGCTGCTTGGACATCGTCAAGTGGAAAGAAAAATACCCTAAAAAATTGTTCCATGGTGTGGCTTTGCAGCCCATGCTGCCCATGCTCAACACACTAGAGAGGAGATGGGCTTTCCTTTCCACATCCCTCTCTCATTGCAAGCAGATTTGTTAAGAGTCCTGTGACAGAAGCCCTGTCTGTCTCAAGCACCTCTCCTCTGGCCCAGACTCTCTAGCTTTGCTCAGTTTTGCAAGCAGCCCTGGGGTAATGGTTCTTCTACCTGCTGCTCTACCAGCCTTTAGGACCTGACTCTGTTGCTAAAAGATTTTGCTTTGATCCTCTTTTTCAGCAAGGTGCCTCTCCAGCTGGGAGAACAAAAATTCCTTAAACAGCCAAAAATCATAGGGAGGATTAAAAGAGAATATTTTATACCCGGGTGGGAGCCCCTGGTAAAAACATTTTGCATTAAGAGGAAAATGGTGTTTGTAACAGCGTGGAAACTTGCACAAATAAAGGAACCCACTGTCTTTGGGGGGCATTCAGACAGATTGCACAGCACCCCAGCCTGTCCCCAGTTTGTATGGCCAGGCTGTGTATATGGACAACCTGGAGGTTGTCATCATCACACACTCAGCATCCTTCACTGCCACAGGTACCCAGTGCCCTGTGGCATCGCTGCTGAGCACCTGCCCTGGAGCCTGAGGGCCTCCTGAAGGCACCCAGTGGCACATTTGGATGTGTGCACCCTGGGCAGCCCACGCACAGCTGGCTATGTGCCCCATCACTGTGCCAGTGAGGTGGGCTCGGGTCTTCTCTCTTAGTGTGTACTGAGGGACAGGGCTCATCCCAATCAGGCAATTCTTGGTGTAAATTCTCCCAGGATTTAACAAGCTATAGCATGGGAACTGTGGAGGCCTCTGGCTCTAGGAGTTGGAAATTGCTTTTCAAACCCAGTTGAATTTGCAGCTTCCCCAGCATCCTGCAGCAGTGAGCTCCTGGGATTAATTAGCTCTTGGGTGGCAAAGCTCTGCCTTTCCCATGTGTCAAACAGGTGCCCTCCAGTTCTCATGCAGTGCCAGCTCCCTGCCCAGCATCTGACTGGCCCCATCGTGGTCCCTGTTCTCCCTTGTAGCCTGGAGATCCCAAGTCTTGGCTGGGGAAGACAACGTTTGTGAGTGTTTTCCTGTGGAAGGTGCAATACAGGCTGAGCTTCAGATTCTCAGTGGTGCATCTGGTTGTGTCTCACAGGGCTTGGTTCAGGACAGTCCCTCCCTTGTGCAGACCTTGTTGACCCTGAGTGTGTCTGGAGGTTGGGGTGCAGGGTCTTGGTTAGCCATGCTCACACTGTATTTTCTGTAATAGAATGTCACCTCTTGAACACCAGATCGAACTGGCTCTGGAGGTTGGGGTGCAGGGTCTTGGTTAGCCATGCTCACATTGTATTTTCTGGAATAGAATGTCACCTCTTGAACACCAGATCGAACTGGCTCCTCTCCCTGCTGGGGAGGACTAAGCCCATCTCTGCCACTCTCAGGATATCCCAGGTCCAGGGACTTTTAGCTAACCCCCATCCCTCCTGGCCCCTCAGCCTGTGTTTATCTCTAGCTGTGATGCCAGGACCATTTGAAAGGCTGCAGGCTGAGCAGCAGAGAGCTGCAGCTGCTGCCCAGAGCCAGGCTGCGGCTGCTGCTTCATTATTTACAGCTGCCTTTGGCCACTCACAAGCTTCTCCAGCAGCTCAGCCCTGGCAATGCTGGAGGACACTGGTCATTGCTTGTCCCTGCACTGAGAGCCAGGAGTGTTTGTGCCCTCGAACGGGTGCCATCTGGCACCCAACCTTTTTACCATCAGTGTACCTGGCTCGCCTTCCAGCTCGGGACAGAGCCAGCACCAGTGGTAAAGCTGACCCTTTTGAGCAGTTCTTCTGATTTTAAATTGATTCCCGATATTGACAGCAAATCCAAGCTGGAGGACAGAGGGTAAACTTGTGGGCCATATGGCTGAGCTGTCTGTGAAGGGCTTCAGCCATGAAGGCCTGGGTCATTCTGCTGCCTTTAATGTTGGTCTCAGCCAGGCTGGCACCCCTCAGCCCAGCTCTCCTCACTTTAGTCAGCTGTCAAACCTTGCCAAAGCAGGGGCAGCCTTTACAGAGTCACCAAGCTCTGTGTGCACTGCCTCTCCAAGCAGCTTCACAGTGCTCTGGAAGTACAGCATCTGTTTGCCCTTGCTGGGAATGTCTGACACAGAAACTTGGGCCAAATGGCATCTTCCAAGGTGACCAGAAGCTTGCTGGGTGCAGATGCGGGGCTGATAGAGCAGAAGATGCATGTCCTGGTGGATCCTGTGCCAGCTAGCTTTTCCCACTCTGCTTTTGTCCCTGCTGTTGGTCCCCACATGCCCTGGCAGCCCCACGGGCTCCATCTGAGATGGAGACTGGGGCACAAGGCTGGAGCTGCCATATGTTCCACATAAAAACACTTCTTGGCCCCTTCCCCAGCATTTCCTGCCGCTGCCACACGTGCTCAGGATCCCACATGCCTCACAAGCCGTTCACCAACTGCAGCCTGGCAGATGGAGGAGCCGGGCATGGTTTTGCAGCAGAAGAGACAGGAATCCACAGGCTCTGTTTGTTCTTGGGTTGTTCACGGCAGCAGAGGAAGAGGGAGGAGATCTGGCACCTATCACTGCAAACTGCCCCTCTGCAGAAGGAGCAAGACATTCCATACCCACTCCCCATCCCGGAGCTCAGCCATAAGCCCTTCTTCAGCTGCAGAAGGTGTTTTCACCTGGTGCCATCCTGTTTAGAGGCAATTGGAAACAAGTGCCCTGGGTAGATGGAGACTATCGTTCCTCCTGGGCAGGTGGTACTCGTTTGTTTTGATGGCAGGTGGCCAGTCAGCACTAAAAGCAAAGGCAGAAAACCAGTTCTGAGAGGAAACAGAGATTTATTGCAGTAGGAAATTAAAAATGTACACGTCAGCTTTTGGAGTAACTCCCACTCTGCCTTTTTCTGTCTGAGAGGGATGAGGACTCTGGGTTCAGCCTATGCATGGAGGTCTGAAGGTGCTCAGGAAGCTGAAGGCACACCCCTCGGTGGTGTATATGGTGGGGAGTGACTGGACAGAGCTGATATCTCCCTTATCTTGGGTGGTCTAGTGTGACCAGATCAGTGTCTGTGTTCTGAGTACAGGAGATGAGTGTCCAAGCCTCAGGAGAGGGATATCTTCATGCCACATCAATTGAGACACCACAGAGCCAGCTACAGACACCCTCCCACAGCAGCGTGTCTGTGGTGGGCTCCTGCTGCTGATGGGCACAGTGGAGTTTCTCCTGGACAGTCCTTTAACTTCGTGCTGAGGTGTTTTCCAATGACTTTGTGTCTTGGTGGCATTGTGCAAGGGCATGAGGGGATGCAGTGCAGCCTCTTGGGCTAAGGGTGGGCAGCAAACAGGCAAGGATATGGACAATGGACATGAACAGCCATCTGCTCCCTGTGGTGGGATAGGGTCAGTGCTGGTCCGTGCCCACCGAGGGGGTGGCAGGGGTTTTCCAAACAGTGTGGCCCGGATCACCAGCCCCTGAGCTCAGGATGAGGCTGGGTTTGGGTGCTGCTGATGGTGCAGAGCTGCTGAGCCCTGGGAGTAGTTTTATAGCCCTGCTCCCTGCTGTGAGAGCGAGGCCGAGAGATTTGCATCCCAGCGCACTTCTCTGCCCGGCAATTTAAAGAAGAAACACAAAAAACGTGCTTCGGGGAAGTGACGACTCCTGCGGTCCTGGGGTGCAGCCAATTAGCAGTGATAGGGAGAGAGTTACCTGCTGGTGCTGCTGGTTTTCTCTGACCTCTTGCTCTGATCCAGAGCGAGCACACCTTGCCCCAAGCCCAGCGTGGGAGAGCTGCTGCAGGAAGGATGTTCAGAGCCACAGCCTGGAGAAGGCATGTTGTACCTGCTGCTGAGCCCATTACTGCTTCTCCAGGAGTGGATAAGTCCTGCTTATGAGGACACTCGTCCTCTTTTATTTAATTTCCTGGTAATGCTTCTGCAGCGTCAAAGTCTTATCAGGAGAGGAGCAGCTTAAGAGCCTGGTAAAGGAGTTTTTATTGTCAGTATCCATCTCTTTATTCCCCTCATCCCTTTGACGCTGGATGGCAGACTGGTTGTGGCTGAAATGAGGTGTGCTTTCTTTTCCTTTTGTCTGTTTAAGCTGCAAAGATTTCCTGGCTAACCTTTTCTGATGGTAATTCGGCTGCGTGAGAGGCTGCTGTCCGTGGTCCTTGGGCGGTCATCGGTCGTGGCTCGGCTGCGGCTTCAGTGGGGAGAAGTGAGGGTGAGACCGACCCCCAGATTGCACACGAAAGGACAGATTTGGGGACACTACAGCTCTGACTGGGAAGCTCTGGTCTGGGACTTGCCATCCACTTTGCTGTGACTTGGTGAGCAAACCCCTGCCTCTGTTTCCCCAGAGCAATCGCACTGAGCTCAGCCACACCTTTGAGGCATCCCAGCGCTTTGAGCCCTACCCTTCACCCTCGTGTTCGTGTGCTGCAGGGGCTTGTGGACGTGGGGGCTGGAACTGCTGTGGGCAGTGTAGTGGGGGATGAAAGCAGGAGTGTCCCCTGGGAAGCCAGCAGCTCAGGGACTGCTGTGTCGTGGCAGCCAGCTCCATCTCTGCACATTCCAGGCATTCTTCCCGGCCACACCAGGCATGTGGAGACGCAGTGCTACATTCAGTCCCCTTTTCATCTGCACACAATGGCTTTGGATAACGTTTGTTTGAGAAAATTGGTTGAATCGTGTGATTTTATTCTTTTCTTTTTTTGTGTGTGGTTATTACTGTTGTTCTTTTAAATGCTCATGGGAGTAGCAGAGCAGCTAATGAGGCGGCACAGAGACAGTCACAGGGGAGATGGTCTCGCCTGTGCTTCCCCGCAGCTGCAATCTCCTGGTGATGGAGCTGGCTCTGCTCCTGCTGGGATTGCTGATGGGTCCCCTGCCCCAGGAGATGCCCGCACCCTTTTGCTCCTCAGCAGTTCCCTTCCCCAGGTCTCAGTGTTTTGCTTCTCCAGCCATAACTGCATGAGGGAGGGGAAAGTCATGGGTACCTGTCCAGCTGGACACTGGGAATGAGTCACTGTGGACCTGGCTGTGATGACACCCCATCACCACAGGACACAGCTTACCCATGGCCAGTGTTGTATCTATGGGTGCTGGGCAGAGGCATCTGGTGCTCAGATCTCTCCTTGGAGACATAGCAGATGGGGCCAGGGCCAGGCTCTGCTCCCTTAAAGGATTTTGGACAGGTCACCTGGGGATCAGGCTCGGCACAGGGCTGTCTTTGCTGGCAGTGATGTGGTCAAGCCCAAAGCTTCATGTGCTGGTGTACTGCTGCCAGAAGTTCCCGTCCCCCTCCAGCCCCACGTACCATCCCTGGATGCCAGCATGCGGTGCTGGGAGCGGGTGGGGCTGTCAGAAATGCAGACAGCACGAGATGGATGATGCATCAAATTCTAAACTGATAAGAGATGAAGCAATTGGAATGTTGTCAAAAGGCCGGGAAGGATCTTTTTTAAATAGACTAAATAGTCTGGACAGGAACAGGCAATGAGCAGCACAGAAACAGCGCGTTCATCACTTTGTTTTTCTGGCTGTGCCTATTGCCATCTGTGCTGTGCTCCGTGGCCATCCTGATGGTGCTGGGACTGCTCCCTCAGAGCAGGCTCACAGCCCTGCTGAGCAGCCTGGAGCCACAGCTGGCATTGCTCTGGGATGCCAAGGGCAGGTTTGACTTGACCTTGCCCTGGGATGGGTGTTCCCATCTGGTTGTCAGTTCTTCAGAGTGTCCCTGGGCTGGCGGTGGAGACTCAGTTGAAGTGCCATGGCTGAGCCTGCCTTAATCCCAGTTTTTAGACTGGCTGAACTTGTTTCCACTTATCTCTGATACTGTGCAGCTGTGTTACACAGCATGAAAAAGCCAACACTTGAGTTTGCTCTTAAACCTCTACAGAGCAGCAGAGAGACAGCCCTCTTGTTGTGCCAGGGCCCCTGTCTCCTCTAAACCTCATGGCAGTGCCATCCCTCAGGGAATGGCCAGGGCCACGCCACCATTAGTTTATCCCACACAGGTCTTCCATCTAATAGAGTGAAATGCTGGAGAAAAGATGGAACAGCAAGATGCTGTGAGTAGATGGCATGATTTACCCTTGGAGGACATCTCCACAGATGTCCCCCTGCCTGAGCTGCTGGCACTGTGGCAAGGACAGGCACTGAGCAGTGCCACTCTGCACGGGAGGACGGGGGCTGTGGGTGTCCCTGGAAACTTCTGGGACTGGTAGTGCTGTCAGGATGTAGGAGACAGGTGGAGTGGGGCTGCCCTGCAGGTCACAGAGGGCTCGGTGCGAGGGGGTAGGGCTGCCGTGATGGGTGCCTTACAGCCTGTCCCTCCACCTGCAGCGCAGCCATGTGATGCCGGAGGAGCGCGGGGGCGATGATATGGAATGTGGGCAGCTGCCTTCGGACACGCTCCGACAGGTGACGGTCCAGCGCCACCCCCTCTACGGATTCGGCTTTGTGGCTGGCAGCGAGAGGCCGGTGGTGGTGCGGTCGGTGGTAGCAGGTAGGGTGTGCCGGTGGTCCCTGGACACCACCAAAGCGTGCCGGGAAGCACAGTGGCACCTTTCCCTGGTGGGACCCTTCCCTGGGCTCCTGTCCTCTCCTGTCCCCTCTGGTGGGCCTGCAGGGTGCCCTCCACAGCCACACACGTGGGCAAATGCTTTGGGGATGCTTGGGACCCTCCTGCTTCCCCTCCACCCCACAGCTCCGGGATGCCTGGGTTGGCCCTGACCCTCTCTCCTGGCAGGCGGCCCCTCTGAGGATAAACTCCTGCCAGGAGACCAGATCTTGGCCATCAACGATGAGGATGTGAGTGAAGCCCCCAGAGAGAGATTCATCGAGCTTGTCAGGTGAGGACAACACTTGTCCCTCATCACCTCTGGGAAGAGGGCTCGTGGCATTCTGCTGTGCCCCTACCAAAGCCTTGGGGTGTTGATGCACAACAGTGTCACTGGTAGTCACTGCTGGGGTGGGGAAACCTCAGTCTGAGCAGAGGGAGTGCCTTGGAGCAAGCACCATACACATTCCCAGCTGGCCAAGGAGTGGGCAGCACTGGGAAAGCATCCACAGCCATAATATCAAGCACCTCAAGGAGCCCACAAAGGTCCTGGCCACCACTGGGCTGGGAAGGGTGGGATGTGCTCTCAAAATGCACATGTTAAGGTCCATCACCATAAGGTCCCATCCACCTTCATTTCTCCTTTCTGTCACAGGAAGGCCAAGGACTTCATCATCCTCACGGTCCTGCACACCCACCAGGTGAGACTGGCGGGGCTGTGGCAAGCTCCAGGAGAGCCAGGAGAGGGGTCAAAAGCCCTTAGGGGGACTGAGGTGGCCACTCAGGCAGCTCAACTGACTTGTTGGACCAGTCCCACCACCCCAAGGTTCTTCCAAGCTGTCTGGTCTCAGAGCTGCTACAGCCCCTTAGGGTCAGTGTGGGCATGCAAGCATCTCCCTGTCCTCATCACTGGCAGGACAGAGGGAAGAAAAATGCACGCAAACCCATGTGGTTTGCTGAGGACATCCCATGTGTCTGAAGAAGTGACCCATCATGCCAGAGCTGGCAGGGAGGGGGTCACCCTTGGGGAGCTGGGAGTGCCAGACTGCAGCATGGCTGGTGATGGTGCTGGCACCAGTGGCTGTGGTGCACTGGAACTGGTGTCTGTGGCACCAGAGCAGACAGAACCATCATGCCAGCGACAGCGGTGGCAGGGCACTGTTTCTGCTTCACTAAGCCCTTTGATGTCGGGGAAGGAGAGAAGTTTGAAAGCTCCCTGGTGCTCCCCTCCTCTCCAGGAAGAAGATGCCACCACCCAGCACAGCTCTGTCAGGAGCAGGGGCATGTGCCAGGCTCCAAAAAAGCTTTTTTCCTTCTGGCCTTGGATGGCCCCCTGCCAGGGCAGGCTGCTCAGCTGATGCTGGCACCATCAGACACATGCAGCTTTGTGGCATGAGTCTCTATGCCAGAGCATGTGCAGGCAGAGGCTCCCCAGCACTGCCACTGGAATGTCCTGCAGGGATGCCCGGAGTCCTGCCATTTCCCATCTTCCTGTAGCTGCAGACCCACATCCAAGGGGTTCATCTCCCATCAGAACCAGTGCTGGTGCCTCTGAGCAAGACCTGGTTGGCATCTGCACAAGGGGTGCCAGACACAGGAGCTCCCCTGTCATGCTGAGGCTGCTGGTGTGACTTCAGGGGCTGCTGTTCATCATTCTGGCCCTGCCTGCAGCACCCTAAAAGCACAGTGAAGGGAACTTGCTTTCCACTTCCCATTTCATGGTTTGCTGCCCACTCCCCATCATCATGCTGGCTTCAGAGGGGCTTCCTCTGGACCCTGTGCCTGGCTTTCCCCATGCCATGGCTCCAAAGGCAGGCAGGCTGCCACAGCTTTGAGGGCAGGCAGGTGATTTACCCAGTGCTTTCTTTCCAGTCTCCCAAATCTGCTTTCATCAGCGCAGCCAAGAAGGCGAAGCTAAGGTCCAACCCGGCGAAAGTCCGATTTTCAGAGCAGGTGACAGTCGGCGAGACGGACCCAGTAAGTCCTGCCCTGCCTTCCTCTGTGTTTCACCATCCCTTTCAGGTGTCCCCAGGGCTGTGGGGTGTGAGGTGGCTGCGGGCCACCTGTCAGGGCTCCTGTCCTGATTTGGGCTCTGCAGGCAAGAGCACCCACCTGACCTGCAGAGCCCCACAGGGCAGATGTATGGGGTCAGTGCTGGGGGGACATGCCATGGTCCTCTCTTATCCCTCTGTGTAACAGAGCCCCAAAAATTGGCCTTAGAAACCTTTTCCCATCTGAGTCCCCCTGGGCACCCAAGGGAGGCATCCAGGCAGTGCTAGTGCCTGGCTAGGGAAGGTCTAACCAGATGTCAGAGGCTTCACAGGAGTGCCTGTGTGTGGGGCAGGGGCACAAGGGCACTGCTGCATGGCCATGGAAGCTGCAGCATTCCAGCCCAATGCCTTTATCTCAATCAGAAAGGTTTTATTATTGAGCATGCAATAAGAAAAAAAGCCCCAAAATAAAACTGAATAAAACCCCTGTAAAGCGCTTCTAGCAAATTCTATTTTTAAGCAAAATCAATTAGGTAATTATCTGATTGAAACGCTTCTCACTAAATAAAACCAGCCTTCCCCCAAGTTCCTGCAGAAGGGTCGTGCAGGCTTGAGGTGGGCTAGGCTTGGGGTAAGGGTCAGGAAAGGGGGATCAGCTCTGATCCACCCCAGCCAGTGCCTCCCCTCTGGGGCACCAGCTGGGGAGTAGGACAGCTTGCCAGGCATAGGCACTGGGATGTGCTGGACAGAGTGGGATGCTCTGTTCCCAGTGCAGCTGCTGGGAGCTGGGGAGGCGAATCTGGCAGGCAGCTCTGAATTGCTTCAGCTCTGCACTTCTCAATGGTTCAGCAGTGCTGGTTTTCAGGGGAAATGTGCCTCTAAGTGCAAAAGCACTGGAGGGTGCCACGACTGCTCCATCACTGGCACTCATTCTCTCTCCCCACGCTCCCTCTGTGTCTCCGTGTCCCCCATCCTCCTCTCCTCCTCCTTTGCTGGCCCCACTTGGCAGGACATGTTGAAGAAAGAAGCTCTCCTCCTCATTCCCAATGTGCTGAAGGTTTTCCTGGAGAATGGGCAGATCAAATCCTTCACATTCGATGGCCGAACCACTGTGAAGGTGAGCCCCTCCACTTCCCCCCACGGCCCCGTGACACTTCTCTCCTCCCACCTGCCCAGTCCATTTTTCTTTATCTCCTACTTCTGTGCACAAACACCGCAGCAGCGCTTGGCTGGCTGTGAGCTGCTATGGCATGATGGATAGCCCGTCTGCCTCCCCAGGCGACACGCTTTGCAGCTGGCAGGGATGGGATTTTGCTCTCTTTCTCTGTCTCCTGACTTTCCTCCTTGCTGTTAGCCTGGGTGGATGCTCCTGTGAGTGCCCCTGCCAGCTCCCTGCAGACCCCTTCAGCACCATCACAGTGTTACCCGAGGTGCTGGAGATCTGGCACCTGGTCACCTCCTGCTGCAAGGTCACTTGGACCAGAAGTGGCTGGGCACCATCCCACAGCCCCTCTCAGCACTGCTGGCCTCATCCTTCACAGGCATGGCCCCAGTTGCCAGGGTGTGTGTGGGAGGGTGGGCTCTCAGTGGGATGCCAGCCCCCACCCTGGGAACTAGCCGGTGCCTCGCCCCCAAGGATGTCCATGGCATTTGCAGGACGTGATGGTGACATTGCAGGACCGCCTGTCGCTGAGACACATCGAGCACTTTGCCCTGGTCCTGGAGTATTCCAGTCCAGAGCAGAGTCACCGCTTCCTGCTGCTCCAGGACAAGCAGCCACTGGCCCATGTAAGCTGCTGGGTGTGTGAAGGCGTTGGGATGGCCCTGGGTAGGGGCTGGGGTACAGAGGGGCTCTTCTTCCCCCGGTGTGGGGCATGGCTGGGGCGGTGCTGTGAGGTGGCATAGCCCCTCCTTGCCTCTGGCAGAGTCCTCCAGGCTCAGGGGTGAAAAGGGTGGCCAGAGAGGGAGACAATCAGGGTTTTACCCATCCCACACTGACAGCAGCGTGGAGATGCTCTCTGTTCCAGCCTGGGTATCTGCAGACAGCATTCATGAACATCCTTGATCTGCCAGGAGAGTCAGGAAGTTGGCATTGTACAGGATGAGGGTTAAAATGGGAATCATGGAGGAAGCATTAGCCTGAGTGGCATAAACCCCTGCAGCACCAGGCAAAGCTGTTGCACCAGGGAAGGCTGGGCTGTTTCTGGGATGAAAAGATCAGGGGGTGCATGGAGGAGAGAAATCGAGTATCACTCCAGAAGAGAGGAGAGGGTGTCTCCTGCCCTACAGGCAAATATACAGTTCCTGGGCTCACTGCTCCCCTCTCCTCCTGCCACAGGTTGTGCAGAGGACACACTACCACGGCATGAGATGCCTCTTCCGTGTGAGCTTCTTCCCCAAGGACCCTGTGGAGCTGCTGCGCCGGGACCCTGCAGCATTCGAGTACCTGTACATCCAGGTATGGGACTGGGAGCTGATGGTGCTCATGGCCCACACATCTACCAAGCCTGGCCCTTGAGGAGGTGTCCCTCAAGTGGCAGGTGCCTGTCCCTGTGATTTTCTGAGGATACTTCTCCCTCCCACAGAGCCGCAATGATGTGATCAGAGAGCGCTTCGGCACAGACCCCAAGCCAGAGATGCTGCTGGGGCTGGCTGCCCTCCACATCTACATCACTGTCTCAGCCACCCGCCCCAGCCAGAAGGTCTCCCTCAAGAACGTGGAGTGAGTCCTGCCCCCTGTCCCTGTCTTTGGCACAGCCCTCTGTTGTGTCCCCTGTTCCCCCGCATAACTGGAGTGCTCCCAGCAGTGTTCTGGGGTCCAGAGCACAAGATGCCCTGAGAGCCCCCCTTGAGCTGGCCAGTGGCTCTTGGGCTTGGCAGCAGTGATACACAGCCCCTGGTCCCACCACGTGTAAGACCCCCTCACATCCCCCTGCCATCCAGCCCAGTACAGGAGCTGTGCCAGGGCTGGGGATATTTGCTGTGAGTTCAGGATCATTTCCATGGGAACCTGGGCAAGGAGAAAACTCTGTGGCTGCATAATCTTAGTCCATCACCAAGCTGTGCAGCCCTGGCTCAGCCTTCCTGCAGCTCCTGGGGAACCTAAATCCATACCTAGTCCATCTGTGCAGTCTGCTCTTGTTCAGTGGGCACAGGGAGGAAGGAGGGAGATGGTACTCCAGGAGGGCCCCAAGAGAGGTTTGGGAATTTGCCCTGCATCCCTTAACCTTGCATGAAGGTGAGTGGGAGCTGGGCTCAGCTGCAGAGCCTGGCACTGTTGTTCCCCAGCTCAGTGCTGGTGGCTATTGCACCAGACTGGGTTCCCATCCCCCTGGGCACCCAGACTGGGGGATGCTGCTATTCCAGCTGTGACACCAAGGAAGTGCTGGGTGTGGTTCCAGCTCCCTCTGAAGGCAAGAGGAAGCTCAGGGACAGCATCCCTGGTTTCTGTCCCTCTCTGCTCATCAGCAAGGGTCTCTGGCCTGGCAGCTCATGCAGGATTCCCTCCCCACAGGAAGGAGTGGGGTCTGGAGCCCTTCCTGCCCCCCTCGCTCCTGCAGCTCATCAAAGAGAAGAGCCTCCGCAAATCCCTCTCGCAGCAGCTCAAAGCCCACCAGCACCAGCCTGGTGGCACCAAGGTGAGTCCAGCACAAACAACCCTGTTTCAGGGCTGCTGGGGTGGCAGCCTGCCCTCCACACCAGCCTGTTGTCCCCAGCTGCTCGGGGACTCCTGTTATTAAGTCCCATTGGATGTGAGACAAATCCCAGGGAAACAGACTCTCTCTCTCCTGAATCCACTTTCAAAAGCTGATGTGGATTTCGGGGGGTGCAGTGAGGATCAGTGGTGAGGTCAGCTGAGATCCAGCTCTCAGCTTGGCTGAGGTGTCACACATCAGTTTATTGTTATCTCTGCTTCTGGGCTTGGAAAACTCTGGAGATGGCTGCTGAGCCACTGTCTTCATCCCTGCAGCCTTCAGAGCTCCCTGGGGAGGGGTTTATATCCCCCAGGAGGGTTATACATCTCGGGGGGTGGGTTATACATCAAGCATTGGAGCCCCTTCCTGGCTGTGCCTCTGCTCTGAGTTACCTCCCAGCATCTGCCCAGGATGGCAGGGGAGTGGAGACCTCCCCAGCTCCATGGCTCAGGCTCCTGCCAGCACAGCCCATACCTGAGGCTGCCTGACAACTTTATGTCTACTGAGGAGCCCCCAAGTTTGCACTAGCCTTTTGCATTTCTCCCCCTTGTGCTCATGCTGATCACCTGTGTGGTGTGTTTTGTCAGGTCTCCACGGCCCAGGCAAAGCTGCAGTACCTGAGGATCCTGAACGAGCTGCCGACCTTCGCTGGGGTCCTCTTCAACACAGTGGGACTGGTACGGTAATTCAGGGTGGGCTGGAAGAGCCCTGACAGTGGTCCTGCGTGTGTGCTGGAGGGGAGAGCCAGGGGAGATGTGGCTCCCACAGAAATTACTTCCCTCAGTCTCTTGCTTTGCCTTGACAAGGTCCAAGCCCACCCAGAAAAGCCTTCAGAGCCTCTGTGGTCAGTAGGTTGGACCTTCAGCTCTGCAGGGTCAGGGTCAGTTTTGTTCTTGCCACCCTACTGGGCAACGAGATGACCTGCTCAGTGAAGCTGGAGTAGTTTCAGACACATGTTTGTAACTTGATCATGCCCTGGCAGCATTCCTGGCAAAGGCCACCACTTGCCCACACAGCCCTGGCTGGGCTTACCACCTCCATCAGTGGTGGTCCAGCCTGATCACTGCTTGGCAGCTCTCAGGAAGCTGCCATTGCCCTCTGCTCCCTCATTTCCTTCAGAGGCATCTCCACCCCTCACCCAAGCCACCTCACTTTCTCCGTGGCAGGAGGAAAGCCACCAAGCCAAGCAGGAGAACAGTGGACCTGCAAAGGCTCCCCACTGCCTGGCTCACCCCTTCATCCCTCTTGCTCCACCTCCCATCTGGGGGTCCCCAGGAAGGTGTCACCTCTCTGCCATCCTTCCCTTTATCCCCACCCAGCACTTCCCTGGCTTCCCGTGCTTTGTCTCCTGAGTTGCCTGAGTTTGCCACTCAGTTGCCTGAGTGGGCAACACTGAGCAACTCGCCTCTGGTGTGGGTGCCTTGCCTTTTTTTTAGCATCTCTGACACCAAAGCAATGACTCTGAGCCAGTTGAACTATGTGTAAGTAGCAAAAAGTATTCCCTCATCCTCTTCTGCATTGCTATGCCAGCTCCTCTTCTGCTCCACATCTGTCTTGAAGCATCTTTCTAGACCTGAGCAAGAAAGATCTCTATATCCAGCCAAGGCTTTTGTCTCTCTTCTTTTCTAAAATACATTCACTGCCTCCTTTGCTTCCTTCTCTCAGAGGCAATGTCAGATCAGGCAGATTTGTAACACACTCTTGTGTAGTGACACCAGTGAGCCTGAATATTTCATGTGGACAGTCAGTTCAGAGCTTTATTTTAAACAGCCTTGGCATCCTGCACACCCTTCCCAGCTCTGCAGAGGGGCTCAGGGAGGTGGGTTCACAGCACCAGCTTCACCTGCTGCTCTGCAAAGGCCATCAGGGACCTGACCAAGATGCCAACATTGAGGCTTGGCTCCATGGAGAGAGCCAGGCACAGCCTGTACAGCCTGGGCTGTGTTTATTCACCCCTGTCCATCTGTCTCTCTTTCCCCGTGTGCCTGTGCCACCAGGATGAGAAGCAGCCAGCCACCACTCTTCTGGTGGGACCCCGGCACGGCATCAGCCACGTCATTGACCTGAAGACCAACCTCACCACGGTGCTGTCGGAGTTCAGCAAGGTCAGCAAGATCCAGCTGTTCAGGGAGAACCAGGGGGTGGCCCGGGTGGAGACAAGCATCCTGGATGCCAAGGTAGGCATAGGTGCCGTGGAGGCAGGCACTGGGGAGAGGGGCTGGTGTGCAGGCTGTGGTTGGGGGTTTGGGGCCAGCCTTTGGGGGGATTCAGGTGACTAGTGTGTATTGGAGCATTTGGTTGGGGATTTCTAGAGACTCCAAAGCCCCTTTCACACTGAGGTCACAGGACATGTGGTCTGTGGCATCTCCCCTGCCAGTCTGACTCCTTGTGCTGTCGAGGGCCACAGTGCAGGCGTGGTGGCTTTCTGGCCATGACCCAAACACCTACCCCACGGTTTGAGCAGGGTCCTTTGGGCAGAGACACAGTGCAGGCAGTTAGCAGGACCCTTTGGAGGGCTGGAGAGGAGCAGTAAGTGGCCATACCTGGGCTGGGCGCAGGTACTGGAGTGGACTGGAGGGTTTCATGCATTAGCAGCACTTGTCAAACTTGTCAAGCCATGCAGGAATGTCGAATGAACTGGAAATTGTAGGCTGGAGGTGTCAGGCTCAGAGTGTGAGAAGAAATCACTGTCTGTCCCTGGTCCAGCAAAACACCTTGCCAGCTGCCCCCATTATCGTGTCCTTCATCCCACAGAGTCCACTTCTTGGTGTATGTGCCCTCCTAGACCTGTGCCTTGCCATCCTCCATCCTCTGCTAGTTGTTGTGAGGTGCAGTGCTGGTTCTGGTAGTCACTTGCTTATTTGGTGCCTGGTCCAGCAGTCACAAGATCCTAAGGAGAACTTCAGTGGCTTGTTCTCAGGTTTTTAACAAGCTGGGACATGTCCCCAGCAGACTGGAAGGCAGATAACCCTGTGCCTGGTCCAGGGGATCCTTGGTCACTGCCTCCCTGCACCCAGCTCTTCCCTGCCCTGTGGGGAAGGACAGCTGGGAGGCAGAGATCTGACAGATAACTGCCAAACCTCATCTTCTCCTCTCCTTCCACCTTGAATTCAACTGGACAGAGTGAGGATTGAGTTTGGGCAGAGTTAGACAGGAGCAGTACTTGGCAGAGGCTGTTTGGCAGTGGAGCCAGGATGTCTGTGGGGCATTGAGGTGCTGCTGCACAGCACACTGGTGTATCTGCACAAAACCTCTGAGCCTTTGGCTGTGGGCCAGTCTTGCTGCCCCTGCATTCATCCCTTTTTCCCATGAGACTGGTGAAGCTGAGCTGCCTTGCTGCTGCCTCTGTGTTTCCTCATCTCCTGCAAGGTCTCTAAGCCCTTTCCTTGCACCATTTCAGTTGTAGTCTTGCAGATGTAATCATGGTGGATTTGTTTAGGATTCTCCTGCTGCCTCTGTCCTGGAGGATTTTAGTACTTTCTCCCACCAGGCTCATTAATTCCTCCAAGTCTGTTTTCCTGCTGCTGCTGTGCCTGGTCCAGTAGATCTGCTGAACTGCAGTAACACCCCAGTAGCCTTTGCCAGAGCCACATTAATCCTCATCCCCTCTGCTTCAGTTCTCCCCTCCAACAGCCTCATCAATGAAGCCCTTTTTTTTTGTATTCATTATTCAGTGGGTATTTGGTCAACAGTAATGCCTGCAATATTCCCTCTTCTGCTTCCCACTGAGGTCAGTTGTGCAGTTGAAGTTCTGGTGTCCTGCTGTGGCTGTCCCAACCCCTTGAAACCCTCAACTTCCCTCTCTGCAGCCCAGGCAGATAGAAACCCACCTCACCCAGCCCCTCCAGCTGCCTGGGCTGTGCAGGAGCCCATTTGTCTCCTCCTTACTGCTTACAGAGCAGGAATAACCAAGGCATATCCTCTGCACCATGAGTAACCCTGCTGCTTCCTCCTGGTGCCCAAGCCCCAGGATTTGTGTGTCTAAAATCACCATATTAATGCATTAATAATAGGCTGGCCACAACCCCATGACTGCTTGTGGCTCGCTGTGAGAGCTCAGGGCATGGCTGTCCCTGCTGTCACGTAGCTCTGTGGCCATTTCAACACCTGCCAGAGCTGTGCAGGAGGGAGTGTGGTGCTGGCTCTGCTCCACTGGGCTCGTGGTGGGGTGCTGCTGTCCCCTCCCTGGCGTGGGAGAGGGCAGTGTCCCCTCCCCACCAGGCACAGACTGTCTCCAGGAGCCACAGATGTGCTGGAGTGATGCTGAAGTCCATCTGCGGTGAATTAGGTGGCAGTTCCCACGCAGCTTGTCCACAGATCCCACTGTGCTGCTCCCATCAGCCATGCTCTGCAGCAGCACTGTACCACTACCAGCCCTTTCCCACTGTAGGAGAAGACTTTCTCCCATGCCCCCTCTATCCAGCCCCTCAAATGCTGGAGAAAAGCCAGCTCACAATACTTCCCTCAAGCACGTCTGCATGCACAGTGGATTTATCTCCGTGAGAAATTCCAGGCAGCTGCCTACAGCCACCAAAAGCCCCTCTGCCTGCCTGGAGTGGAGCAAGCACCCCATTTGTGGATCTCAGCAGGCTCAACAGCACCCTGCCAGTGCAGAGATTGCTGTTATCCATCTTCATTTAGCCCTTATCCAAAGGGCTGGGATTTAAAGCCAGAATGTCTGCTCCAAAATGAGGCATATGCTAATCCTATGCAGGACAGCGATGGATGAGGCTGGCTAAGAAAAGCAGGCAAAAAGATCATTACCTCGCAGTGCTAATCTGCTTTCTACAATTATTCTATTGCGCTGAGCGTGTCAGTGGCTAAAGCCCTAGATTGCAAATAAATCTGTTTCTGGCGTGAGTCACAAGCCATTAGAGGGTTGTGCTCAAAGTAGTGTCCTGACTGCTCTGGGGACCTGTCAAATCCACATCACCCTTGGAATCCTCATGGGCTGCAGAGCAGGAGGGGGTGTCCCCCTGGGCCATTGCACATGGTGCTGCCGTGCCATGGGATGCTGGTGCTGGGGCAGCTCCCAGTCTGAAGCCGTAGGAGGTGCTTGCTGGGTTACTGTGGAAACACAGATGGTCAGTGATGGTTTAGGGATCTGTGCAGGAAGTCCATCTTGAATTTTTCAGTGTAGTTAAAAGGATGGGTTAAAAAAAGGGGTCAGGTCATAGAGCATCCATCAGCTGGGAGGTCTGAACACCCTGACTGAACCAGCAGTCCAGACTTCCCTATCCCACTCTGGCCTGTGACTCACCTGTCAGGAAGGAGCTGGGGGAGATTTTCAGGTAACAAGCAGGCTTGAGGAGATTGTAAACCATTTGCATTTATTTCAGGAGGAAAAGAAATGGTGTTTGTCTTATGAATTATTCACTAGGTAGTTAATTGGTTTGTTTTTGAGCTTTCCCATCCTAGGCTTCAGTTTCTTTTTAAAACAGCACATTTGGAATACAAACCCAGGGCTCGTACCTCTGCTTTGCCTTCTTTAGCTTTTTGCCACTGTGAGTGTGGCAAGGAGGGGGCAAATGCTGACAGGACCCCTCACAGAGGAGCTGTGCAACCTCAGGACGGAGGAACAAAAGCTTCCAGGTCTCTGATTACAAGAAGGGTTTTTGTTCCCTGAAATGTCTGTGAGAGCTGCTTGGGAGGACAGGAGCAAGTTTCATCTCAGCAGTCAGGAGGGAGTGAGGCAGGTTTGTTTGGGAGTGCTGGGGGTAGGACAGCATTTCCCCACCTTCTCTGCAGTGGAGCAAGTATTTTGCAGGATTGCATGATCGTTCCCACCTAGCAGAGTCTTCTCTCTGCTGTGGCTGTTGCTTTTCCATTCTTCCTCCTGCGCTCTGGACTTGCTGTTGATTGCTGTTGATTGACTTGAGTGTTGATTCTGGAGCTCTGAGATTTGCTGGGGGCAGGGAGGTGGCACACGGTGTCTCCTGTGATTTTTATGCATTAAGTGCAGCTTGTGCAAGGGGGTGTGCAGGGCTCAGGGGGTCCTGCATCTCCCAGGGCCTTCCTCCTCCTGCTGCCTGTCAGTGCTGAGACCAGCATTTGAGAGGGGACGATGCTTATGATCCAGCTCAGAATGCTCAGAGGCATCTCCTCCCCAGTGCAGCACTGCAAAGCCCTCTTCTACCTCCCAGTATCTCAGGAAGGACAGTGTCAGCATCTCCTGCCTGGCACCTGGACAAGCCCAGCAGCCCTGATGGGGCACAGAGGAGTGACTTGCCCACCGTGCTCACCCAGGCTCCCCAGTGCAGGAGGTGTGGGGAGAGCTGCTCAGCCGTGCAGCCCCATAGCTCCTGCAGGAACCAAAGGTTTGTTTGTACTGGAATGCCTTTTCCAACAGAGCATTTCTCCTTTCTGATTTACACAGCTACACACGCCGCTGGACTGGTTTTTTATTAACAGTCTTGACTTTGGGAAAAAGGCTGCTGCAGCACTCTGAATGAGAATGAGAGGAGTGTTTAGGGGAACAGCCACGTCCCCTGAGCCAAGACAAGTGTCTGCAGCTTAACAGAGGAGCTGTCCCAGGCTGTGCTCTGTCCCTGTGCAGGGCTGTGGGGCAGGAGCCCAGGGTGTCTAGCTGCTCGACAGGCACAATTCAATCAAAGGCATCGGGGTAATTGACTTCAGTCTCCAGCAGGGCCTGCAGCCAGCTAGTGCTTAAGCCGAGATCAAGACTTGACAGCAGAAAACAAAAGCAAAATTAATTCAAAAAGGTCCCTGGCTGCTGCTGTGCCCAGAATCTGGATATTGATGTTGGTGTCCCAGGGGCCCCGGCATGCTTCCAGCCTGCCATGAAAATAAATACCATGCACAGCTGGGGCTCAGCCTTTCCCTCTCCCCCTGGAAGGAGTCAAGGAGCCCCTTCCTCTCACTGGAGATGTGGTGATGACCCCTCTGAGCCTTCTCTGCTGGAGCAAGTCCTAAGCCCAATGGTGTAGCTCAAAGCTGAGCATGGCAGGGACATGCCATGGGTGCAGAGGCCACTGCCCTCTGTGTGTTTGCCAGGCTGTGATCTGGAAATTGTGGGGAGCCCCATCAAACTGACAAGGGCAGGCGAGTCCAACATTATTCCCATTCATGCAAACAGTGGTGGAAGCCTCTCAGGTTTTTCCATGAAGAGCAAGGTTTTGGAGTGACAATGGACCCAGAGGCTCCAGTTCCTTACGCTGAATTCATCTTTATTTGCATTAAGCCATGCTGAAACACTGTCACCTCGTGGGAGAGAGGGAGGGATTGAGATTTCCTTTGGCTCAGTACCTAGGGAGGGAGGGGCAGACGTGGATTCCTGATCGAGGTGGGATGCAAAGCAAAGCAGTGGGATGCAAAGCAAAGCAGTGGGATGCAAAGCAAAGCACGTCCCAGTGCGTGGTGCCAGCCCCAGTGCCACCCAAAGCGCTGCCTGCAGGCACCCAGGACAGGAGCCAGCCCCAAAAATGGGAGCCAGCCAGAAACACAAGAGTCAGACAACACGTGGAGAGGATGAGTTTCCAAGCCTGCAAAGCCAAATTTGATTTGTTCACTTAAAAAAAAAAAAGGGAGAAAGAAATTAAAAAATCCTCAACCAAACAAGCAGCCCTCAGGCATCCAGTGGGTGTGAAGGGAGCCTGGGCGTGCTGCAGCCTTGGGAGACCTGAGAACCGCCTTCAACAGATAGGAAATGTGGAGGATGCCAAAAGGACTGGCAGGCTCTGGTGGCTAGAAATGCCCTGAGCCTTCTGAGTAGCCAGGGGGAGATGAAAGCTAGCCAGGGTGGCAGCTGCAGCATGATGGGAGGGTGCCCTGCACCTTCCTAGGACACAGCAGCACAGACATGACACCAACACTGAAGTGGAGAGGAGGAGACCCCCACTGGAGGTACCTCTCCATCCTCTGTGAGGTTTTGTGGGACTGCAAGGCACAAGGAGAGTGTTCACCTGGCAAAAGTGGCAACTTCTTGAACCCTAAGGAAGGAGAGACCTGCAGCTCTGCTGCAAACCAAGGCAGGGTGTTTATTGATCAACAAGTGGGAAATAGTGGTCCTAATCACAAGCAGCCTGGTATTGATAGAGCTGAGTTAATAATGCTTAAGGGGAGACAAGGAAAGGTCAGTGTAGAAGTGAAAAATCGACTGCTGTCTCGTTAGGCTCGGGTGCCTATATTATATAAACTTGGCAGTGCACCTCAAGTAAACCAGGGAACATAAATTATGTAAATTCATCTCCCATCTTTCTACTGCACTGTATTAAAGGGAGCAGGGTAAGACCCAGAGTATATGATAAAGAGGGGACATTAAAAGGAAATGCACATAAGCCTAAGGGTTATAATATGCACAGATCATCGTGCATAGGTCATAAATTAATTTAAATATGAGGACTATTAAAATCCTCTGGCATAACCCTGGACATAAAATTTCCTCCAGATGTCCTTCTAGGAAACCTTCACCTTTGTCTGAACAAGAGAATACCCTCCAGAAGGACACTGAGGTTTGATTTAAAGGTAGGGCATAAGAGAAAAAGCACTATGTCATTAATAAGCATCAAATATAAATGTATGGTTTACTTTCCAGAGAATCTGGTTGCCAAGTAGGAAACTTGGAGTGAAAAAGTATCCTTTCTTCTTAAGCCCTAGAAAATCCAGAAAACCATTATGAGTGAAAGATCAAAACACCAATAATTTCAGGCTGATATTATACATTTAGATGTAGAAAGAGCATTCTCTTTAAAATTCACTTCTTTTGGGTCAGAGGTGAACCTTTACCTGGACATCCCACTGGCAATCTGATGTTTGGCAATTTTAGAGCAGTGGGATTATCCCAGGAAGTTTGCTTCTGTGTAAAACTAGCTTTCATCCTAAAGGTGCTGCTGCCCTGACAAAACTCAGACAGGCACTTGTGCTTTGGCATCCCAGGGAAGCTGTTGCCCATGAGGAGGAGGATGTTGGCACAGGTGCCATAGGTACATGGTAGGAGGATAACCAGAGCATTATCCTAGCTAATAACTTGTTCCCTATCAGTGATCTACATCATCTCCTGATTAGCAGCTGGGAAAGAGGAACTGCATTTTGTGGCCACAGTGCTGACAGGGTAAGGAGCAGGGATTAGAGGAATGACACCAGTTTTGCTCCTGCTGCATCCTTCCCTGCCTTCCAGCTGCTCACAGAAGTCTCTCTGCTCTAATGCACCACTGGGTTTAGGAAACTTATGAAGATTCATGCTCTTCCAGGTTGCTGCCTTTTTGTCAGGTTTGGTTGAGATTGAGCAGCAAGTTAAAAGAATTGCAGGGAGACACAGGGATGTTTCCTGAGCCCCAGCCATGTGGGCACCAGGTCAGTCCTGACCACAGGCACGAAGGCTTCACTGCTTCTTGCAGGATGTTTCCAAAGGAAAGGAGATCAATTGCATTTGCTGCGAGCCATGGGCATCACAAGGAAGCCCAAAGCAGTCCTGAATGGCTCTTATTTAGAGCAGCTCCCTGCAAAGGTGCCCTGAATTTACCATCTAAAACCCTTAGCACCACCAGTTGAAAATTTTTCGTGCACATATTCACACAGTTGATGTTTGCTCAGCTCTCCTGTGCCTGGTTGTCTCTGCATGATCTTATTTGCATTTCCTGTGTGGAACAGAGTGACCAAGGTTGCTGATGCCTTAAAATAAAATCTCCATTAGCTGCCATCCCTGATACCTCCTCTTTGTGGCCTGATTTCCCAATGAAACAAGGCTGTGGCAGCAGGATGGACGTCTCAAAGGCAGCTGAGATGTAGCAATCTCAGCAAAACCACCTAAGTGAGAGGAAGAGAGAGATTCCATCTTGTAACCAACCCCACATGGGAAAGGGTTATGGCCAGACACCTCTGTTAGTGAACAGCAGAGAAGCTGCCAAGGCCAGAGGAGATGCACAGCCTGACTGAAACAGCTTTGCTCACATTCAGTGCCTCTGTAAACAGCCCATAACACATCAGCAGGACCCAGAGCCCCAGCAGTGTGGGCTCCCAGGCCATGAGGAGATCACCAGAGTGCTGCAGCTTAAGTGGTTTAATCCCTAATAACAATATTTGAACAGTTGACAATTAGAGAAGAACTCTCACACAGCTTCCTTGTCAAGATGTGAGAGTAATCATTTCTAAGACCCCATTCTAAGCTGTGATGCTAAACAGTATTAAGATTCCTCTTTTTCAGAGCAGAGTGCCACAGTTAACCCCAGCATGGCCAGCACTGATTGCTGGAAGCTATTCTGGAGACTGGACTTGCTTGGACCCCTGGTAGGGAGCTCACAGCACCTTGGTGCATGGCTTGTGTTTCACTTGTAGGCAAGGAACTACAATCAGGGTGGTTGTATCTCAGTCATGTCACCCTTTGGGAGGACTGATCCAGGGGCTACTTCTTGCCAGCAAGAACATACAGTCCCATCTCTGGATGGGTGGGAGTATCCTGAAGCAGGGGATGCTGAGCAAAGCTGGAAATGGCTCTCAGAGATAAAGGTACCCAGCTGTGGTGCTGGGGGTGCACTGTGGGCTGGATGGTGAGCTCTGACAGGGAGACACTAAGGGTCCACGACTGTGCCACTCTGCCCTTGGTGTCCTCAAGAGATGGCTGTGAATCTTTGGTGTGGGACTCACACATGGTGGAAACTATCCCTTAGTTTTCCTTCTGAAAGGGAATTCTGAACCCCCCTTGGCCTCTGTGTTTATTCTCCTGGTAGTGGGTGTTTATCAGCCTTTGCCTCCCTCCTGTTGGGCTTCTTTCCCTTCCTTTGCTGCTTGCACTGCAACCATTTGCTGCCACGGAACAGGGGGGAAAAGACACAAATACCTCTGCATTCAACAGATGGCTTGAAAAACCCAAGAAAGCTTAGCCAAGACACTTGTTTTAAGGATGCTTCATACACAGAACTGAAACACATGGTTTCCTTTCATCACTTGTGTCAGGACTCGAGCTGGGCTAGGAGGTGTCACCCCCTCACCGCTGCATGCCTGCCTCCTCTCTTCACTACTCTCCCTCTCTGTCTGGATACTTTTCCTCTGCTCTGTGTCATCCTAGGTTTATTTTACAAGATGCAGAAAGAGCCTTGTCAAGTGGGCAGGGGCAGAGCCTCTCAGCAGAGGACATTCACTTATCAGGCTATTTCTCTTCCATATTGGGTTATTTCTTTTCCTTTCTCTTCCTGCATAACAGCTAAAGAGGGAACTTCTTTACCGTAGCCCCAGGAGAAATTTGTCTCTGCCAGGAGCTGGCATGGCTTGGGGATCACACACAGCCCTGCCCAGGGCTGATGGCTTCACACCCAAATTTATTGCACTGTATGGTCCAGAGTGTGACATGCTGGTATTAGGTGGGTCTTCCTTTGCTGGACTCAGCTTGGTGGCTTAAGAAAGCAAATATTGAGCAGAGCACAGAACTGGCCAGTGGGTATCAGGAACCTCATGTGGTTGTAAAACAAGAAAACCAAAATAGCTTTAATGTTTTTCACACTGTGGAGGCTTAAGTGGTTTTTAAAAGAGGCTTGGTGTGCCCTGAACATGGTAAATGAGTCCTTCTGAGTCCTGGAGGGCTGACAGTGTGTGAGAGACCAGGCATGGCAGGATGGGCAGCCTGAGACACAACAGCAGCCAAACATCCCCCAGCTGCCTCAGATAAGCCCTGTACCTGGGAGCAAAGGTCCTTTGGGCAGGGGTGCTTTGTGTAAGGGGTAGATGAGGGCACTGTCTATTTTTTTTCCATCCCATGGGTCTGCCTTTAGTGGTGCTGGGGGCTCAGACTGAGCATGGACCCCTGGACTGAGCTGTGCTGGCACAGGCTGCTCTGCACAGTGGGGTCCCAGCAGTGCACAGGACCTTGCTGGGTGGGTAAGAGTGAATCTTTACGATAGCTCACCTTCTCCTTGGGACAAGCTGGGAGTCAGGGATTTGCACTGTCTGATGCTCAGTTGTGCCATGAGGTGACATGTGTCACACAGATTGTGTCTGATTTTTATTTCTCTTTAAAGCAAAGATCTTTTTTAGCATGCGAATAAACACTCTCCTAAAAGAGAAGACACCATCTGCTCCTAAGCACAAATTTAATTTTCCAAAGGGTTAGGTTTAAATAAGATCCACAGGCTCAGAGTGGTAGCTGGGGGAGCCTGTAATGGGGTTTGGCCCCTTTGGTATCTAGCTGGAAGCAGATGTCTTCATTTATGGGAGGGAGATGTGGTGCCTGCAATGAAACAGGGGTTCTGGCAGCTGGAGGCTCCACAAACTCCCTGAGCTCCCGAGGTTAAACTGGTGCTTGCAGGTAGGCTTAGAGCCCTGACATGCAGACAAATAGCAGAAGGCAGTTGTGTGGGTGCTCTGCCATGCACAGCCTGTGCCCAGTGGGGCCCCAGCTCTTTCCTCATCCTTAGGGGAGTCAGCAAGCAGGACTCACAGCTGCAGTGAGGCGCTCTCTCGTGCACAGCCATTTGTTGGGGGAGCTGGAGCAAGGATGTGCACCTGGCTAAAAGTGCCACCAGCTCACCAGTCACACCAGTGCCTAGTGCAGCCTCTGTGGAGCTCTGGTCCCTGTGGGATGAGCCACGTGGCCCTCATGTGCTTTGCCTCTCTTCCCTTCCAGCCGCTGGTGTTGCTGATGGAGTGGCCCGAAGCCACCAACTTTGCCTGCCTCATCGCGGGCTACTGCCGTCTCCTGGTGGACTCCAAGAAGATGATCTTGTCCAGGGCCCCCAGCCAGCCACCCCCACCTCAGATTATCAAGGCAGGTACGTTTCAGCCTCTGCTTCCTGTGAGAGCCCCTTCCTCAGCCTCCCCCTCCCACTCCTCCCTCTGCCCAGGGCTCTGCAGCAGTAGGAAGGGGAAGGGTTTCTCTGACATCTCCCCTCTGCTTCCATTCACCCTGAGAACCAGCAGACTCCCTTTTAACCAGAAAGCAAGGAGCAGGGAGACAAGTCCTCACTCAATAAGCTCTGACTTGTGGTGTCAGCTCAAGCCATAAACACTCACTGCGAGTGTTGTTCTGGCAACTCGTGGAGCAGATCCAGGAGGTGCTGTTTGAGAAGACCTGTAGTGCTGCCAGGCAAACACTGGATCCCCACAGAACAGCCTGTGTGCTGCTGCAGGGATGCAGCACACCCTCCTTGGATGGCACCCCAGCTCCAGACACCTATGTGAGGGTATGCACTTACCAGATTGCATTCCTGCTACCTTTGGATATTGCTGCCTCCATCCTGGGGGTCTGAGCTGCACGGGCAGCTCTGCAATCCTGGCTGCTCCTCTGATTTCCTAAATCAGGAAAGCAGCTTTGGTGTCCCAGCTTTTCAGGTGCCCAGCCTGATGCAAGGAGCAGAGGGCAGGTCTGGGCACAGCAGGAGGTTCTGTCCTGACAGGCACCAGTGCTGTTCCTTGAGGATGGATTACAGGTGTGAATCACCCTCAGAAAACATCAGTGGTTCTCAAGAGTGATTTCAGACAAGGGCCAGCCATGAACCCCATGCTGCTATTCATGCAGGTGTTCACATCAAATACGTTTTGTATAGGGAAATATGAAATATGGGATCAGTGGCCAGAGATGGGCAAAATACCAACCTGGTTGTCTATGGAAGGTTGCCCCAGACCTTCCAAGTGACACTGCTGCTTCAGGCAAGTTTCCAGTTTAGCTGTCAGTGTTGAAACTCCCTGCTCAAGACGTGCTTGGGGAGGTGGGAGGAGTACAGAGTGTTAGCAAGGTCCTTGGAAGAGGACTTGGTGCCTTTGGGGAAGAACACACTCACAAGAGGCATCAGGAAAGCACCTGCAGCAACCTCAGTGAATCCAGGCCTGGCAATTGATGTTGGTGTAAGTATAAGCACATTTTTCTTTCCTTCTTCCCCTGTGGCTCTGATTGGCAGCTGTCACTGTGCTCTCTGCTCTGAGTGCCCTAGGGGAACATGTTTAGTCACATTTTGCTGTGAGCAGAGGGTGTTTCCAACTTAACTGGCCATCATCAGAGTGGTCCTTCCCTGGCTCATGTCACCCTGATGAGGCTATGGGGAGTCAGAGGATGGGGATGTGGCACCCACAAGGTACCTCAACATGTGCAAGTGGTGCTTGTCCACACTCTAGCAACTATGGCAATAGCTAGGATTTTTTTTTTGGAGAGATTTTCCTTCATGGACATGGTCCAAACCTCTGCCAGAAAGGGTAGTAGATTTTGCCCTTTTCTCGGCAGTCTCAAAAAACCAATGTCACTCTGCAGGGTCAGGAGTGAGTGTGAGAGGGAGTCACAGTCTGGGTAGGACGGCAGTGGAGCAAAGGATCTGAGCCAGCCCCTCTCTGGATGGCCTGGTCTGTCCTCAGGGGTGGAGTGAAAACCTCTGTGAGCAGTGGAGTGGAGCAGACCCAGTGCACTCAGCCCAGCCGCTCAGGCATCCTTCAGTAGGAGTGAATTTAGTGTGTATTGAGAGAAGTCTGCTCACAGTTCTGGTCTCGAAAGGGCTGCAGGCTGAGCTGTCAGGAGCTGGGCAGATCACAGGGAGCAGGGACTGCTGATCATTAGCACATCCTTGCAGGAGTGATAAGAAAGCCCCACTGGGATGAATTAAGTTAGTTGACTTCCCAGGCTGCAGGCAGGCTGTGCCAGAATCTTAAATGTAAACTCAAGCCTTGGCCCATGCTTTTACCTAGAAGAGGAGCACATCCATCTTTCCTGAGGCCCATTAAAACCTCCTGCTGAACTGCAGACATTTTTAGAAATGCACAGGCTGTCTGAATGTTGTCAGTTAGATCCATCTCTCTGCATTTCCCTGTGGAGTCATATGCCAGAGCCTTGCCCTCTGTTGTGCCATGCTGGAGCTATGCAGGTGATTCACCTCCCTGCCCCTTCTTCTCCCCACTGCCACCAGAAGCCATTGTCAGCCAAGCAGCTCTATGGCCTTAGCTGCTTTCCAGCTCTTTGTCAGGAATTTTCCCCCCCTATGCATTCAGCAGCTGGATTTGGATTTGTGGGGTTTGGCCCCATTCAGCAACAAGCCCTGGGTTGGCTTGGGCAGCCAGTGAGACATGGGAATGACCCATTGAAGGTATCTGGGTTTGGGAAAGCCTCTGCCTCAGTCCATGCCACCCTGCCACAGCCCACATGTGCCCTCCACATGTGGGCATTCTCCACGCACCACTGGCATGGCCACAAACAAAAGAGATTTTGGGTTGATTGGGATTTTAGCATTGCAGGTGATGAACAGTATAACACAAACGTGTGTTTGGGGAGACAAATTGTCCAATTTGTTGTGCTAACGAATTTAATTAGGATTTATTTGATTTAATTTATCCTTGGTAAGACAGAACCTGCATCCCCTGGCAGCAGTTCTCAGCACAGCTGCACAATTCAACCTGCAATGCAGACAGATGCCCCTCCTGAGGTCTGGACTACTGGCCAAGCAGTATTTCAGCCACTTGCCTTGCTCAAGGGAGCAAGGAGAGGCTGTCACAGGGAGATGCTTAACAGCCAGAGCAGTGGGCTCTTTGAGAGCCAGCCTGATCCAATAGCTGTCAGCCAGACAGAAATAACACATGGATCGTGGGCAGCAAGGGACAAGGGGCTGGGGGTGTGTCTGTCACCTAAACAGCCAAACTACATTGGATGCCTCCCCAAAAGGCAAAATTGCCCCACATTTAGCAGTCTCCTGAGGAACACTGCTTGGTCTGGCCAGTGTTAGGCAAATTCCTTCCTGCCATATGATGTGTGAGCTGGCAGACTGAGGCTGAAGGTCCCTGTTGGTGCCTGCAGCCAAGCTGCTCCTGTTGTCCTCTGGATCGTGGATGTGGCACCTGCATCCCTGTGTCTCTCTCAGTGTTGGCTGTGCTGGCCAGCCCTCCTCTGGCTCTGCCCAGCTCTGCCCCAGAGAGCCCTACTGGGATCTTGCTTCTTGTCAATGCTGCAGTCACACAGCACAGAGACAAGACATTTTCCCAGATAGCTAACATGGATAGAGTCCTGCCCAGAGCAGTAGGAAAGCTGAGATGTTCAGGAAACAGGTCTGTTGGGAAAGCTTAAAGAATTTTGTCGTGGTTACTCTAGAAAAGAGATGGGTGGGGAGATGCAGAAGAAAGAATAGAACAGTATTTCTGATGCCTAAAAGCTGTTTTTAAAAGGGCACTGATCAGTTGTAGTGCTGGTCCATGGTGGCATTGATCTCATTCCTCATCAGAAAAAAAAAAAAGGCTTTAAGGTCAATACTCTCTTGTCATAAATGTCATAATATTTTGCTTTATAAAATTTATATAATTAAACTCTAGGGTGTCCAGCCACCCTCTAGGCTCTTCTGGCCTCCACCATCACTACAGCCCAGTCACACCTCAGGGCCTCACTAACACACTTTTAACAATTCTTTTAATGAGATTCTTTAATGGGAATCCAGATTTATTGATTTAGGGAAAGGCAAGTCAGCTCCTTCAATGCCATGTGGGCTTTTTTTGACCTGGCCACCTTCCACATGCACCATGTAAATCTCTATGTACAGGAAAGCTCACCACCTAAAACCCCTTCCAGGCCATGATCTGTCCAAGGAATTAGTCAATAGGACCCCTTGGGAAACTGCAGGACAAGGGAGCAGAACAGAGGTGGCAGATCTTTCAGGAGTCTTTCCATAGAGTGCAAGAGCTCACAATGTCCAAGTGCAAGAAATCAAGAAAGGTAAACAAGAGACCGGCGTGGATGAGTCAAGACCTCCTGGTCAAACTAAAACTTCAAGAAGGAAATACACAGGCAGTGGAAGTGGGACAGGTATCCTGGGAGGAGTATAGGGATGGGGTCAGGAAGGCCAAGGTGTGGATGGAGCTGAACTTGGCAAGGGATGCAAAGCATAACTAACAACTACTTCTACAGATATGTTAGCCAGAAAAGGAAGCTCAGAGAAAGTGACCACCCCAATGAATATGACTGTAAAACAGATGAGAAGGCAGCTTGAGATACTTTTCTGCCTCAGTCATCACTGGCAGCCTCTCTCCTCACATCTCTCAAGTGGATGGATTGCAAGACAGGGACTGGGGCAGCAAAGTCCCTCTCACTGCAAGAGAAGATCAGGTTTGAGACCACCTGAGGAGCCTGAACACACAGAAGTCTTTGGGACCTGACAAGGTGCATCCCAGAGTCCTGAGGGAATTGGATGATGTAGTTGCCAAGTGACTCTCCATGATACTTGAAAAGTCATGGCAGTGACTGGAAGAAGGGAAACATTGCACCCATTTTTTCCAAGGGTAGAAAGGAGGATCCTGGGAACGACAGACCTGTCAGCCTCCCCTCTGTGCCTGGGAGGATCATGGAACAGATCCTTCTAGAAGCTCTGTTAAGGCACATGGAGGACAGAGAGGTGATTTGAGACAGCCAGCATGGCTTCACCAAGGCAAATCTTACCTGAACAACCTAGTTGTCTTCCTCAATGGAGTGACTACATCACTGGACAAGGGAAGAGCTATGGATGTCATCTCTCTGGACCTCTATAAAGCCTTTGACACAGTCCCCCACAACATCCTGCTCTCTAAACTGGAGAGAGATGGATTTGATGGATGGACTGGATGAGGAATTGGTTGGATGGT
>JAWWEE010000142.1:16402576-16429811 GCA_035221455.1 Xenops minutus | reverse complement strand
GAGTGTGCCCAGGTGGGCAAGGAGGCCAAAGGCACCTGGCCTGTGTCAGCAATAGTGTGGCAGCAGGACCAGGGCAGTGACTGTCCCCCTGGACTGGGCACTGGGGAGGTCCCTGGTGAGGTTCAGTTTTGGGTCCCTGGTGACAAGAAAGCCATTGAGGGGCTGGAGCGTGTCCAAGGAAGGACAACAGAGGTGGGGAAGGGTCTGGAGAACAAGTCTGATGCGGAGCAGCTGAGGGAGCTGGGGATGTTCAGCCTGGAGAGAAGGAGGCTGGGGGGGACCTTCTCACTCTCTACAGCTCCCTGATGGGGTTGTAGCCAGGTGGGGATCAGTCTCTTCTCCCAGGCAACAAATGACAGAATGAGAAGAAATGGCCTGAAGTCGTGCCAGGGGAGGTTGAGATTGGATATTAGGAAAAATTTCTTCACTGGAAGGGTGGTTGGGCATTGGAACAGGCTGTGTAGGGAAGTGGTGGAATCAGCATCTCTGGAGGTATTTAAAATATGTGTACTTGTGGCACTTGGAACATGAGTTAGTGGTGGGCTTGGCAGTGCTGGGGCAAAGGCTGGACTCAATGATCTTAGAGATCTTTTCCAACCTAAAGAAATCTTTGTTCCCCTTCTTCTTCAGGATGGCTGTATCCATGCTAGAGACCCTGCAAGGAACCCAGATTCATCTTTGATCATTGCAAGCCAGAAGCTGGGCTAGCAGCTGAGAGGAGGCCTCTTTCACACCATTCTCTAGAGGCCAGGTTCATGCCTAGAAGGCTCAGCCCAAACCCTCTCCTATTTCCTTTCACCGTGACCATTAGAGAGGAACCCTAGATCAGCTTTCTCCGTGAGCCAAACAGGGGCTGTCCTCCTTGCCAGGGTGTTGGGGTTCTTTTCCTGTCTTCACCAGGCTGACTGCCATAAGAGGCATTATTTAGTACTGTGTGATGGTTATTTATTTGGAGTTGGGGTTTTTGGATTGTGTGAGGTTTTTTTTCTCACTTCCAGTTGAATGGTAAAATGATTCCTAATCACGTTCCTTCCAACCCCAAGTTTCCCCTCCTCCTCCTGCCAGTCTAGCTACTAAATATAATCAATCAGACGGCCTTAATTGGTGTTTCACTGCAGTCACCTACCCTCCAAAATGGAGCAAGGAGAAAAATGCAAGGTTACACATTGCATTGCTCTTACCCTGGCACCCACTGCACTTCACGCGTGCACAGGGAGAGCGGGTCCTGCCTCTCCCCCATCCCACCCCCTCCGGTTGGAAAGGGAGCTCATGGCATTGATCAAACCCAGCCCGCTTGCCCCAGTGCCTGGGGACGGTCGGGGATCTCCGTAGGATCAGTCGCTTCCCATCTCTATTATTTTTTACAGATATGCACATCCGAAATGTCTCGTTCTTCCATAGGAGCTATGGAAATGCACAATGTGCTTTTAACACGCGCATCCTCGGCCGAGTGCAATAACCTCCCCTGGCCCAAGGCTGTCCTGGGCTCGGGCTGTTGCTGTCAGCAAGGCAGAGAGGATCCTGCTGGGGGACAGCCTCCTGATTTCAAGAACCATGTAGCAAATATCCAGTGGAAGAGCCAATTGGGACTTCAGTCCGTGGTGGGCAAGGCCTGTTACAGTGCTGAAGGCTGAAAGGGAGACGTGTTTTCCTTTTCCCTGGGAATTACCTATTAGGAAACTCTGAGTTTCTTCAAGCCCCCCGTTAATGCCTATATCATTCCTCCATAAATCTCTCAGTCTAATACAGAGGAAAATTTTTTTATTGTCTGTATATAGTATATATAAATAAAAAAATATATAAATTATATCTATACACAAATTTATGTCTTGTTTTACAAACAAGAAAGATTAAATATATTAATCTTAATATCCAAACTAGCATTTGTGTCTTTTTTTAATACCTTCCTGGAAATGTGGCTGTTCTTAGCTTACAAAACACTGTTTGTAAGCAAATCCACCTGTTTTTGTTGCTATAGAAATGCACGAATCACTGTACTGGAAAGGCACAGTTTAATGACTCCATCTCTGGGCTCCACAGCAGCTAAGTTACCATGCTATGAAGGAAGCAGGTTTGAAACGAACTGTCTGACCTGCCAAGGTCACTTTTGTGTTGTTAATTTTGGCTTAATTCCCCTCCAGAAGGGGAAGGCATCAGCAGTCACCCCTTCATCGCTGGCACTGGGCACTTGGCTGAGATGGCAAAAGCATGGGACACCCTCCTGCCCCTTAAGCAGAGGAGAAAGGGATGCTTTAAGGAACTCTTGCCTGATCCCTTCCAGGTGAGCCAAGCTGAGAACCCACTGAGCAGCTCCAGCCCGTGTTTTCAGCCAAGTCACAGCCTTTCCCTGGCTCTTCTGCCTGGGAAGAGGTGACAGGGTTTGACCTGTCAGTGGCCTCATGGTTCTGCTGCCCTGTGGGATTGCTCTGGCGTGTCTGTAGGGGAAAGCCCAGCAAAAGCAGAATGTCAGACCTGGGCAGAAATCTGAGCCAGGCAAACAACTTCCTAGATAGAGATGATTTCCAATGTACACTTTTTGCCTGGAACAATGAACCGCTCTCTGTTTATCAGGGAGGAAGGCACTGATGTGTGCACTCTAGGTGCTCCAAGGCCTCCAGGAACTATAAAATCCAAGTCCAATAAGGCTCCAACATGAAAAAAACACCCTTAGGAACTGGGTCATTCTCTGTATGGGGGTTGAACGTGTTGTCTAAAGCAAAGGTGGCAGCACTTGAGACTCACACACATTCTCCGTGCCTCCAGGCTTGTTATTTTAATCTGCATCACACCATTCCCCATGCTGAACTGACGATGACGCTGAATGGGATAAAACCCACCTATTTATAAAGCTGGATATGGATCAAACCCGAGAGGTTTTCTAACAACCCCCAGAGCCTGAAAATATTATTGACAGCAGGCAGTTTAATCAGTGATTTCAGAGTCGGTGCTTAGTACCATCTAGTGGGCAATAAGCACCCCCTCAGAAAGGAATGGCTTCTTCACAGCACCCTCTTCTTATTTGTACAGCGATTTTATTTGTGGCAGTAGGTGCTCCAGGATCAGCCAAATGTCCCTGTGTGGATGGAGGAGCTGGGCTGGTACATACCCAGAAAGGACGATGTTGCTGCACTTGTTTATTAAGTGCAGTTCCTACAGCCTCACCCCGCTAAGCATTTATAAATACTCTTAAAGGAAATGATCCAGGTAAAAGCACAGAGATTTCAAAGTACTTTCCCATCACACACACACACACCCCCCCCCCCCAGATCTCCTCTCCCATTTCACTGCCCTGTCTAGTTTATCTACCTGCAGACTGGCTGATTCCCATTCAGCATCAACAGCTCTTCGCTTTGAAGCCACTGTGCCCCAGGAAGTCAAAGCAGTAGGTGGGTGTGCATAAATATAAATTAATTTTTCTGCATCACCTCCCACCAGAACAATCTTCCTAGGCATGGCAGGCTGTGTTTGCTGCCCTTTAGCACCTTCTCAGGGCAGCCCCAGCAGTACCTGCCCTTCTCAGACTGCCTTTGCTCCAAGTTTTTTGCTGTAGCCTTAGAGCTGATGCAGATTTCCTCTGGGACCTTCCCAGCTCCCAGGAGCATTGCTCAGCCACGGGATGCATTCCTGACAATCTGATGTCATTGCACCCCCACAGCCTGCTCCCTCCCTCACCCTCCTCTAAATTATGTCTACTCTCAAGGAGTCCTTTATGAGTGGCAATAGATGGAAAAGGAACAAAAATTGGGCCACTGCAGGCCCCTGTAACACTCAGGAGGAAAACAGAAGACCTTCTGGTGTATTAGTTTTGGCTGCGGTAGAGTTAATTTTCCTCCCAGTAGCTGGTATGGGTCTGTGTTTGGATTTGTGTTGATAACACAGGGATGTTTTAGTTATCACTGAGCAGGGCTTACACAGAGACAGGGCCTTTTCTGCTCCTCACCCCACCAACGAGGAGGTTTGGGGGCACAAGGAGCTGGGAGGGGGCAAAGCCAGGACAGCTGATTCCAAATGACCAAAGGGATATCCCAGATCATATAGAAAGATGGAGGAGAAGAAGGAGTTTGGAGTGATGGTATTTTGTCTTCCCAAGTCACCACTACATGTGGTGGAGCCCTGCTGTCCTGGGGATGGCTGAGCACCTCCCTGGCACAGGAAGCAGTGGGTGAGTTCCTTGTTTTGCTCTGCTTGCTTGTGCAGCTTTTGCTTTACCTGTTAAGCTCTCTGTGAGCAGCTGCATGGTGCTTATTTGCCAGCTGATGCTGGACCAGACACCTGGCTGTCAGGGGTTAAAGTCTCAGAAGCTGGAAGATCAGCAGGTCTCAAGCAGTAGTCCCAACATAGGTTTTGTGTCTCGGTGGACTTTGCTGGTCATTGTCAGCTGGAGACAACAACTGGGCACCACGGTTTAAAGCACTTTGAACTCTAATCCCCATGGTGTAGCAGACACATTCTCCTGTCGGGATTTCCATCCTCCACAAGGTCCTGGCAACACTACACAGGACTTGCAGGAGCCCCAGATACAACAGCAGAGCAAGCTGAATAGCTGGGACCCACTTCTGCTTTCATCATGACCGAGGGAGCTGACAGTCAAATAGAAGTGAATAATGTCTAAATTTTATCCTCATTTAAAGCACAGTGTCTGGATTCCTGTGTAAAATATCCTAACAAATTCCTCACACAGGCAGTCAGAGTGGAGCTGGTCACGACACCCATGGCTTTAATTGGACATGGGAGAAGTCTGCCAGGGAAGATCTCAGCCTGCTTACATGGCCCAACCATATCTAGTATATATGAAAACAGTCCAATACACTTGATAACAAACTTTTCCAAAGGTCTGTGTGTCAGGCTATATAATTCCATGTCAGGGCGTGAGCAGATGCCTCATCCCACTGTAGCTGCTGCACAACCTCCCAGCCCAGCTGACATGGTGCCACTTGCTGTCACTTGTCCCCCACATATAGAATGAAAAGGTAGGGGGGTTTCTGCAGTCAGACTATTAAAGTTATTAAAAAGCAAACACGCTGCACTCAAAGTGGCAGAAATTCCAGTTTTGCCTCTCTGAGGTTTGTTGCCCATGCCAAGGGCTGGGGAGACAGATCAAAGGGCTGGGGATGGGCACCACGTCTACACAGTCCAGGACACTTTATGACCCTTTAATAAATCCCACCTTTGAAAAGCACCTTGGAAATACTCCTGAATCTAATGAATATTCACTTCTTTCTACAGCAACACAGCTCTATCCTCACAGTTTTACCTGGGCTTCTTAGAAATGTGCAGTAAAAATGCTGTGCAGAAAAGATCAGGAACACAAAGGGGCCGGTCAGGATCCTTTAAAAAGCTCTTTCATCCCTAAGTCTTTATTATTTATAGTGAAGACTTAACAATACCATTTATTTCCCAGAGTTTTCACCTTCTCGTGACAAATGGTGTGCTGAGCCTCTACTTTTAGCCTTCCACCTTTTTGGCCTGATCTTTTTCTCAGCCTCTCCTTTCCGATTCATTCTCCCACCCCTTCTCTGCCTCTACTTTTCTTTCCACCTTCCCCCACTTTCTGACCACGTTTTTCCGGCTTCTACTTTCAGCCACCGAGGCAAAGGGCAGAGCCTTGTGTTATTGCCATCGAGTGCCATTCATTAACAGAACCGGCTGTGAGGCACTGAAGTCACAAGGCAACAGAATGAAACAATAACCCTCACCCACAGCCTTTTTTGCATGAGAATGTGTCCTTGATTAGTGGCTGGTGGTAATTGAGTGGCAATTATATGCAGGAAAGTGCCAAGAGAGGGACAAGGGCTACTTGTCTTGATTGACATCGCCATGAAATTTGATGCTGTTAATGTGCTGCTTAAAACTTCCTGGAAAATACATTCGCAGGTTGTGACATGCAAAGGTGTTTCTTATGAAGTGCATCTCCATAGAATCAGGTAAATAAAAAAGATTGTTTTGTTGGGGGGTTTTTGTTTGGTTTTTTTTGGCCATATGTGTGCTTCCAGGTTCGCCTTGCCTAGACAGTAATTTGATTCACAATTTACAAAACTTGAGGGAACAAAGCACCTCAGGCTATGAGCTGGTCTTTTCCGCTACCAAAACCAAATTGTGCTTGTCTGTACTGTAAGCCACAGGAAAAGCAAATAAAATTATGTAGATTGGAAGTAAATAATTCGATTTATTATATTTTGCTTTCAGAATGAAGCAGGCCAGCTGGAATGAGATGCTTTAATTCCTAATAAGTGTCCACACAAGAAAGGGGACATTCCAATGCACTTTCACATCCAGACTGCAGGCTGTGATCATTTTCCTGAGCATCCTTTGGAAGAAAACCTAACTCACAAGCCAGACTGATTTTAGTTTTCAATGGATTCAACCACACAGTCTCTCCTTTGATCTCATTTAGGCCGAGAACTAGATAAACATCTCACTCTTCAAAGCTGGTTCTCCTTGTCTCTTCTTCACTTAAGGTCAAAGGAAGCTGCTTAAAGACAGGCTTGTGGCTGAGGAACCTCCTCAGCAAGTTTTTTTGGCTTTGTTTAACTAAGGATTTGGTGCATTAAGAGCTTCTTAATCAAATCCCTGAGGTTATCCTGTTCCAAGAGCCTTGTGAGCAATAGTGATGAATAGTTAGGGAAGTGGACTTTTGTCCTCATGAACAAAGTGCTGTCTAACCCACAAAAGCATCGTGGAGGCTGAAACTCTGAGGGGAGCAGGTATGTGTGAAAACACGCTTGGCTTCCAGCTCAGAACAGGCAAAAACCCCATATAATTGATTTTACAGGTTACAGGTTGCCAGCTCCTGGTTTCGAGGATTAAGGATCTAATTTAATTTTTTGTCAGATTTGTCACTCCTGCAAATCCCCTCTCTGTGATGGCAGGAGGAACCTGATAGACACAGACCTCCCAAGTCCTGTGTAAGGAAACTCAAGCAGAGTTTCAATGAGAGGCATAATTTGCATGCTTTAATACACCTTCTGCTGCCTTCAGGCTCAGGTTCCCAGTGTCTGTTCATGACTAAACTGGGAGCAGACTGGGAGTTGGGGCACAGGAGACACTCACTCTGTATTCAAGAGCAAAGGAGGGGAAATGGTATATAAAGCAACACTGAAGCAAATATTTCAAAACCAAGGTGTCCTCCAGACCAAAGTCCAAGAGTTATTAGTTGGTGAATGGCTACAGTGATGTGGATTTGGGGCAAGAATGTGGCTGCTAGAAATTTGGGAGGTATCCACAAATCCCATCGCTCAAACCACCAGGTCACCACCCAGCAGTGAAGTTTTCTTCACTGTTAAGATGTTTGGGTTTTAAGATGACCAATGTTTACCAACAAATAAGAAGCAGAGGGCTGCATTCTTCCTTCCCCATTCCTTGGATTTGTTGCCTGCCACAGCATTTCACAACTGCTACAGTTACACCAAAATCGAAATTACCATATACTGATATTCCAACTCCATCGATGCTGAGTCTGGGAATTAAAATCCATTTTAATCCAGACAAATTCCAGGTTTAATGACACTACAAACTGTTACAGAAAGCCTCCCCAAAGCATGTTTTGTAGTCATTAATTTATGTGTCTTTGGGGATAGTGGCAGCAGCATTTGGGGCCAGGATAGCTGCAAAATGAAATAACAAAAGCATGGACTATTTCTTCTGGTTGAATTCTCAAGGACTCCAAGTAATAACTTATCGCTGCCAAATTCACTGCAGGAGTTTATTATCTCTGAGGCAGTCAGGTAACACGAGTAGGAATTACACAACAGCATGAAAATTGTGAAGAAACTGTGGCTTAGTTTGTATATTTAACTTTTTGTGTATTTATATACACATATCCATCTACCTCCTTCATTGTGTGGGGAAAATAACAATGACAGAGAGTGAAGAATCACTCACTTAATGTCATCATTACACTAGGAATGTGAGCAATTATCAATTCATATATTTCCTGTGATGAACCACACAGCCTTTTATTTTGAAGGTGTTTATAATAATATATACAAGTTAAAATTTGAGTATTCTTTCCTTCAAAATAGCGAAGGGTAATTTAAAAAACGTCCAGGACTACACTGGCCTATTGACTAGAGACTGGATCAGAAATTTAGAACAAGAATAAACCTCAATAAAAGTCACACTGGTGGGATTCCTGGGGGTGTCCTGTGCAGGGCCAGGAGCCAGATTGGTCCTTGGGATTCCCTCCCAACCCAGAATATTCTACGATACGCAGGTTTAAAGGTTAAAAATCCAAGTCTAAAGGTTAAGAATCCAGGTCTAAAGGTTAAGAGCTGTTAAGCACAAACGTTTATTTTTGCAAAAGATAAACTAATTTGCATGATGTAATCACATACAGGCTGATAGTTCAGGGAAGACTAACTGGGTATTAGTCTGTAGTTAGGTATATATAATTATATATACTAGAGAGATAAATAGCTTATATACATATATATGTGTATATATTAGTTATTGTATGGGTAGGTATCTGAATTAAATAGCTATATATATAAATTATATATACTAGAGAGACAAAATAGCTAATATATATACACATATATGTATGTGTATATGTTATATATGGATAGATAATTAAATAGCTATAAATTACATATACTAGAGAGATAAATAGCTAATATATATATACACCTATATATGTATGTGTATACATTAGTTATATATTATATGGGTAAATATTTTATTTAAATAGGTGTATATATATTGACCATATATATTAGAGATATAAATAGGTAATATATATATACAACCTATATATGTATGTGTATATATTAGTTATATATATGGGTATTTTATTAATTATATAAACTAGACATAAATAATATATATATACGCACCTATATATGTATGTGTATATTTCTGTTATATGGGTAGGCATCTTAATTAAATAGCTATATATTAATTACCTATTATATATATTTGGGTAAAGAATCAGGCACAAACCCCCGATTCTAACCCTAAAAAAAGGCACTCTCGAATTACACATCCTGTCCCAGCAGGACCCACACGGGTTTGGCTGTTTAAACCGAATAAAAATACACGGGGGGCCGCAGGGCCCGGTCCCCCCCTGTCCCCCTGATCCCCTCAGTTCCCCCGATCCCCCCCGATCCCCCCCGGTTCCCCCGGTTCCCCCGATCCCCCCCCGGTCCCCCCCGGTCCCCGCCGGTTCCGCCTCACACGCGGCCCGCGGGGTGACGCCAGCGCCGCGCAGGGCGGCGGGGGCGGGCGCATCCCGGGCGGGCATGCTGAGGTGAGCGCGGCCGCGGGGGGCTGCGGGGGGCTGCGGGGTGTGCGGGCCGTGCCCGCGGGCCGTGCCGGGGCCGGCGGGACGGGCGGGACGGGGAGGCCTCCGGGGCACTGAGGGCCCGGCCGCGCCGCCATGGCGGCCGCCATCATGGCCGCCATCATGAGAAGGGGAGGGGGGGAAGGGAAGGGGGGGGGCGCTCAGCCGCGGGGCCACGTGGGGCCGCGCCGCCCTGGCCAATCGCAGCCCAGGCCAGCAGGCAGCGGCCAATGGCGGGCAGTCTTTCGCTCTACGCCACGCCCACAACGGGCGCCCGCGCGCGCCGCCCCGCGCCCGTGGGGTTGAGGGGATACACCAAGCCACGCCCACCGGCGCGGCGCGAGGGCGGAGGGACACGCCCACCGGCGTGGCGCAGCCAATGGGGAGCTCGCGGGGGCGTGTCCGCGGGGCGGGGAGGGTATAAGAGGGCGGCGCGGCGGGCGGGAAGGGGTAAGATGGCGGCGTAGGGGCGACCGGCGTGACCTGCGCCCACCGTGCCGCGTCCGCGCAGGAGGCGGGCGGGTCCCCGCGCGGCAGCCGCGGGCGCTGCTTGGCGGAGCGAGGAGCAGCAGGACGGGAAGAGCAGCACGGCCGGCGCGACTGCCGCCATGCCCAACATCAAGATCTTCAGCGGGAGCTCGCACCAGGACCTGTCGCAGAAGATCGCCGACCGCCTCGGCCTGGAGCTGGGCAAGGTGGTCACCAAGAAGTTCAGCAACCAGGAGACATGGTGAGGCGGGGCGGGGTGCGGCCGCACTACAGCTCCCGGCGTGCCCCGCGGCGCTGCGGTGGCGCGGCCCGCGGGGTCGCCGCGCGGGGGCCCATGGGGGTTGTAGTTCGAGGGGGCCGCGGCCGGGCCCGGCCGGGCCGCGCTCGGAGACATCCCAGAGGGATCCTGCGGGGATCCCACTGGGATTCCACGGGATTCCACCGGTATGGAGCCCTCCGGCGCGTCCCGCGCGGGCTCGGCCGGGTCTCCGTGCGGGCCAGCCCGGGCCGCGGGCCCTCTGATGGCGGGGCCATGTGCGGGCCCCGCTCGGGGCCTGCCCCTCAGGGCTCGGCCCTTCCCCGGGGCCGAGCGGGGCTCCCGCACCGGGGTTGTGTCCCTCGGCCCTGTGGAGGGTGCTGGGGCCGTGCACTCGGCCAGCCGGCCCTTGCCCCCCGCGCCCCAGAGCGGGGAGCGCATGGGGCGGCCCCTCCCGAGGTTCCCCCTGCATGGACTGGGCTGTCCTGGCTTGGTGCGTGGTGATTTTGTGCTTAGCGCGTGTGGCTGGTGCCTTTGAACTACTCTGAAGAGCATCAGAGTCTTACAAAGTATCGATACGTTAAAATACTGATAAATGCTGCTTAAAAGGGAAGAGGAGAGGCTCACCCCATCGTGCAGCCCAGCCATGTGGTCTGTGTCCCTCCCAGGCTCTGAAACCTAGCATTCATGTTATGTATTTGTGCTTCATAAGCCTTGCTGCGAACCTGTGTGCAGCTAAAAGGGAGGTTAGAAGTTGTTCAGGGCTCTTAGAGCTTGTGAGGAACCTTGACTGATTGCTCCAACCCACTCCTTTCTTCTGGAGAGGGTAGTTTTGTTTCCAGGAGAATTCAGGATGCACAGGTGACATAGAATATTGTGTTTCTCTTGCCATGGGTATTGATTGTAACTGAAAACTTCAGAGTAGTACAAAGAGTTGTGAAGGAGCTACAGAAAGAGCCTGTTTAATTTACAGCTTTTGCACTGTTCTCATTGTTCTTTATTTACTGCTCTTACCCACCCAGTTGGCTGGTCAGAAAGTTCTTATGTCAGCAGGTAATGTGACATAAAGACCTAACAGACGTCACATTTACCTTGATAAACTGACAGCAAATGCATCCCCGAAATAGTAAGATTGTTTTAAGAGGAAAATTCAGGTACTTTTGACAAGTAATATCTTGAATCAGCTTAATATGAGACTGTTAGTAAGCACAGTTAGCAGAGTGGGTGGGCAGGGAAGTAACCATGGAAGAGCTTTGTCCTCAGTGGAATAGCTTCTGATTACTTCCAAATCTGTGGCAGGCTTCCCTAAACTAAGAGGTTGGAAATGCTCAGTGGCTGATCTGTTCTTTGCATTGTTGCCACATGTGAAACCTCACGCCTAAAACTGCTGCTGCCTTTCCCACTCCGTGTCTGGTGCAGGTGTCTCGATACGTACGCCAGAGCTGGCGTGTTGCTGCTGGCAAACAGGACCTTTGGCTCGTGTTCAGGCCCTTCATCAGCAGGGATTAGCGTGCATTGCATCCAGAAGGAAATTAACCCCAAAAGCCTTTCCAGAGTGAAGTGCTGGAGTGCCTCTCTGTTGAGCCAGTGAATGGCCAGTCTCTAAATCTGAGGGTTGGCTGCAGTAAAGCTTTGGTAGCAGTTTGACCCCTCTTTGTCTTCTGGCCAGCTGTGGTCTTTGCCTCCTTTACCCTGCTGCTTTTAGAGGTGGTTGTCCTTGTGATCTCGTGGGGGAATGAGCCTGTTCTGGGGTGTTTACATGCTCAGCTTCTGTTGAGATCAAGAGTACAGGCTGAGTGCTTTCAACCTTACTGGCTGGACCATAAAATTTGATAAGTGAGTGCTGTAAAATAACTACTGAGTAAATAAACAGCAGTGTTCATGATAAACAGCCTTTATTATATGGCACCGTCACCCACAGACCCTTGGGAATGCAGTGTCTTGATTGCTCTGCAGGCACAGATAATGGCTATGTTTTAATTTGTATATTTGGCTGTCCTTTCCTCATCTGTTCCCAGCGTGGAAATAGGCGAGAGCGTGCGAGGGGAGGATGTCTACATTGTGCAGAGTGGCTGTGGTGAAATCAATGACAATCTGATGGAGCTGCTCATCATGATAAATGCCTGTAAGATTGCCTCAGCCAGCAGAGTCACAGCTGTCATACCCTGCTTCCCTTATGCTCGGCAGGACAAAAAGGACAAGGTAAGGGGTGTGGGGAAGCTGAATGCACACCTTAAAAGTCCTGACTATTGGATAGGCTTTAGATGAATTTTTGTCACTTCCTCTGCATATTCAACCTATTTTAATTTCTTTAAACTTCAGGACATCAGACTGCAAATTCATCTTTTCATAAAGATCTGGTTCTCTTTGAAAATACACCAAGTTCTAATCACCAGTTGATGAAAAAAATGCAATGTTAATGAGTGCTCCTTTTAGTAACTGCTTGTGAATCATTGCCTGGAAGCAGAAGGCTGACATCTTGATGGAGGAGTTGAACTTGTCTTAAATTCTGGGGTTTTTTCTCTACTAGAGTCGAGCTCCAATCTCTGCCAAGCTGGTTGCAAACATGCTCTCTGTGGCAGGTGCAGATCACATAATCACCATGGACCTGCATGCATCTCAGATTCAGGTAGGAGTTAAAATCAGGGAAGTACTTACAGTCTGAGCCTCTTGACTGCCCTGCAAGCTCTCCAATCATTTCTTTTTAGACAAAGTAGTGATCAAGACTTGGGAATTTGGGACTGAAAGGGACAGAAGAGGGTGGGGAGGTTGGTAGCAGGTTCATCTATAAATGAAATTATAATTGTCCCCGATCAGACCAAGCATGTTGAGCCTTGTTTAAATGAACATTAGGCTAGTAAATGATCACTGCAGCTTTTTTGCCACTCAGTGACACTGTGTATTCTTAACTAGAGCTTTGAGGAATTTGAGATGGAGAATGGCTTTATCAAGAGTGTCCTTAAATACTGAGTAGAGCTTTCTGGTATTTACAGAGTTGTCACAGAGAAGTTACCTCTGCCCCCAGGCACAGCTGCTTCTGAGGGTTCAGTTGACCAGGACAGGAATCTGATAACTTGCTGCTGACAAGATAGGCAATTCCCACTGGTATCCAGGCTGTGCCACCCTCCCACATGGCTTTGGTTCTCCTCCAAGCTGGTGGTAGATTGAAAATCATGCTTAGACTTTTTTGGCTTATGAACAGAATAGTCTCACAGAGCAATTTCAGTCGTGACCAGAGCTGTCTAAGGAAACTGGCAAGAGCCTGTGCCAGAGAGAGGAGCAGCTGCAAGCTGTATTTAGTCTGGTTTCTTTCCACCTTGAGCAAGTGCTCTGAGACCAAGGGACCAACTCAGTGCAACTGAGAGGGGTGTGGCCGAGGGAGGGATGTCTGTTGTAGTCCTGCAGACTCTGAATCCACAAGGGTGAGGTACCTACTGCCTGGTGAAGTAGGTGGGCTGGCTGTCATTTTAACAGTTGAAAGTGCAGTCATTCACACTTCAGTATGATTTGCCCAGAAATACTTTGTCTCAGGTGAAAAAAAAAAAAAATCTGCGAGGGCATAGCTGAGGAGAGTTTCAGAAAGATCATAAAATAACTGAACCCAAGGGGGGTACACCTCTTCCTTAAGAACTCGGGGTTTATGTGTGCCATAGAGTTGACCTTTCACCAGCAGCAGTGGTGAGATTTAAAGGAATAACTTGTGTATATATGCTTCCAGCTGCTTTCAGCCTAGTTCTTGTAGCTGCTGTATTGCTGAGCAGGGAAGGAATAATGGTAGGAAGGATCTGATACCCCAGTACCTTGGATTAAGTGCCCCCCACTCTCCTGCCTATTACTCCAGATTAAATTCTGATGGTTTATGACCTTTGAAGTTTACTTGGAGGAGCCTGCAGGGTCGCTGTAACATTGTGGAATCAGCTGCATTGGTTTAAAGACAGATGTTACTCCAGCCTGTTCTGTAGATTTGAACAGTTTGGGTAATGAGCTTTAGAGATTGACTCTGTAAACAGGCAGCCAGCTGCTCTGGAAATGAGTACATTTGGTGCTGGCTTTCTGCACTCCCTTAGGACAGAACTAGTTTCATGTTATGGAGATACTAGATGTAAAGTGTTATTTATGTTTCTAAACTATTGCTGGGTCTGAAGACTTCTTACATTACTATTCTGTGTATCCCAAAAGCCTCTGCCCTTACAGTAAGGGAAGTAAAAAGGAAAGCTGAAAGCTGTGGAAAGGTGATGACTACCAACTGATCACATAGAAGGCTTCTTACAGCTGTTTCTGGCATGTGACCTTCAGCTACATCTGTTCCTGTTGTCTTCCTTGCAGGGATTTTTTGATATCCCTGTTGATAATTTATATGCCGAGCCTGCTGTGTTGAAGTGGATCAAAGAGAATATAGCAGAGTGGAAGAACTGCACCATTGTCTCACCAGATGCTGGTGGAGCCAAGAGGTAAGCTGTCAGACAGGTAGCTTGAGGTGCTGCTTCTGTGTCTGCTTGAATTCCTAAGAGTGCTTGTGACCTTATTTTTAAGACACATGTTCCTTCTGCCAGCCTGCCTTCTCAGACAGTCTGTGACAGCTAGTGAAGAGTGGTCAGGTATTCTTTCCAGGGAGTGTTTAGAAGGTTTCTTGGGCTACATGGAGGATTAAATGGCTTCTAGGATCACAGCTGCATAGGAATTGTGCAATTACTACATCCCTGAGACTAAACAAATTTTTTGTAGAAGAGCAATTACTCAGGTTGAAAAAGGAAATAGTGTAGCTGTGCCAAGACAAGGTGACTGCTGCTGGTTAATGATACGTTTTTATCCAGGCTGTTTTCTTTGCAGAATTAAGCTTAGTCTGCTGAGGCATTTTCTTAGTATATTAACCTGAATTTGAATATCTAGCTGTGACTTAAGCCTGCTGCCACTTTTTTCCTTCCCTGAGAGCAAAGAAGATGGTTCCTTTCTAAGAAGCAGCAGCATATGTTGTAGCACATTTCTATTTTGATAATCTGACAATCTTTCTGCAGACAAACATGCCAGTTTGTGGGCAGTTCAGAATGTTTTCAGGTGTTTTTAGGGAGAAACTAGACTTTTCCATGATGCTTTTATGTAAGTGTTACATGTGAACAGCAAAGGGATGCAGATGTGTTCTTTAATCCAGGACTGTCACACCGAACTGCTGGGGTGTGCTGATCTGATTCATGTGCTTTAGAGTGTTTTAGGTGTTATGTTGCAAACAGCCAAGAGACACTAACACTGTAGGTCACTGTGTATCTTCCATAGGTTTGTTGTGGTCCATGTATTGGGCAAGACCTTATATATATTCAGCTATTTCTGTAGCTTGTTGCATAATACAGTATAGGAAGTGCCAAATTATCCACATATAATCTGAGTCCTGAAAAAAACCTTCTCAAAAGCCACTTAAACTGAAATGTGTCGATCTTGGTTGGAGCAATATTTTATGGAGATATGCAAAGCCAAATACGACAAGTAGACAATTTAATTTAATAGTGTTGTGTAGGACTCCCAAAGTGGTAAGTCTGATCTAGTGGGGTTAAGGAGTCTGCTTGTCTCAAGTGCAGAATTTCTTAGTGGCATGTGCTTTTAAACTCTTTACTATTCATCAGTATCAATACATAAAGTTTAGGTCTCTCTAGTAAGGTTGCTCTGTGGTCACTTTAATGGCAATAAATAAATGTGAGGTGGTGGGCTTGCATTTCCTGGATGGGTACTGCCAGTGTACCAGTGCTTGTGTGCAAGAGTGCAAGTAGATCTCTGTCATAGCACAACTTAAGCTTTTCCAGTGTAATGTTATAAAGATGGCAACTTCCCAAGCATTTGGATCACCTCAGGTGTGCTGTACTTGCTGGTTAACCTTTGTTTTCATCTTAAATGCAAATTAGCTTACAGTGGTCATGATGAAAGACTTTTATCTTACTCTAGTTGCTGTCATCGGGAGAGATCAGACCAGAGATTGCAGCTCACTCAGCTGCTTGAAGGGCAACTGAAGTCACAGAGTGCCTTTTATTAATTGCTTGGGAGCTGTAACAGATGTTGTGACAGTTTCTCGTAGTGCAGTTTGTGCTTTATATTAAGAAGAATTTGACTGGAGCTGTTGTGTGGAGTTAAGTGTTGTCTGGAAACTGTTCTCTCTTCAGAGTGACCTCCATTGCAGATCGATTGAATGTAGACTTTGCCCTCATCCACAAGGAGCGCAAGAAGGCCAACGAGGTGGATCGCATGGTGCTGGTGGGGGACGTGAAGGACAGAGTGGCCATCCTGGTAGATGACATGGCAGACACGTGTGGCACCATCTGCCACGCTGCAGACAAGTGAGTGGGGCTGCCTGCTGTGTTCCTAACTCAGAAACCCATTGTTGGTGAACACGGTTTAATGAGCTAATCAGACAATTTGCATGTCAGGTATCACAAAGGCTAGTGCAGTTTCTTCGTTACCTCATGTCATACAAAATGAGTAAAAAGCCCAGTTAAAGTTCTCATAGTGGGAATAGGTAGAAGACCACAGTGCCCTTTTTTTGCTTGTTTGATATGAAAAATACTTGTGTAGAAAGGAGACTGACCCCTCACTGACCATGCCAGGTAGAATCAAGTGCTATTGGTCTATCAACTGAAGGTCACACATCTGAATTTCCACTGGAAGTTAGCTTTTCAAACTTTGATACCATTCACGTCTTCTACACTAGAAACACCAGCATATGCAACGTCATTAGCAGTGTGAAATACTGTCTTAAATACAGTATTCAATATTAATGCAATTAAATATTAACCCAGTGTTAAATACTCTGTTAAATACAGTGTTAAAGTATTAACACAGTATTAAATATCTGCTACCTTATGTAGGCAAAAATCGCAGCAGCTGATTGGTATGATCTGTTCCAAATATTCCAGAGCTAAGAACAATGTTCTTTTCTATATGTGCTTTGCCTGTGGTGGATTTCATGGTACTTGCTAAACTGGTTTTTTAGCCCCCAAGTCAATAGTGGCATGGATAAAGGAATCAATGGTAGCCTGTCCCCTAAGCATACATGTCAGCTTAATACTTGCTGAGAATTACTCATCCTTCTCCTTTACTTCCCCCTCACAGGCTTGTGTCAGCTGGAGCCACCAAAGTTTATGCCATCTTAACTCATGGGATCTTTTCTGGGCCAGCAATTTCTCGGATCAACAATGCCTGTTTTGAGGCAGTTGTAGTCACAAACACAATACCCCAGGAGGACAAGATGAAGCAGTGCCCTAAAATCCAGGTAAGCATCTACTTCTGTCACTCCTGTGGGGTGATAACACTTGTCTGTTCTGTTGGGGGTGAAAACCTCATAATACTGTCTAGTGCTGACAGCAGTTTTATTGGTACTGCAGTCAGTGTTGACTAGTTCTCTTGCTTCTATTGCTGTGGGGTAACAGGCATGTTACTCTGATCAAATGCAGCTTCTAATCCAGCTCATCTGAAACAGTTCATTAAAGTAAACTGATTTCAGGGCTTGTTTTACTTAGATCAGATATCTGATTTAATGGGGCCACAATGTAAGCAAGTAGCTGGATGTGTGCCCTTTGGAGGAGTGATGTGCTGATGACCTGCAGTACTGAAGCAGAAGTAGACAGGAACTTCTGACACTGCTGCTGACAGCTTTCTTTTGTATCTATCACTTCATATCCAGCCCTTTAAGCAGAGTATCTGGTTTGTGAAGCAAAGTGGGCTTGCTCAGGAAGGTGAATGCTTCCTAACAGTAGTTCCAGAGCTGGAAGAGGGAGTGCAGTCTTGTCCCATGTACGTATCTTGCTGGCTTGACTAAGAGCAGTTGACACAGCTCCACAGTGCAATACTCAGGTCCTTGTCCAAGACAAACACTTTGCATCCCCTTGTTCTATTGCTCAGCACCCCTGAGCAGAACCTGGTCCATCCTCTGACACCTCCCCTCAGACACTTCTATACATTGATGAGATTTCCTCTCATCCAACTCTTCTGGAGGCTGAAAGGGCCCAGCTTCCTCAGTCTCTTTATGAGATATGTTCCAGTCCCCTCATCATCTCTGTCACTCTCTGGACCTGCTCCAGGAGCTCCATCTCTGTTGTACTGGGGAGCCCAGAACTGGACACAGCACTCCAGATGTGCCTCACCAGGGCTGAGCAGAGCGTGAGGATCACCTCCCTGACCCACTGGTAATGCTCTTCCTATTGTACCCCAGTATCCCATTGGCCTCCTTGGCCAGTGTGCCTCCAGGGCACACTGGTGGTCATGGACAGCTTCATGTTCACCAGGACCACCAGGTCTGTCTCTGCAGAGCTGCTTTCCAGCAGGTCACCCCCAGCCTGTGCTGGTGCCAAGGCTTATTCCTCCCTAGGTGCAGGACCCTGCACTTGCCTTTCTGGAACTTCAGATAGTTCCTCTGCCCATCCCTCCAACCTGTTGAGGTCCTTTTGAAGGGCTGCACAGCCCTCTGGGGTATTGGCCACTCCTCCCATCTTTGTGTCACCAGCAGACTTTTTGAGGAGACACCTGCTCCTTCCTCCAAGTCATTGATATCTGAATTAAATGACACTGGGGTCAGTATAGAACCCTGGGGACACCACTAGTGACAGACCTCCAAACAGACCCTGTGCAACTGATTATCTCTCTCTGGGATCTGCCCTCAGCCTTCTCAGTCCATGTCACTGTCTACTCATCCAGTCTACATGTCCTGAGCTGCCTATGAGGATATGAGAGACAGTGTCAAAAGCCTTGCTGAAGTCAAGCTGGCCAATACCTAGTGCTCTTTCTTTACCCATCCAGGTAGTTGTTTCATCATAGAATGCAATCAGGTTAGTCAAGCATGATTTACCTTTGGTGAATCCATGCTGACTTCTGATCACCTTGTCATCCATGCAGACAGAGATGGCCTCTAGAATAAGGCACTTCGTCAGCTTTCCAGGAACTGAGGTGAGACTGAGTGGCTGGTAGTTCCTGGGTCCTCCTTCTTGCCCATTTGGAAGGCTGGGATGATGATGGTTTCCCTCCAGTCCTCAGACACCTCTTCTGATCACCACAGCTTTTCAAAGATGATCATTCGTGGCCTGGCTATGGTCTCTGCCAGCTTTGATCAATTGTGGGTGCATCCTTCCAGGGCATGTGGACTTGTGGATGTCAAGTCTGCCCGTGTGTTCTCTAACCCAATCCTCCTAGACCAAGGGAAGGTCTTCCCTCTACTGTTCCTTTACCCTGGTCTCATGCTTGTTAGTGCAGAACAATGCAAAGAAGGCATTCAGTAACTGCCTTCTCTGCATCCTCTGTCACCAGGGTCCTCCTTCCATTTAGTAGCAGGCCCACATTACCATTTGTTTTCCTTTTGTTATTGATGTATTTGAAAAAGCTTTTCTTGTCCTTGACATCCTTGGCCAGATTAAATTCCAGATGGGCCTTGGCTTCACAGCACAAATATCTAGGACAGGCATTTGGAGAAGGTCTGGAAAGTGACTGGCACTGCTCAGACTCAGCTGGTGCTGTGGTGTGAGTGTAGCAGGTTCCCCACTGCTGGGCTGCTGGTGGAAGGGAAGCCGAACTGTTGGAAGCTGCAGTCAGCTGTAAGCTTTTGGAAGTACATTGGAAGCTGATTGCAAACTGCTGTTGGGTTGCATTTTTTTCAGCACTAACTTCTGGATGATATTCCTGCAACATCTAAAACGTGCCTGATGCTTCAACTTCTTTCCAGGCTCCTCACTGCAGCTGTTGTAGGCAAAATATTAAACTGGCAATCAGTGTGTAAATAGCTGTAGCCAAAGATTGCAGTGGAGCAGTTTTCCAGGCTCTCGTTTAACACCTCACTCTCTTACACTGGCATCTGATGTTCCATGTTGAAGAATACAGAACTAAAGAACTTGCCATGAGTCATATGCTCTGTCTGCTCTGCAGCTTCTAAGTTTTTCTTTCTTCTCTTCAGAGACAAACTATGTGGAAGACAGAAAATGTTAAATATGGTTTTCACTTAGTTTCCTTAATGCACCATGAGCATGGTGCTTTTTACTGAGACTATGTATATTGAAATGTGTTAACTGCTGGGACTCAGAGCTGGGATTTGACTGAGACTCAACTTTCCCTCCTGGTTCCTGTCTGACCCCACCAGATGGAGCCAGCACAGCACCCAGGAGCTGAGCTGCGTCACAGCAGCTTCATCTCTGACTGCTGGCAGCAGTGGCAAAACCTCTTGCCTCAGGGAAAGGGATCTAATCTTTATTTAAACTCCCCTAACTTCTCTTCAAGCTACACAAAGTGAGTCCTGAGGTGAACAGACTTAGGGAGTCTCAGCAAAGCAAGGTGATGGTAGACTCTAACACTGACATCAACAGTGAAATAATATTTGTAGTGCTATATGTAAAGTATCTTCAGGCATATATGTAATTAAATCCCTATCCTGTGTAGAAGTCATTTGTGTGCATCTGGTGTGTTTTAAATGTTGGTGATGAGTTTACTCTTCAAATTCTTCCTAACTTCCCAGCCATTCTTTCAAGTTTGGTGTCTTTTCTCAGTGATGCTGATCCGTCTTTCTCCCCCTCCAGGTGATTGACATCTCAATGATCCTTGCGGAGGCCATCAGGAGGACTCATAATGGGGAATCTGTTTCCTACCTGTTCAGCCATGTCCCTTTATAACAACAGATATCAGCTGCTGCTTGTATGGCTTTTTTTTTAAAAACCAAAAGTTGTTCAGCTTGTTGTAAAGTTCAGTAGAAGACCTTGCTTGTTCCAGTGCAGTTCTCCACAGCTCCTGCTTAAGTCAGGCTTACTGGCCCTGGTCCCAACACTGGGAGGCTGGAGGGGAGAAGCTCATCTCTGTAACACTCCAACTCCACCAGCAACCCTGTGCATGGGGCTCATCAGTAGTGTTGACTCAATTCTGCAGGTCTGTGGAGAGCAGGACTGACACATGGCTAATTGCCACAATTATTTTGAGGGGGGGAGGGAGAGGGTTTGTCTGTGGGCAGGGTTAGATGATCTGGCATGCGCACCCTAAATTGTTTGGGAAGTAGAGCTCCCTAGGACACGTTGATCTGGATCTACAGCAAGAGCCCGAGAGACTGCTGGCTGTCTTACCACTCTGTACCTGACAGAGCCCTTGGAGAGTGGTGAGGAAGGTTTGTGTCTCGGCCAAGCGTGACCCTACTTGAAGCGCTGGGAGACACCTAGGAGGTGGTTCTGCTACAGCTTCCTCCCATGAAGGGAGATCAGTGTAGCTTGCAAACTTGAATTCCTCTTAATTGCTGATGAAATGGAATGCCCTTTAATGTGCTACACAGCAAAGTAAAGGTGAGAGCAGAGTCTATACAGGGCTGTGTTAGCTCAGTGGGGAAGGTTCACCCTGGACAACTTCTTTTCTCTTACATAGAGGACTCATAGTGGTTATGTGCTTTGGTTTCTAGTGCAGGCTAAAACCAGTTTCTCAATTTCACAGCTTCCTGTTAGCCCTGATAGCGACTAGAGGACTGCTGTCATGTACTGCAGCTGCACCTTGGCCTGCTGTGCAAACCCCTGACCCTTTTTTTACCAGTACACTAGTAAACCAAGCCTCTTTATCCCACAGTAGCACGGTTGTTGCATCTAGCAAGTGCCTGCTCAGACGCTGGGGTGACCTAATACACAACAGCTTTGTGTCCAGCTGGCTTAGCCTCTCGTTGCCTACAGTCCTGTTGTCCTGTAAGTTACTGACACGCTGTTTTGTTTGTCCTGCTCATTGTCTGCCTTGCCTTGAAAGTGTTGCTCCTTACAAAATATCTTAAGCCCAGGAGCATTGCAGGTTGCAGGACTATGAAACTCGAAGAAACCTTTGGAGTGGGTGTGATGCTGCTCAGGAGTGCTCACAGCAATGGGTTGAAGAGGCTGATCATACATACGTACTGGGAAAACTGCAGATCTAACACCAACCTGACAGGCCACAAAGTGCCTGAAAGAAAAATACCAAAACTGGAGCTGGCAGAGGCTCTTAGATGTAATAAGTATCATCTGAAACTTGAATACTTAGAAAATGTACCAGACAATCGTAAGGTAAACTGCTGAGTCTCTCTTGAACTCTTACCGGTTTATAGACCAAGCTGTTTTATTCTGGGGGTTTTCTGGGTTGGTTTATTTTTTTTTTTACTTTTTTTTATAAGCACTCCTCTTATTTGTTTTTGAGCTGAAGGAAGGGAAAAAGGGAAAAGAAGGAACTTGAAATTACTTTCTAGAGAAACCAGCATGGCTTTGAGAGGCTGGGGGCTGGGGTGTAAGTGGAACTAACTGAAAGACTTGGTTAAAATCTAGGGAAGTACTTCTTTAGTTGTGCCTTTTACTGAAGAGTTCTCTCCCTTCCTAAACTCCTGTCCTGTGGCAACGGTAACACTTCTGTTAGTGTAGGGCTTTTCTTTTTTGTATAAGAATTGGTGTTTTGTCTGGAAACTGTGCATCTCTTGCTTCTTTGCTTTGCATCCTGCACTGAGCTCTCCCGAGAGTCCGTAATTCCGCCTCCTGTATGGGAGCCCCTGCTGCCACCCTGCTGCTGCCCTGCGAGCCAAGAGCCAGGACTGCAGAGCAGCGCTGTGAGGATTTTCAGCAGCATTTGTGTTTAAAGTTAAGACCTGATGAAGGAATTAAACTTTTATTTAAAAACCACGGCCTCTGCCTGTACATGCTTCTAAAACTCTTAACGTGATGTGCCTCTCCTGAGCTGGGTCAGATCATGAAGTAATTTTATTTGGAAGGGACCTTGGGAGGTCATCTGGTTTAACCCTTGTGCATGGGGCTGACTGACTGTGAGGTTCAGCTTGGCTCTCCTCATATTGCGTGGAAGGAAAAGCTGCTTCTCTTAGTGAGCAGTGGCTTCTGTCTGTTTCTGATTTCCTTGACTTAATTGTTAGAAGGGTTAGTACAGTTTCTCTTGCACTGTTCAATTATGTATTTGAGCAGATTTGTTCACATAACATTCAGGTGGGGGAAGCCTGAATAGTTTAACAAGTACCAATGAAGAATTAGTAAGTACCTTGTACAGAGCTGATGATCAGATGCAACAGGATTATGTCCTGCCTGATCCTTTCTCATTGTGTACTGCAGACTGGGAGAGTGTAAAGGAAGTTGGAAGGATGAGATGTCAGGTCTAGGGAAAGATCTTTGGGCTTAAAATGGACTTCCAGGCCTAGACTGAACATGACCATGGCCTCAGGCAGACATTTGCTGAGGATCATAACTGAAAATGTCTTTCAGTATTGGCCAGTGAATAAGTGAAAAAAATGTTTTTTCCTCAAATAACAGGGTGGATGTTGTTGGGATAATGTAACAGACTTCACCTTCCTTAGATAAGAAACAGAACATGAGCTTTACAGCCAAAGATTTGTACACAGGTAACTATTGCTATTGGTGTGTATATAATGTTTTCTTAGTTTAATTGGGGCTTGGAGGGGGGGCATGGACTTCAAGTGCCATGTGTCAGCACTGCAGCTCTTAAAAAGTAAGGGAGATACGCAGATAGGTGTGAGCACTGTCCCAGCAAGGTGAAGTTGTTCTGCTCTGAACCCTTCAGGTCAGAAGGGATGGAGATTTTACCAGAATTCCTTCCCTAAAATAAAATACACCAATACTTTCTAATTACTGAGCCCATTTGTAGGCAGGTGGTGGCTGTCTCGAGGTGACTTGTGCTATTAGAGTGTGTCTGCCTTTATTACATGGATGTATTAAATCAAAGCACTCTTCTCCCTGCCCAGGACAGTCATGGCTGTAGTACCAGGCAGCTGTGGGGAGGGTGTCCCTTCACTGCAGTGTGGGCTGGGAGGAAACCAGCCCTGGAGGGGTGTATGGTAGAGAGCTGACTTCTTCCAATGTCCTCCCAAGTCTGGGAGTGGTGCAGGGGTGCTCATCCCTTAGCCCAGGTGAGTTCAGCTCCACCCGTCCTGTGAAGGGCTTGTGCTGTCTTGGGCTACTTGCTGCAGTGGAGATGGTTCTTCAGCCTGCCCTGGAGAGCTACTGGAGTGAGTGTGAAGCTTTCAAGGTGCTCTGGAGGTAGAAAGCAAGTCATTACTTCCCCAGGAGAAAATCCCAATGGAGTAATTTGCTATGCCATTGTAGCTGGAGAGCTGAAAGAGCAGGACAGAGTTCCAGCAGCTCCCTGTACCAGAGGCACAGCTGGAGTGTGGCTGCAGGTCTGAAGATGCTGATACTGGTGCCAGTAGCCATCTCGTGTCTTGTGCCTGCTGTTAATGCAGCAGGAGTGGGGAACACATCAGTCACAAGTCTGCATCCCTGCCTGGTTCATCTTCCTGGGTAGCTGAAACTGGCACAGAGGGAGCTGGGCTTACCAGGTGTGCCTTGCAGGTATCAGGACTTGTCCACTGCTTGGAGCAAAATGAGACACATCTCAAAATAACTCAAAGGCAGCTCCCTCCTGTCTTACTGGTGTACAGGTTATCGCTTGGAGTCGGTGTTTCTATGCTCTAGAGAAAGCAGCACCTTTCCTTGCTCCTGCTAGGCAATGGGGAAGATAGTGCTTCTATTTTAGCCCTTATCTAAATTGCCAAGAGCAGCAAAATCCACAGAAGGAATGAGCCCTGCTGTAAGACACAACAGCCCCCATATGCTGCTGCCTTCCTGGGGCTTTCTGCTCCTGATGGATGTGAAGGGTCGTGGCAGGAGGCTGGGGTTAAAAAAGAGAAGAAGAAAAGTGAACTGTCCCTGCAGAGTGGCTCACAGCCTGGCAGCAGTGCCGTGGTGCCCTGCAGGCAGAGGGGTCAGGAGGCTGAAAACACCTCCCTGATCATAGAAAACCTCCAGCCTCCTTCCTGTACAGGAGAAAAGGCATTCCTGGAAATGGCCATCGGGGAGGCTGTATCTGAGCCCTGGCAGCCTTGTTCTGTGCAAGATTTAAAACCAATCTAAAATGGCTGGCAGTCAGTCTGTGCTGTTTCAGGTCAGGGCTGGTTATTTTCCCCCTATCTGTTGATGTCTCTGTTCTTCTGTTATAAATTATTGAAAGCAGAAATGCCAAAACACGTAAGAAAGAAGCTGGTTGTGCGGTTACAGGAGGCTTTGCTAATTTGTCAGGAGGAAAAGCTCTTGCTGGGATATAAGCTCCTTTCTTGTTCTTTGTGCAAGATGGGTTTTAACAGCTCCCCAGCAGCAGCCCCACCTCTCTCCTGCTGGCAGCGCACAGGGTTGGCTTTAAAGCTGCTCTGGCCGTGGTTTGTAGGAGTGTGGTGGTGGCTGTGACTGGTTTGAGAAAGGGGGAGATCCCTTTCCCCTGCCTGCATGGCCACCGTGGTAGCTTTGTGCCCAGACAAAGGTCCGGGGTTTGCAAAGCGCTGCAGCATCGAGGGGATGCAACACATTGCCCAGGGGCTGTGCCTTGGTTGTGGGAGGTGATCAGGGTTTTGGGTGCAGCTGGTGCTGGTGAGGGGCTGGGCACAGGGAGCAGGGGCATCAGGGTTCTTTCACAGTCACTGTCTGCCAGGGACAAAAGCTACGGCAGACTGCAGCATCCACAAAGGAGAAGCGTGTGAAGAAAGGCAGGGAAAGAGGGGGAAGCTGAGGGGAAGGTGTGCACAGCCGGAGAGTAAACACTCAGTAAAACACTTGTCTGATTATTTGCATAAAGGCAAAAAGGATTTCCTGCGCTCATTTTGAAACTGCATGGGTGTTTTGTTGCTTGCTGGCTGTGCAGGGAAAACGAGCCTTTTCTCAGCTCAGGCTGGGCTGTGTGATGCAGACACTGCAGGGTGGGTTTAAAGGATGCTCCTGAAGGCAGCCCTGCCTGGCTCTGTGGCACCCTCCAAACCTGGCCCTGCTGGAGATTGCACCACCAAGTCTGCCTGGCCTGGGGTTTCACTTGCAGCCTCTTCCTCCTTCCCCCTGGGGGGACAGGGACCGGAGGCTGTTTGCCATCCAGACTTCTCTCAGAGGAGCATCCTGGCCTTGGATCTTAGCCTTTGTCTTTCCAGCATTTGCCAGCTCTTGGCGTTTCTTGAATTCAGAGCCAGTTTTCTGGCTGGAGCGAGGAGGTGCCTCGGGGCTTGCGGCAAAGGGCCACCTCCGGCCGTGACCTGCTGTCGCTGGAAAGCACCAGGCCCTCCTGCCAAGACAGCAGCCGTCTTGCTAAAGAACACAAAGCAAGTGTTTCCTCCGGATTGCTAGGGATTTTCTCTGCAAAATCTCCAGTAAGTCCTTAGAGAAACCCAGAGGCTGGAGGAGGTGGAGGTGAGAGCTGCTGTTGCAGCACAGCTGCTACGCAGGGGTGCTCTGTAAGAGGTGCCTGCTTATCATGACACCACGATGGAGACACCAGGACCTCTGCAGAAGGGTTTTGGCAAGCTTCGTATACAGTCAAGATGCTTTTTTCATCCCTTCATTCCCCTTCCCCTCATTCCCTTCAGCACCTACAGGATCCTATTTCCAAGCCTCCTGGCTCTCCGACCATTCCCCACCCTCGTGGCCAGCATGCAGGTGCCCCCAAATTGCCACTACCCTTCCTACTGGGATCAAATAGGCTGCCTGCACTGAATCTTGGCTTTTTCCCACCAAAGGTATGTTTTCCACATGCACTCCAGCCCATCTGCACTGTCCTGGCTGCTTCCCAGGCTCCTTGCACCCATTGACTTTCTGTGGTCAAGCGAGACCCTTTGAGGGTGATCAGGTCCTTGCCCATCTGTGCTGCTTTTTTAGCACCTGGATCTCCCCTGGAAATGCCATGGCTGGGGCCATGAGTTGGGCACAGTGGGTGAGCATCTCTCACAGGTGTGAGAATGTGGTGCTGAGTGTGCCCAGGGCTGGGTGTGCACAGGTGGATGTGTGTCCGTGTGTGTGTGTATGTGACATTGCCTGTGCCTCGTACTGTGTCCCAGTGCTGGGTTACCCCGTCACCCCTCACTCTGTGCCTCCCTCACACCCTCACTCGGTGATTCCCTCACCCTGCTCAGTGTGTGTCACCCTCACTGTGTGACACCCTCACTGTGTGACACTCTCACTGTGTGACTCACTGTGTCACCCCCTCACTCTGTGCCTCCCTCACACCCTCACCCCCTCATTTGGTGAGCCCCTCACCCTCATCCCCTTCACTCGGTGACTCCCTCACCCTGCTCACTGGGTGACTCCCTCACACCCTCGCTCTGTGTCCCCCTCACCGTGTCACACCCTCACCGTGTGTCCCCCTCACCGTGTCACACCCTCACTCCCTCACACCCTCACTGTGTCACACGCTCATTCCCCTCACCAGGTGATTCTCTC
>JAWWEE010000142.1:16391830-16402476 GCA_035221455.1 Xenops minutus | reverse complement strand
TCCCCTCACAGTGTGTGTGTCGTCCCCCCCCCCGCCCCGGGCACGGCTGCAGAGGGCGCCCCCTGCCGGCTCGCGCTGCGCGGCGGGCGCTCCGGGCAGCCAATGGGCGCGCGGGCTGGGCGGGGCCGGGCTATAAAAGGCACCGCCCCTCACGGCTCCCGCTCCAGTCACACCTGGTCGCGCTGCGAGCCACATCGCTATCGGTACACACCGCACCGCCGTCGGTACACACCGCACCGCCACCGCACCGCAGGTACGCCCTGCGCCGGGCAGGGGCCGCACGCAGCGCTCCCTGTGAAAGGACGGGCTGGCCCCCGGGGCGGGGGCTGTGGGTGCCCGGGGGGGATTTGTCTGCCTGGCGCGGGGAGGGCGCCCCGGAGGGTGCGGGGGCGGTGCGGGGGCGAGGGGCGCTGGCCGGGCCCGGGGAGCGGGGAGAGGGGCGGCGGCCGCCCCGCCCTGCGCTATTGTCCGCGGCGGGGCCGGGGGGGCCGCGGCCGCCTTTGTGCGCCCTGACTGCGGCGGGGGCTCCGCAGGCACGATGTGCGACAAGCCCGACCTCTCGGAGGTGGAGAAATTCGACAAGAAGAAGCTGAAGAAAACCAACACGGAGGAGAAGAACACGCTGCCCTCCAAGGAGAGTGAGTGCGGGGCCGGGGGTGGTGTGGGGCAGGGCTGGGGGTGTGCAGGGCTTTGCTCCCAGCCTATTCCTCAGGGCATCCCTTTCCCGGGGAGGGATGCAGACAGGTGCCCATCTTGCCCTCGTGCACGTGTTGGTCTCATCGCCTTCTAACTCCAGTGTTCGTCTGCCCTGCTTGGGGTCGAATAATAAAACTGGGCGCCAGGACCCGAGAGAATCCTCTGAAACCTTTTCCAGTGGGTGCTTCCACAAAAAAAACCAATAAAATCACCAGAGACTAATGGGCCTCTATTCTCTTGCAGCTATTGAGCAGGAGAAGGAATGTGTGAAGTCTTCCTAGAGAGAGATTTCCTGGCAGGAAGAGCGACTACTCCAATTATTTTGCTTTGAAATAAATCATGTGGGTTTTTTTAAATTTACATCATGTACATGTATAGAAAACAGCTGTATCACCTAACACACTGTCCCACCCTGCTGGCAGCCTTGGAGGGTGGGGGGACAAAGCGTGGTCCTCTCAGTCCATCAGTAGCCTGACCCAATGCCACCTCTGCTGCTCAGCTGGCTCCTGTGACAGCACTGATCCTGCTCTGATGCAGTGGGGAGATGAGCAAGGGCCTTGGAGGCTTCTGGAGATGGACCCCTTCTGCCTGGGGGGAGTGGGGACCCTTTCTGGCCTGGCCTGACCTCTGGCCTGGGTCTGTCTTGCATATTCTTCACTGACAGTGTTCTGTAGCCTCACTCACAGTTTTTTGTCTTCCTTGGGGAAAAAATAAAATGAGAAGTTTATTATAAAATAAAAAAATGTAATGACTTACCTATGTCTTGTGGCTTCTTCCCTGGCAAAGGTTCTGGCTGTAGCCCGGCTTGCCCTGAGGGGTGGGGAGATTTTTGGCTGGTGCTGCAGCAGTGCTGGTGGTTTGGTGTTGCTCAGAGGGGTGGTGGATTGGTTCCCTGCAGGGTGAATCCAGCTTGGTGTGTTTGCCTGAGGCCCAGTTCCTGGTGGCCTTGGGGACATGGAAGCATTGCTGGTGGGACTGAGGCCCCTTGTCCACCACCAGAGTGGTTTCTTAGGGTAGAGTCCTAGCCTTACTGCCCACATGAGGGCTGAGCCTCCTGCTTTGGAAAGCTTGGTGTCCCCTGCATAAAACATGGAGCTGGGCTGGCTCCTCATTGGCACAGCTGGAGGTGCTGGCAATGGGGATCCTGGCCTGGGTCCTGCTGGTGTGACCAGACCAGCTCTGCCCACCCAGAGCTCTCCCCTCACTGCCTGGCACAGCCCTTCTCTTCCTCCTTGAGCCAACCTCCACCCCTGCCTTTGACTGAAGGAGGTTTCTTGCAGCCCTGTAGGGATGGGTTTTAATGCAGTAACCCCCGTGGGTACCCTCTGTGCTGATCCCAGCCCTACCTCGCAGGGGTGGAGATCCCTGGGTCCTGCAGTCACCTTCCAGCACAGTGTGGGCAAGCTCTGACAGTGCCTCCAGGTCTATGCTGAGGCTTCCTGGCTGTTCCCAAAATTTCCTCACCTCCACCTGGCCTGCAGGGTCACTGAATGCACCAGACCGACTATGGAGGACTGGCCTAAACTTGCCAACTAACAGTTTTGGCCAGTGTCCCTAGTGAGGCTGGTCAGCTGGGACAAACACGGGGCTGTTGTGCCTGTCTGGACATGGTGCCTATCTGCCTACTGCCTCCACCCACGCTGCCTGCCAAGGACTGCAAATAACACTGCCTTGTGTGCTTGCCTCTGCCTTCACCCCTTAAAAAGCAGAATTGAAAGAGCAGCAGGTAAGAGGTTGATATTTACGTGCTGTCAGGGCAGTGTGTGGGGTTTTCCATGGGGTGAGGGCAGTGGGGAGCGATGATGAGGCCCAACTGGGGCTGCTGCTACATTGGGCTGAGTACTGGGAAACCCAGCACATGCTAGGGTGGCTGTGCCCCTTCCCCTCCAGCACCCTGATATCCCCAGGACAGAACCCTATCCTGGATATGGGAATCCTTTTCCCAGTGCCAACAGCCAGGACAGGGGTGGCAACAGCTGCTCATCATCCCAGCAGGGCTTGTGTCCCTGCTCAAGTGTGGTTTCTCTCACCAGGCAGGGGTAGGTAAGTAAAGCCAGCCTGAACCCTTTCACTGCCCTCGAGTGCCTGAGCTGAACCAAGAGAAGCTTTTGGGATGGAAACACAAAGTGGCATTGCTGATCTCAGTGATGTCATGGTGGCTGCACAGAGCACCCTGGCTGCTCCTGACACCGCCCCAGTGCCTCTCCCTGCTGCATGCTGCAACGGGCCCCTCTGCGGGCATGGAAAAGCACCAGTGTATTTATCTCTGCCCGAGTCACGTGGACTTCTGCAAGGCCACGGCAGGAGTGTCCCATCCTGGCACCACTGCTCACAAAAGCCTCCCCCTCACCCTGTGCTGCACAAACAGGCAGCAGAGACTGCCCAGGGCTGCTGGGCACCCCATTCCTATGGGTTCAACTGGTTTCCCAGCCAGGACAAGGGCTGTGGCTCCCCAGGAGTTGCTCTAAATGGCAGGGTGGCTGGTGCCAGCAGCTGGCAATGCTCCAGTGTTGACCCCAAGCCTGGGGAAGTGGCCCATGGGATCCCCATTCATCTGAGGGATCTGCAGGATGAGGACTGTTGTTGATGCCACCAGGTTTGGGATGCTTTTTCACTGTGGCCACCCCGGGGATGCAGCAATACTGGTTTAGACATGGGGTCAAGTGCTGGCACAGCCAGGTCTTGGTCCCGAGGAAGCCACCCGAGGGGCTGGCAGTCCCAGTCTGAACCCAGGGACACCAGTTGGAGCTGGGGCAGCTCCCCAGTCCCAGCAAACACATCTCAGTGGGTTATATGGCCAACGTGTCTGAGTCCACCTAAAATGGGAGCAGCCCAGGCACTTCTCCCACCCACATCCCTTGTCAGAATAGTGCACAGGGAAGTACCAGACACACCGCCCATATTCTGTATCCTCAAGTCTGAGGGTAAAGAGTAAGACATTTCGAAACCCAGTGCCCAAAATGCCCCTGTTGCCAGCAGAGCATGAGCCAGTAAGGGGGAAACATTACAGAAAAGCCCTTTATATAAACTCTTTCCCTCCCTATCCCATACCTTGCCTTTTTCACCCTGACACACATGGGCTCACAGCTGCCAGTGGTGTGGGTGGCCAGGACAGCTGCCAGACTGTTGTCCCTTAGAGATGTGGTGGCTTCAGCAGCATGGGCTGCCCCAGGAGCACCCATGCACAGAGGATGCCATCCTCAGAACTGGGCTTTCCTGGCAGGGCTCAATGCCCCTTCCCTCGCTGGGCAGCAGGTGAGTTACTTGTGACAGTCCCTCTTGGCAATGCCAGGAGGATACCATTCATGGGACCCATCCTGCTGCTGCCATGGGTGGTTTCCTCCCATGCTCCATCAGGTGGTGAGCTGTGGCCCCACTGCAGAGGAGGGAGGAGAAGGCTGAGTCACCACTGGCAGGAGGAATTTGGGCAAATACCTGGTGATCAGCAGCACGAGGTGAATTCAGATCAGAGGTGAATTCAGATCAGAGGTGAATTCAGATCAGAGGTGAATTCAGATCAAAGGTGAATTCAGATCAGGGCTTGTGGCTGGGAAGGCTGTCTGCCCCTGACATTGTTCCATTCCCTCTGACTCAGCCAGGAGAGGATTTGGCCCCACATACCCTTGTGTGGAGGATCACAATCTCATCTCTGGCAGGAGGTTCCTGAGTCAGCCTCTGCATGACCCTGCGCTGGCAGCCGTGGTGCTCCAGTGTTCCCCTTCTCCCTGCCAGACTGCAGCACCCTCCTCACATCCCACAGCACTACACTGGTTTGCAGCACGGATCACCCAGGGCAAGGGAGGTTTTTGCTGCAGAAAGCGGTGAAAGCCAAGATGTTTCAGTGACCAGGGCCTTGGGCAGCTCCTGGACAGCAGGAAATCACCAACCACAGCCCCACACTGCAGAGTGCAAGCAAACCTCACCTTGGGAGGAGTATGTTTGTTACCAGAGCAAGCAGGATAAGGTGAAGCCAGGCTGCACGGCCAGGTGGATGCTGCAGCTCCCCAATGAGTGGATCCTGCCCACACCTTGCTCCCTGTATCCCTGGGGAAAATGCGTCACCACCTCTACATCACTCGGGTCAGCTTTTCCCTGCCAGGTCTTTACTGCTTGTGCAGACACATTGCCAAGCACAGGGCTCAAACCACCCTGTGATGCCATGGGTGGAGAGGGGAGGCAAGGGGCAGGAAGCACGAGCAGCCAGGGAAAACCTCTGCTGGGAGTGACTGGGGAGGATACGTGTGTGTGGACAGTTATATGTTTGGCTGTGAAAGAGGAAAGCAGAATCGAATGAGCAGTAATGGGGGAAATAAGGTGTTGTTTGAGGTACTGATCACGGTCCTTTGGCAAAGGACTTGATAGCAGAGCACCATGGGGTGTGAGAGCTGTGTGCGATGGGTACACTTGGTGACACAGGGGAGGATGAAGAGATGAGCTGTCCCCATCCTGTGGTGGGAAGCAGCACTGTGCTGGAGAGCCCCATGGAACCCCAGGGGGACGGGAAAGGTGCTGTCCCTGATCAGTGGCTCCAAAGGCACCAGCGCAGTGAGCCAGGCACCTCCAGACACCTGCAATGAGAACCTGGCCCATGGGCTGTGCGGGGGCCAGCAGAGCCACACTCAGCGCACCCCGACGCCTTCCCCAGAAGCGGAGAAGTTATTGCTGCTCCTGAAACAATACCCAGGAGGCCAGGTTTACCAGCAGGAGCTTACTCATCCCCTGCCAGCAAGGGCTCAGCCAGAGCAGCGACGAACCGGGAGTGCTCAGAGCTTCCTGCTCGGGATGGGGCTCCTGCCAGCACCCGGGGCTAAACAAAGCTGGGAAGTTATGCACGGAGCGCCCCTGCAGCCCCCAGCTCCTGCATTTGCCGGGGTTGTTGCTGGCAGGAGGCGCAGGTGGGAGCAGCCCTGCTGAATTCCTTTTCCGGGCGGCACGCGTGCTGCTGGCGCCGGGGGATGCCGAGCCCCTTGGGGGGCTCCCAGCCCGCTCCTGAGAGCGGCTGGAACGAATTACTCATCCCTGGCCCCCTCAGTTGCATTCTGGAGATTCCCGCGGGCCCCAGAGGCCGTGCCCGGAGCTGCGGGAGCATGTGCTCCTGCGGGAACGCGGCTCCGGTATCGTGCGGCAGCGCCCGCACTCGCACCCGAGCTGGGGCAGCTGACGGAGCAGAGGAGTGCTTTATTTTAGGAAGCAGCTGGCTCACACAGGAGACATTGTTTATCATCTTTCTTGCCCCTGGTGTTTTATTACAAAGGATTATTGCATGAAAAGCCATTTTGTTCCTCTGTTTCCAGTGCATAGCTCTCTCCCCATGATTTATTCCTCTTCACAGGCAACAGCTGGGATATGGCAGCTTGTGAAGCCAGGGGGGAGACAAGGTTGGGGCTCACACCCATGGGATTGATGACAGTAGGGATGCACCCAGTGCCCAAGCCATGGCACAGCTGGCTGGGGTTTGCCAGGAGTGCCTGAGACTGCTTTTGCACGTGAGTGGTGTGAGGAAACCTTGAGGAGGGGAAAAACAAAATCCAATCCTTTCCATGGCAGGCGTTACCTGTTAAGGCAATGTCACCTTGCTCTGTCTGGACAAGGCAGAGGTCCGTGTCCTCTCCTCAGGGACACTGCTGTCCCAAAATCTGTATGCCCCACTGCCAGTGCTGGTGGCACTGGTGTCAGAGCCCCAGACCTGCTTGGATGAACTTGTGCAGGAATGTCCAGCTGCCTGCAGGGAACCCAGGACCAGGCTGGGCACAGAGAGCATGGTGCAGGGTGTGAACTGGGCACAGAGGGTGGGGTGCAGGGTATGAGCTGAGGGGTCAGCATGGGGATATGTCCTTTGCTGCTGCACCCAGAATCACCAACAGGTAGGGTGGAGGTACCTCTGGAGCAGGAGCAGTTTCCCTCTGTCTAGGCACTCTTCTTGCCAAGAGGCAGCCAGGATGCCATATGCCCCTCTGTGCCCCTCCTCTATCCCTGCCACCATTTTTTTCTGTCCCACAGCAGTGCCCATGGCAGCACAGGCCTAACTCCCCAACTCTCTTCCCAGCTGTGAGCCAGTCCCTGCCAGACGCCTCTGTGGCTTTCCAGGAACCAGCTCAGGAGCCATGGGAAGCAGATAAACATGTTGTAACAGATGCCTTGGGGTGTCTCCCAAAGCCCCAGCCTGCCTATGCACCTATATCAGCGTAGACCTATGTCTGGTGCTACCTCCTATGGTGCTACCTGCTCTGCCACCTTGCCACACAACAGGTCCCTGATAACTGGCCAAGGCACTCCAGGGAAGAGCAGGGGATGGACAAGCAGGAGAGGACAGAGGCTGTGGCAGAATTGTGCAGCTGGGCCTTTGCCCACCTGGTGGTTGCACGGATGGTGGGACAAGCCCCTGCTTGCAGTGTTGTGTCTCAGAGGCAGCTCTGCAGCCCAGGCATGTGCCCCTCCCTGCTGCCTCAGACCAACTCACAGAAACTGCATAGCACAGGTTGTGTGGAGTAGAGGGGCACGCAGAGTGGGTGTCTTATACAGCTTTCCTCCAGCTACGGAGCTCCTTCTTGGGGAGGTAAATGGACAATGAGGTGCTTGTCAACCACTGCCCAGAGCTGTGGGCTCAGGGGAATTTGGGGTGGCCAAGGCAAAGGGTGGCAGGACTGTTCATGGTGTCTGAGTGCTGGGGGGTGTTCAGAGCAGATGCCATGGGCTGGAGCTGCCACTGGGTACAGGCCTTGGAGAAGCAGCTGTGGAGCTGTGCACTGCGGCTGGAACAAAGGCAGAGACCCAAGCCCCAGCTGCAGCACGGGACGTGGGATGAATTAATTGGGGCACAAGCTGTCAGTGCTGCATGACCATGGGCTGGCAGTTGCTCGAAGCTGGATCAGAGCTCCTCACCTTGGCACCAGCTTCCTACCATTTGCCCTAACACCCAGAGCTGAGAGTGAGAGCCAGGCAATGACACATGTGCTGCAGCCTCTCTGGGCAGGGCTGCAGCCAAGCCCAGGGGAGTAAAACCTCTCATGCTGCAGGAGCCCACTGCCATGCAGAGTCCCTGCCCCACTGCTCCAGTGCAGCCCCCACAACCGTGGTACTCCCCACCCAGTAAGTGGCTCCTGGGTCACATCCCCATCTCCATCAGACAAATCCCTCTGCCCAGGGGTGCCCAGGACCCACAGGAGAGGCCCTGTCCAGAGCCAGCTCTCTGTGCTCACAAGGTCATGCCCAGATAAGCCCGTTCCTTAACTTGTGCTAAGTGTGCTGTAGCTGTAGTATTTACTAAGCAGGCAGCTCCTGTTGGGTCACAGTTTGTTGGCTGCACTGCTTATCTCTTTGCTTTGCTGGGCTTGGGAATGTGTTAGTGCAAACCATGGCTCTGTGCTTTGCCCTGGCACTGATGGCCTTGCTCTGCTGGGGTAACTGTCTTGTGGAGAGGATCAGGGAATATATCTCCCTCTCCCTATCCGGGACTGATGTAGGTGGCTTTACTGTGCAGGCTCCTGAGGTCCCTGCTCATGCTTACATGAGCTGTTTAATAATACTAATTAACACCGGCAGCAATTTGCAGTATTTGCAGGCATCTCCTCTCAAGCATGAGGGCAAGATATTAATTCAGGGAAGATCTTGTGAACTAGTCAGGAAAATGGACCACCACAGGTGAAGGCACTCAGCACCTGAGAGAACTATGCGGTGCTGGGAGTCATGTACAGACATCTACAGTGATCTAGACAATGATGAGGTCTCCAAAGATCCAGAGGGCATCGTGCACACACGAGCCATGTGGAGGAAGGTGATTCAGAGTGCCCTAGTGTCATTATAATAGTTTGGCAGCAATGTATTACCCAGATACGGATACACCAGCTGTGGAGAGCGTGTCTTCTTGGCTCCAGAACTTTGGAGAAATATCTGTCCCTCCTCATCCCTATAGGCCAGTGCCTTGGCTGTCAGCGGCACCCCAAGAAGTCAGTCCCTTCCTGCTCTGGTCAAAGGGAAAGGGCACCCCAGCTTGCATGCTATGTGGTGTACTCTTCAGGTTCTCCCTGCCTGACTGGGGGGGGAGACAATAGGGAGTGGGATGGGGAACTCACCTTTAAGCTGGAAGCCCATATGTGCTATTTGAGAGGACACGCAAGAAGGCCTGTCAGTGTAGTTGCTGTAGAGACACAAGAAGGCAACCATCTTTTAAAGCAACCACTGTCTGTGCTTAAGCCTTGTCTCAGGAAGCAGCAAGACATCTTCTGCTGGTAAGTAGAGAATAAATCCTTTGCTTTCCTTTGCTTCTACATGTGGCTTTTGCTTTTGCTTTATTAAACTGCCTTTGTCTTGACCGAGCAGTTTTTTCCATCTTATTTTCTCCTGTTCTGTCCTTCTGAGGAGGGGAGTGATAGATCACCTTGGTGAGCACCAGGGTCAGTCCACCACAGGTGCTGAACAGGTTGTTGCCCAACTCAGCAAGACAACCAGGCTGCACAGCCACTGGGAGCCAAACCAGACCAGGCACATCCCTGCTCAGATGGGCAAGTGAGTCCCCAACAGCTCTCAGCACTCGTGGATTAGCCTGGAGGTACATGGGGGCCCCTCGAGCACAGGCACGGGCAGCTGGGGTCACTGGCCCTGTGGTGTCCTTGACTGTACTGCAGGGACATGCTGACCTCCATAAACCCTGCAGGCAGCATCCCCTGAGGATTTGGCATCTGCCAGCCCGGAGTGGGGTGGTCCAGGGTGTCAGGGCATGGCTGCAGAGTACCGTCCAACTGTTGCCTTAGCAGGATCTGCCATGGAGGCTCTTTCTTCCTCAGAAGGTGTCTCACCCCTTACACTCTAAATCAGATCTCTAATTAGTAAGTACTGGCAAATAACAGGATTAAACGGCTGCCAGGCAAAGGGAGTTGGCAGGGGCAAGTGTGCCCTGCTCAGAGGCTCACTCCAGCAATGCATGGTCCTGTAAGGGCTGGCGTGGGGACCTGGATGGTTTGGAGAGACTCCCAGTGCATGGTGTGGGCTGGGTCTGTTCCTTGCACCAGCAGCATCCTGAGCTTCTGGCCCTGCTGCTGGTGTGTACATTGGTGCCCCAAATGCATGCCCCAGAAGAACCCTCATTTTCCCTGGGCTATTCTGATCCCAGACTAACACCAACACCCTCACCCTAGGGCCCTCATTCTGGGCATCCCCTCCTTGCCTCCCTAGGCTTCCCTTGTCCCCCATCTCCTCTGACAGATCGAGGCTGGTATTAATATAATCCCTGGCTTAATTTAAATCCTCCTCGCATCTCATGCTTTTCCAGGGGGGAGGAGAGAATCAATGCACTTCTGTGGCACTCGCTTGGCCCTGGAGCTGTTGTTGTGTTCAGATGGCCAGAAGCCCTGGGTGTGCATGCAAGGGCTCCCTGCTCTTGTCCCACTGGGGAAGGTGCTGGGGGCATCTTGCAGCTTCAGTGAGATGCTTCCCTAAGTTTTGAAGGTGTATCTCAGTGGGCACTGGCAGGAAGAAGAGCTGATGATGCCTGCTGGGAGGAACTATGCAAGTGGCTCCTGCTCTCCAAAATCCCTCTGCAGCCACCTGGGGGGTTGTTTTCACAGTCCCTCTCCTGTCTCCCCTCACTGTTTGGCCCAGGCTGGGGTGACCTTTGTACTATTTTTTCCCTTCAACATTCTGTAATGTTTCTATTTGCTGCTTTTCTCCGGAAACCTTTCTTTAAGACATTCTTGCTCCTGGTCCCACGGGTGATGGGGAGGGGTAGGAGAATTTGCACTCCTTTGGGCAGCTGTCACTGAAGCGACAAAGGGGGGACATGGGAGTGAGAGGAGTGATGGGAGGGCACTGAGGGGACACAGGGGGGACATGTGGGGACTGTGAGGGGTCTGACAGGGGCAGGCAGTGAGGGGGCATGGGGGAAATTTTGGGGTCTGTGAGGGGACAGGGGTACAGTTGGGACTGTGAGGGGAGTGACGAGGGCAGGCAGTGAG
>JAWWEE010000142.1:16380784-16391056 GCA_035221455.1 Xenops minutus | reverse complement strand
TGTCAGGGCTGTCACACGGTTGTGCCAGGGCTGTGTCAGGGCTGTGACATGGCTGTGACATGGCTATGACATGGTTGTGTCCCGGTTGTGCCAGGGCTGTCTCAGGGCTGTGACATGGCTGTGACATGGCTATGACATGGCTGTGTCAGGGTTGTGCCATGGTTGTGCCCCGGTTGTGCCAGGGCTGTGTCAGGGCTGTGTCCCGGCTCTGCCAGGGCTGTGCTCTGGTTGTGCCAGGGCTGTGCCACAGCTGTGCCAGGGCTGCCAGTGCCCCCCTGGCCTGCGGGCTCTGGGGCAGCCCGGCAGCACCTGTGAGGCATTTTTAAAACGAGTCGCCTGCTAACAAACCATCTCTAAGCAGAAACTGTGCTCGGGGCTGATGGCCTGTGCCAGGAGGGGTGACAGGGATCATCTTAAACCTGCCCCCACCCTCAGCAAGGTTTGGAAAAGGAAGAAGGGTGTCACTGAGCAGCTCACCTGCTTGGAGGAGTTTGTCTAAGCCAGTGGCCCCGGGGAGCTGTGCTGCAGTTTCTGTTTGTCTCTTGGGACAGTTGCGTTTTGTTCTTTGCTTTTGAACTGCTGGACCACATGCTGCTCCACAGATGTCCCGTCAGGTTAGCTCAGCTGTGCTTGGGTTGGGCTGTTTCTGTGCAGGGAAGTGAAATTGGTGAGCCTTTTGTGCAGTAAGCACCGAAACTCACTAAAAGCGGAAGTTTCTGCTTTTGGCTGTGCGGTTACTGCACGGTTTGAAAGCAGTGCAGAAAGAGCAGCATCAAAGTTGAACAGGGCCCCCCATGATTAATGCAGAGAGTGGGGTTTGGCCTGGACGGAGTAGGATGCTGTTCTGAGCAGTGCCACACGCTCCTGCTTTGATGGGTTGGAGGTGTCATCACTAAGCAGCACTGTTCATCCACACCCTTCCCAGGAATGTTGGTAGCAGGTGTAAGCAAGCTCCCAAGCTGTTTCCAGCTGGCTCACTCTACTGGTTAGCAGGTTCAGGTGCATGTTTGGTCCTCAAATCAGATTCCAGAGTGTGTGAGTAGGCAGGGCAAGCAGATCACAGCTATCAATATCCCCTGAGTTGAGGGGAGGCCCAGGGTGCACAGCCTGGGCACTCACATCAGAGCTCCTTCAGTTTACTCTGTTCATGTTTTGGGTGTAGCACCCACATCGTGCTGGCTCTTCCCTGGCCAGAGCTGTGCTGTGTTTTCACTTAGGACAAGGGAAGCTCCTTAGTGCTTTGTTCTTGCCTGTTTTACTCCAACTACCAGTACTGCACTTGCAGCTTCCTGGAGATCTGCTATTGTTCTTCCATCCAGGATCAGCATCACAAGCTGAAAGACTTCAAGGGCAGCTCTGGCAACCTTGATGACTGATGTTTGGTTTTTAGTGACTGTTACACTGGAGGAAGGTGTTCCCTGGACCATCCCTGAGACAACTGTATTTCCAGAGCAGGTACAGTGCAACAGCCAGACAAACGTCTTATTCCATGCCAGGCCTCAGAGTGTCCCTGCGAGTGGGAGGATGTGTTGGCACTTGGCCTGGAGGCTGCTGACTAAGGAACCTGTGGTGCTGGGGTCGTTGCAGTGCAAACTTGCACCTGAGCCCGAGCAAACGGGGCTGTGACAAGCATTGCCAGCAAGAAGCAGCAGAGCAGCTGGTCTCTGTGCCTGGGAAACCCCTTCTGAGCCGCAGGATCACGCGCAGCTCCGCCGGTGAGTCAGCATCCTCGGGGTGATCAAGAGCTGGCTTGACAAATGACTTGTATTGATATTAGACCTGCACATCTGTAAAAATCCTTCCAGTAGAGCAAGTCAGATAAGAGAAATTATTTAGCCAGTGATGGTACAGTGGAAAGGAAGGCCTTGTGATAGGCACCCCTGGTGATTTTGCTGTTTTGATGATAGCCTGAGGGTGCAGGCCAAGAGAAATGTTTAACTAGTGATGGTATGTTTGGAAAAACCGGAAGAGTTTATAGATACAAAGTTTTCTCCAAAAGTGATACAATTGATACTAAACTCAAAACAGTTGTCCTTACCTTGCACGTAGAATGGTGACCTGCTGAATCCATTTTGGACCTGATGGAGGATTCCTGTGCCTGAAAGCTTGTCCAGTTCTCAGCTCTAATCTCTCTTAATAAGAGAGATTAGAATAATAAGATCTCTCTTTAAAAGAAAGAGATTACCTCCTGTATACGAGATTACCTCCTATACACAAAACTTGTTCAGAGGTGGGGATGAAAATACCACATTCTGTTTTTCCGTGTGTGTTTTTCTGCAGAATCGACAAGTCAAATGGCTGTTTTGTACTATTTCTGAACCCTGCAGATTGCCTTGGTACCCTGCTCCTCTCTCCTGCTGCAATGAGTGGGAAGTCCTTGCTCCTGAAGGTCATTCTCCTTGGGGATGGTGGAGTTGGGAAAAGCTCCCTCATGAATCGGTACGTCACCAACAAGTTTGACTCTCAGGCATTCCACACGATTGGGGTGGAGTTCTTAAACCGGGACCTGGAGGTGGATGGACGTTTTGTGACCCTCCAGATTTGGGACACTGCAGGACAGGAGCGATTCAAGAGCCTGCGGACGCCCTTTTACCGGGGGGCAGATTGCTGCCTGCTGACCTTCAGTGTGGACGACAGGCAGAGCTTCGAGAACCTCAGTAACTGGCAGAAGGAGTTTGTCTATTACGCTGATGTGAAGGACCCTGAACACTTCCCGTTTGTAGTCCTGGGCAACAAGATAGACAAACTGGAGAGACAGGTGAGCACAGAGGAGGCCCGGGCCTGGTGCATGGAGAACGGTAACTATCCCTACCTGGAGACTAGTGCCAAGGATGACACCAATGTGACAGTGGCTTTTGAGGAAGCTGTGCGACAGGTGCTGGCGGTGGAGGAGCAGCTGGAGCACTGCATGCTGGGCCACACCATTGACCTGCACTCCAGTTCCAAATCGGGGTCTTCCTGTTGCTAAAGAGTGGCTGCTCCTTCAGGAACACCGCCAGAGCCAGCAGCTGGACCAGAACACGCCTGGGCAGCCCTGGGGCACTCTGAGGAGAGTGGCCACAAGGACAATAGGTGGTTTGCTCACTGGGGAGTTGCAGCCTCACCATCTGAATCCTGCCTAGAATTCTCAGGCACAGAGCATGTATCCACAGGAGGGAGCTGTTTAACAGAGCATGTGAGCGTAGTCTTGCTTCCATCTCTGCCTGTTTTAGCTGGTTTAAAGGACTGGGTTAAAGGCCTTTAAATTCACTAAAGACAGTAGTGATCTGTTCTGTACCAAGAACTGCCTGCAGAGCAAAGCTGAGAGCACCCTAGACACTCTTTGAAGTATTTAAGTCCTGAACTCAAAAAAAAAAAGTAAAAATAGACCCACTCATGACCATACTGCCAAAGGAAAGCCTGCTCAGCATCCTGAAAAAACTTGTCATAAAGACTCTGGCCCATGTGACTGTGAGAAAGCCAAACACTGGAGAGGCTGGAATGTGTGTATCTGTTGTTTGGAATAAGTGCATTGTGTCCTGAGACTGAACTGTGATGAGAATTGTTAGAGCTCTGATCAGGAGCAATATATGAAGGAGAGATGGGCCTGTATTTGAATGTGACAGCATTGTTTCTTTGTAGCGGCCTATTTCTGGTCTGTTTCTCTTCACCTCTTTTTGTCTTGTGTGAGTGTTATTTTCTGTTATTTATGTCTGTTGTTGTTTAATACATGTTTCCTTGTCTCTTGTGGAGGCTCAACACCAGATCTCACTTCTCATACCTTGAAGTCCTGGGTGAAAAATACCGATGTGGACACTCGCCAGGGCATGTCAGAGTGTTTGGAGCTACTCAGGAGATCTGGAGTGTGAAACTTCAGCTGGTTTCTGTCACAAGGAATCACTGTGTTCAGATGATGTGCTCTGGCAGACCAGATGGTAGGTGGGTGGGCTGTCTCCTGGGTGTGCAGGTGGCTGTGGGGCTCATGCATGGTCAGCTGTTAAATCCATTCACTGTCTGGTGCCAGTGATGGCTGCGCTTCATTAGCTGGTGGATCCATGTCTTCAGTTGCTCTAGCATGGATGTTCCCATCTGAATACTACAACATGGAACTATTCACTGTATCACCTGTTGTGTCAGGTGCAGTGCTGCTCAGCACAGTTAACCCATGCCACTGGCCTGGCCCTTTCTCCCATGTCTCAAGGGTGTTTGCTCAGTTAACTGGCTGCCGTCTTCAGTCCAAAGGGGAGGGAGCTGCACCAGTTCCACCTCTGTTCAGTGTGGCTGAAAAATGGGTATGGGGGCCCCAAGGAACCTCCTAGAAAGGATGCCAGGCTTTGCTCCCAGCTTCTGCCCCCTGCTAGGTGTTAGTTCGACGCTGTCTGTGTAGCAAAGAGATGAGTTCTTGCTGACTGCTGTCTTTGCCACTCAAACCTCATGTCATGCAACTTCCCCTCGAAGTGTTTGGCCAAAACTGGGACTGCCCATAGGCACGTAGGAGCCTGCCTATAGCACATAAACACCAGCTGCTGATTGTGATTCCCACTGTGATGAGCTGCTAGGTGGTAAATTTTGCAGTTCGAATCAATCAGCCTCCCTTATGCTGTGTGTTAGAGCAGGGCAATCTCTGACGTGTGTCAGCAGTTTGTTCCCACCAGGACTGCAGTCTCTGAGTGTGCAGAGCATGAGCATTCCCCTGTTTCCTCTGGGGGAATCCAGGGTGATCCTGCCCTCTTCAGGGCAGCTGTGAGTGGAAGAGACTGGAGCATTAATGCAAAGTGTTTTAGAGGGATCTGATTTCTAAACAGGGCTGAACACTGCCAATCATGGTGAGTGAATGCTATCTAGGCAGCTCTTGCAGTCTCTGGAAAAACAGGTCCTTTAAGGAGAACGTTCTGTTGGTAAAACAGATTTTTACAGAATGTAATTGTTTCTGTTTATTTACCTATGTCTGACTTCCCCAGGCCTCTAGATTTTTCTTCAGTTAACATTTCTTGATATTTCCTTCAAGATCCCAGGCTCTATATCCTGCAGTTCCAGTTTCCATCTCTGAACCACCCCATTCCCTTGGAGCTAGTTTGTTCAGGCACCCAGGGTTGGAACAGGCTCCAGCCCTTGAGTGCTGGCAAGCCCTGCCAGGGGGGCTGCTGAGGAGCCAGGAGACATTTGCTTTTAATCAGTTTTCCTCAAGAGCAGAGGTGTTCAAAACGGGTGGATATCACAGCTCTGCCTGGCTGGGACCACCTGGGGACAGCAGCCTCGGCTTCCACCACTGCGCCAGGGACTTGTTCATCTCCTGGATGGCTTGGACACCTTTGCCTGCTCATCCCTTTGCTTTCTAGCCTGGGGCTCCCTCTGCCTGTCACTGCACGGAGCTTGCTGTCCCCTGTCCCCAGGGCTGGGCCTCTGCAAACAACGTTGGGCTCTGTTTGGTGATGGCAAGAGCCACCTTTTACCATGCACCATTCGTGCCATGGCTGAAGGAGGTACCTTCTGCAAAGCTGAGGTACCTCCCTGCCTGTCCCTCAGCGGGGCAGGGCAGTGGGACAAGGTGAGCTCTTGTGCAGGAGTGGGGAAAAATTTGGGACTGCTGATGAGGATTTGTTATGTCAGACCAGACTTCCAGGCATCACCACTACCTCCCCCTGGCAGTCCCAAAGCCACCACCTGAGCCGAGAGCACAATGCCACATCAGAAGGGGAGCAGGGGAAGGTTTTCCCTCAGCTGACCTCAGGTCTTGCCTCTCCTGCCTTTTACCAGCAGCTGCTGAGAGAATCAGCAAGGTACCCTGCACACATCTTCTCCTCCAGAGGTTCCTACAACTGTGGGAATTTGTTGCCAGCTCAAGTTTTAAAAATGCTGCTGCCTGTTAGACACACTGTATGAAAAGAAACCGAAACAAACCCCAAAAATCAGTAGTTATCTGGGCTTAAGTACAAGTTAATTGCAGCCACCAAGAGCTTCCAGCAGGAGCACAGTCCCTGTGCAGGTGACACAAGCAGACCTGTCAGCCCTGCCAAGCATGGGGGAATGATAGCATCCATGTTGCCATGTCTCTGGAGGTTTTACAGGCTTTCCTACAGCACTGGTAAAAGCAAAACCCAGAAGCATTCTGGGCTCAGATTCACTTCCCTGCTAAGCATGGAGTTGGTATTGCCAAGCTGGGATGTGCTTTTTTACAGTGTGTCTTTGCAGGGAGAACATGCACATTGCAGCAACAGCCGGGCTTCAAGTTGCAAGCATCAGAGCCCTGAAATTGTAGTGCATTTGTTTCCTGGGCTGTGGGCTGCCAGAGCCCAGCAGAGAGTGGGGAGCCTGGGAAACCTCACCCACTTCCCTGGGAAGCATTGCTTCTGTAAGTGAAGGATAACAGACCCTCTGCACGCTTAGGGGTGGGATGGCAGCAGCTTTTACTCCAGTTACGTGGGGCATAGCAGGTTATAACTGCTGCCGTATGGTACAAAAGTGGCAAGACTTTTGCAAACCTTTGGAAATGCTAGGGGAGCTCTGCTGCCCCACAGCACCTCCCTGGATCCCTCCACCAAGCCACAAGAAAGGCACATTTTGCCTTCATACAGGTCCTGTGCTTCCCAGATATGCAATTCAGCTGCACCTGGATCCTTCTCATCCACCTCTGTTCTCCCAGAGGAGCAAACCTTTTGACCAGGACCCCAGTTGCTCTTTCCAGCAGAATCAGATCAGCTCTGCTGGGCTGCATCATCCCATCATGCCTTGGCCCCAAGCAGGTGGTGAGAACCTTCCTTTGTTGAGTTTGCAAATGCTGTTCACCTTGGGCCATCATTTCCCTGAGCCTGGAAGGCTGCAGTGTTATCTCCACTCCCACCATGGCCAGCAGCTGCCCCTGCTCCACACTACTCTTCTTTGGAGAATTTCATACCCCTATGCTGCATTTTGGGTCTTCTCCCTCCTGCTGCAAACCTGGGGACACCACAGGCAGGCAAAGCCAGAGGCACGAGGTTTGGGCTCTCCTCTCTCCCCATTCAGAGGTGGAATATCCCCAGACAGGCCAATATCCAGCCCAGCTCTCTGTCACACCTCAGCGAGATAAAGGTGGGATGGGAGTTTTAATCTGCCTATCAGCAGGGTGTGAAGTCTCCAAAAGGCAGAGCACGATAAATTCAGCCAGGTAATCACGGGCACAGAGATGACATGGTGTTTCAGCTTCCTGGGGAAAGGATAGCCAGAGAGGTCCAGGATTGGCCCCACTTTGGTCCTGGGATTGATACATGTGCTCAGCAGCAGCACCTGCCTCTCCTTTAAGCCACATTTTAACAGCAGAATCGAGGCTTTCCATGGTGAGGGGAGGAAAGTGTTGGAAAGGCAGGTTTTTGTAGCCTATAAACTGCAAGGAAAATCTCACGCCGCCTCCCCAAGCTGGCTGCAGCCGTGTGTTTCATCTCACCCCTGTCTCAGCATCCCACCTGCGAATGCAGCTACAGCCTGGGAGCCCTTCCCACAGCTCAGCATCCTGCAGGGCACATCCAAAGAGCTGAGGAAACACTAGGGCTTCTCCAGCCCTGACACACTGGGACTGCTCAGTGAAACACTTCTGCCTTGGCTGTATTTACTCTTGTGAACCTTTTGCCAAAATTGCCTATTTTCTCACTAAATTAAATCTCTTGAGAAAAAGCATGTAGCTTTTTTGCATTACACAAACTCAAGGTATTAAAGAACTAAAAGGCTTTGCAAAATTCAGTTGGTGAAATTTTGTAGTTTTAAATGTAAGTAAAATGCCTGGGCAGCTCATGTCTTTGACCCAGGGCTTTATACCAGGACAGAAAGGTCTTGCTGCCCTTGGAGTGCCATGGGTGGCCCATCATCTGCACTGAGATACTGAGGCCAGGGGCTTTCTTTCCTGGGGGAAAGGGCTCTTCTCCAGGTGAAACAGGTGAGACCCTGTGGGTGGAACTGCTGCTTCCCCAGCATGGATCTCCTGGGATCAGTGGGAGGACTGGCACCTCCTATGGACTCAATAAGCCACGGTGTAGGAGGCACATGTTGCAGTGCTGTTTATGGCACCCTGTTGATGCCAGTAGCTAAATCTCAAGAGCCTCACTGTGCACATGTTACACATTACCTTTTATTTCTAACAGACATTGGATCGTTGACTTTTTTTATATTAAATCCCCCTATTAGGATTATGTGTATTTTTTTTTTAAAAAAAGTATAATTTATTTAAATTGTTATATTTATTTTGAATGAAATGCGCAATTCCCAAAGCAGCCAGGATTTTGAACTCTGTTGCAAAGTTCAGTGCCAACAGCCATCCCTTCCCTGTGTCCACTCGTGCTACTGCAGTTGTCGCTATTGCTACAGAACTGGAACTGTAAAACCAAGATTCTACCTTTATTTAAGCAAATAAAACATGGATGTATTCAAGTGAATTCAGGAAGATGCTGCCTTCTTCGTTTATTCCGGTCTCCTGAGGGATGTGGTTGATTACAGCATTCAGCAGAGAGAAGTCACTGAGGGATCAGGGATCAGAGAGGTTGGTTTTTCCTGAGTGTGCCTAGCTAGATCAGGAGCTGCAGGAACAGAACTCACAAGCTGAATCCAGTGACTAGTTCTGTCTTTTCAAGAGTGTATCAGAAAACAGTTTCAGAACAGAAATATTCCACATTGCTTCCTTCTGTCACTACATTTTAATTTCTCAGGCTGGGCTCTCAGCAGCAAGCCCCGTACTTTCCTTTGAATTCTTCTTGCTGTCTTGGAACTGTTCCCTCAGGCTCCAGGGGGTTGTACAAGGCATGATTTCCATAGGATGCCAAGAAGGAAATCAGCATATGGGGACCGCACTTGTCCACTGTCCTGCCAGGATGGCTGCTTATTTTGGGAAGCTTTGTGTGTGTTTGCAGGGCCTGTGCCTGCTGTTTCTTTTGGCAGAACCTTTTAGTTTATTTTCCTCCCAGGTCTTGCCTATCCATGATTCTAGGAGGCAGTGTAGAGTTCAAAGTCCTTGGAAATCATGCTTTTAAAATGTGGGCTGAAGTATCTGTGGGCCTCCAGCACCTTACTTCAGCCATTTCAAAAGACAGCCAAATCCAGACCATGAGCAGGATCCCGTGGGAGATGATTCCAGCCTTGGAGGCATTGAAGGGTTTGGGTGAGGATGTTTCACATCAGGGAAGGTCTGTCTAAAACCACCAGAACTCCCCTGATGTGAGCTGTTTGTAGGAAAGTGCTGGCAGAGGTGGGAGCTGTAGTGAGGCTGTTCCCTCATTCCCCACTTTCCCAGTGTAAGCCATGGTTGGCGGGCTCAGTGGGTTCTGTCATGGGCTGGGGAGAGGATGGATCCTTGGAGGGCAAAGGAGTGTCTCCAAAGGAAAGCAGGGAGCTGCCTCTGTGTGGAACAGATGTTCTAGCATATCCCAGTGTGTTTAGTCTCCTGGTCCCATCCATCTCTCTCTCCAACAGCCCTGTTGAGGATTTCTCTGCTCTGGGCCAGATAGTGCCCCTGCAATGCCATGCAGCTGCTCTGAGGGCTGAGGAAAGTGAATTCTCTAGGACTGTGCACTGAGAAGCCCCAGTGGCTGCAGATGCCCTGGGACAGCTCTCTAGGTGACCAGGATGCTCACACACTGTGTGTTCCCTGAGTGCAGCTCCTCCTCAGCTCTGGGGCTGCTCACCAGGCGTAGCTCACCCCTCACAGCCCGAACTGAAGTCAGGCCCAGGCTGGGGGAGCTGCCGTGAGGAGCAGCCCGAGTGTGCCCTGCCGTGGCTGCTGTGCCCGCTGTCCCCTCTGCCGAGTGCCGGCGCAGGTGGAGGGATGGAGGGCTGAGTCAGGGCAGCCCTGGGTTTGCCTCCAGCACTGCCTCCTTTTCCTGAGCCTTCCTGCTCATCCCGCACGACCTTCCCAGGGCTGAGCCCGAGCCCTTGCTAAGAGGGCAAGGCAGGAGACGGTACCTGCCTGTGTGGCCTCAGAGGAATGTGCTCTGTAGTCAGGGCTTGCACAGGGGCCGGGAATGGCTCCGGCTGGATGTCCAGGATAGCTTTTATGTACCGTTCCCATGCTGAGAGCTGTGCAGGACTGAGCCCATTGCAGAGAAACGGAGGAGGAGGAGGGAGCCGCTGGTGGTGGTGCTGGTGTGTCCCGGTGGGCTGTCCGTGTTCCAGAAGCTCCCGCGGCTCCATGGAGGGGTCCCCGGGGGAGCACGGTCAGCCGCAGGGGGGACCGGGCAGGGCAGGGAGGGGGACCGGGGTTGTGGGGAGAGCCGGGGGTCGCCGCCGCCTTGTCCCGCTGCCCGGGCAGCACCGCTGCGTCCGGCGGCCGCGGGG
>JAWWEE010000142.1:16358561-16380485 GCA_035221455.1 Xenops minutus | reverse complement strand
AGGAGGAGGGGGATGCACGGCCGGAGGAAGGGGGGATGCAGGGCCGGAGGAGGGGGATTCAGGGCCGGAGGAGGGGGATGCACGGCCGGAGGAGGGGGATGCACGGCAGGAGGAAGGGGGGATGCACGGCCGGAGGACCAGGGATACAGGATCGGTCGGGAGGAGCATCAATCCTTCGCCCTTGGGAGCCGCCCGAGCGGAGCGCTGGGGACTCGAGATCATCACCAACATCTCTGGGTGCCGCCATCCCCTCCCCTCCTCTTTCCTCTCCTCTCCCAAGGGCACACAGGGCCATCTCCCCGAGCGGCAGGTCAGAGGATGGAAAGGTGGGAACCACCTTGCCCTTTTGCCAGCAGAGCAGCCCATGGGACCTGTCCCAGGGTCCCTTCCTCTGGGACCAGGGTCCAGTCTTTGTGGGAGCAAAGTGCAGCCACATTTCAGCCACTAGACAAGGGAAAACGTGTGACTGAACTGGCTCCCCTCCTTGGAGTCCTCCTGATGGGCTTTACAGAGATGTGGGTTGGTACAGAGGCAGCTGTACCAAAAGTCTGGCTGTCTTTTCTCAGCCAGTTCCTGGAGGGCACTGTGTGCCCAGGAGAGGAGCTGTGAGGGCAGCACCCTCCCAGTGTCCCCAGGTGGGGTGGCAGCTGGGCACAGCCAAGGTCACACCTGATGAGGTTACATGGGTCCTTCAGCCCTCGGGCTTGCCTGGCACCCTGGCCATGCTGGCTGCTTTCACACACCATCTCGCACTGCTGTCCCCAGCTCTCACCGCGGCCGGGGCGGGCACCAGTCTCTGTCAGGGGAAAGAGATGGTGTTTTGTTCCCAGCTTGCTCCTGCCCAGTGGTTGATTGTGTACACACAGGGCCCTTTCAGCATGGGGAGAGGAGGGTGATGGCATCTGGGAACGCAGGGAACAAAGGGCCCCTTTGATGCTGGCTGCAGCCCCATGGGTTTCTGTGAGCCGGGGCAAGGGCGAGGTGCAGGCACAGCTGTGCCACTGAGCTGGGGCAGCAGCAATGCATGAGCTAAACCTCCCCTGGCCAGGCTGCATGGGACACTGCTGCCTGCCTGGAGAGGGGACAGAGGGAAGGGTGGGAATTGGGCTGGAGTCCCACTTAGGAAGAGCAGCAAAGCTCCTGGCCATGGGGAGGTATTAGCCTGCCAGCTCCCAGCTGCTCCTGAGCATGTGGCTGTGCCTGAAATCTGCCTTTCAGGCAGACCTGCTGCAATCAGGAGCGGTCCTGGGGTCTGTGCATGGGGCTGGGAGCATCCCTCTGCGGCCTCACTCCCTGGAGAGCTCCTGGGGAGAATTTCCAAGAGAAGAAACATTTGAATCAATAGTTTTTGAGCAGCTGCTGTGGAAACACGGACCTAAGAGCAGCATTTGTCTGATCAGGGGCACAAAGGCAGCAGCCAATGCCCTCCCACGCACCAGCACTGTGCACACTGAGAACGATCTTGCAGCAAGTGGCTGGACATGTAAAGCCCTGTGACAGTCCAGTGTGCCCTTGTGCTTAAACAAGACCATCCTATTCCACACAAGGCTTTCCACAGGTGAGAGAATTGCACACCCTGCATGGCTCTGGACAAGCTAGTCCCAAACATTGAGCCATGCAGGTTGGTTTTGCTGTGGTTATGCTGTAGCTGCTACATAAGATGTGGCAGACCATGTCACCATGTGGACTGAGCAGTAAAGGGCAGCAGCACATCACCAGACACCAGCAAGCAGATGCTACAAGATCCCAGATTTCCTCAGGGTGGTTGGAGGAGAAATAGAGGTTTTAAGGGCTGTCCAGCTAGGAACAAAGATTTTGAAGTCAGGGTTATGAACCTCATGGCCAGAGTGGGTAGAGTCCTGCAGGGGCTGCTGGTCTACACATGGGGCTGGCAAGTGCTGCTCCTCTGATCTCTTCTCCTCTGAAGCCTCCCCTTCCCTGTTTTTTTTTCACAGCTCTGGGTGGGGTCGGGAAAACCGGCAAAACAAATGGACAGGCAGACGTATATCTTGTTCAGAATGTTCTTAATTTTAATTTATTTTCTTTAATTTTTATAAAATACATCTTGTAAGATAAGTCTTTAAAAACGTGCTTCTTTTTACTGCTTGTTAACAAGTTGAAATTCTAGATCAGAAATGAAGGAAACACTTTCAGTTTATTAACTCTTTTTGCCTGTGTGTGTGCGTGTGTGTATGTGTGTGTGTGTGTGTGTGCGTGTGTGGGGTCTGGGGGTAAGAGTGGGAAGGAGGATCTTGTTATTTTTTGTTAAATGGATACCAAAGAAACCCCCAGCAAACCCCAAGAGAGATAGCGTTGATGTGAATTTCCAGATCTTGACTGGTTTCTCCCCACCCTGTCACCCCTCCTGGCATCACCCCCCTCCCCATCCCATGTGCGTTGGTAGCCTGGCCGACCTATTTCAGCATTCCCAGCGGCAAGGATCCTTCAAATTCACTGCTCAGCAGATCTGCCTCTTTATCCTTGCCCCTGCTGAAACCCGCATTTAAAAATATATTACAATAATACAGACACAGAAGAAAAAAAATAAAAAGAAATCCATGCAAGATGGAGCTACAGTCTGCCACTGAAAGTAGTTTCTCCAATAAATAAACACAAAGATTAGCATTAAGGAGAGGCAGGGAAGAGCAAAACAAAATACCAGTTGCTGGGGAGGACTTGAAGCAGCATTTTGGCAGGTCTGGCTGGAGCCATGCTACCCAGCCAGAGGGCTTTCCTCTAGCTGGAGAACAGTCATGGAGGAGAGGCCATCTCCACCAAACCCCTTGCACTCCATGGGGAAAGCCTGAATTGGCACCAGAAAGGATCTGGATTGCAGAGATGGGCTATGTTTCTGCCCCGTGACCCCCAAACCACCGCCCTTCCTTCCCTCCTCAATTCCTTTTCACCTGGAAGCGAGATGCTGCCAGTCCCTCCCGCCCTGGCAGCCACGAGACAGCTGTACTGACCTGCAGGAAAACAAGGGAGGGGACAGACCGAGGGACAGTTATTTGACTCGGGTGAGAAGCAAAGGGAGCTCTCCGGCGCAGCGGAGGTTAGAGAAGCAGACATCACCCCAGAGAAGAGCACCATTGTGAAGGGCTGAGAGGGCAGCGAGCGCGGCGCTGGCAGGGCAGGGCAGGGCATGTGGTCCCGAGGGTTATCCCCTGCCTACGGAGGGATGGCTCTGAGCTTTACACTCCCAGGGCTGGGTGCAGAGATGTCCCCTCTCAGTCAAACCTATTTGCTGCCTCTCTGCTGCCTGGAGGGTAAAGCCAAGAGTCCCCCTTGTCTACAGAGACACCAAACTCCTTTAGGCTTTAATAGGGGCAGCTGGGTTAGGGCTTTATCGGCATTAGGGTCAGCACTCTCTTCTCCACACTGGGAAGATCCTTGCCCTGAACTCCCTTTGCCTTGGCTGCAGCAGGCGATTTAGGTTAAATTCATCTTTCTCTGCTAAGGGAAAAAAATCCTTCTCTTGTTCTCCATCCATGGGTGGTGACAGCAGACAGCTCCAGGAGAGTCTCTAGCAATGGTACCAGGACTGGGACAACTTCCTTTTCTCTCTAGGTAGCCTCTTGCTACTCATGGAGCAACCTACATGGATTTCTTCCTCCCAGGAGCACAAAAGCATTTGCTCATCCCTAGGCAAAAAACGGGACACTGGAATGAGTCCCTCCTCTTCTCTGGCTGTTTTTGACGGGCTTGGCTCTAGAGCGAACCGTTTACAGAGAAGCAAAGAGAGAAAAGTGCATGAAGAGGTGTCCATTGGTGGGAAGCTCTCCTTCCTGGTCATGCTCAGCACGATGGATGCGAGGGAGGAAGAGGAGGGGAGTCATCAGCGAAGGCAGAGTTAACGCAGGAGACCTGGTGTCAGGTGGCTGCAGTGTTAAAGCCTCGGGGTTAGACAAAAGAAGGGTGTTTGGTCTGGCTGGACTCCGCCACATGGGCTAGAACTTGGTGCCTCGGCCCATCAGCTTGAGGACTGCAAAGTTGTAGGTGGCGGCGATGATGAAGGTGAGCTGTAGGTGGGAAGAGAGTGAGTGAGGGGACATCCCCCAACCCCACACCCCAACAGGGCAGTGCCCTGCAGAGCCCCATGGCCCTGCTGCACCATCAGGACACTGCAGTGTCGTGTTGCTGGTGCAAAGCAAGAGGAGAGCTGGGGAAAGGCAGGGCACTTAGTGCAGTGGCAGGAGGACATCTCCCTACTGGTCTCCTAAAGCCTCTCCAGATCCCCTCCAGCAGCCACCTCTACCTTCTTATGGCCTCAATTCACTCTCTGCACTTACGTGCCAGAAAATGACATGAGCACAGGCTCTGTCCCATCCATGCCCACCACCTCTGCTGTCCTTTGCCCCCACATCCTTGCCAGGCGGAGGAGAACGGCCGGGCAGGGGGAGCACTGACTCACCAGTGAGACCAGCGTGGCAGCTGCCCCCACGAAGGCTGCGATGAAGAGGTGGAAAGTCATCTGGAACTGCAAGGGAAGAGGGGGGTGAGCTCCCAGGGTCCCACATGCTGCGTGGGGAGGCCAGTGCCGAGGTGACCCACTGAGGGGAGCACACATGGGGTGGCAGGAAGTACTCACCTCGCTGGTCTTGCAGATGGAGAGCAGGTTGGAGCCACACACCTTGCCAGGGAAAGCATTCCAGGGCAGGACACCTGGGGAGATGTGGGAGCCTCGTGAGCCACACGCAGCCACCAGCCAGCTTCCTTGCTCAGCTTCCCACAGCCACATATATCATGCACACCATGTTTCAGGGCTCTTAAGCACTTGCCCTGCTTTATCGCAGCCTAATGTGCCTGGGCACTCCCCTCCATCCCGTCTCTTCCACTCTGAGCCCTGGCTGAGCCCTCCTGGGTGGTGAACCCAGCACTCACCATACATCCTGGCATCCGCACACAGGGTGCCAATGCTGGCCGTGGTCTTGGTGGGGTTGGCAATGGACTGGCAGGTGGTCCAAGTGTTAAAATAGATGTAGACGGGCACCGCAGAGCAGGCGAAGACCAGGAGCCAGATGATGGTCAGGACATAGGTAATGCCCACAAACTGCAAGGGGCAGGACAAACCAGGGCAGAGCCGTGGTTACCAAATGGCCAGGGACATGGACAGGGGAGCGCGAGGTTCCCCGGGCAGGGGGGGTGTGGGGCAGGTGTGGATGCTGCCTGCATCCAGCTCTGCACCGCCTGCCAAACCCAGCGTGTCCCCAGGCAGCCAGCACAGGGCAGCAGCCCAAGCTGGGCGCTCCTGTGGCTCACAGGGCCAGTGCCAGTCCCAAATTCACGCCCGGCTACGTGTGCATGGGGGTGACCAGTGGCAGCAGGATGGCTGCCACTTTGGGGGCAGGGGGATAACCATGGCCAGGGTCAAGCAGGGTTTGGTCTCTGCAGGAGGGCAGCTGCAAAAGCTGCCTTGGCATGTCAGTGTGGCTTTCCTGCCCTCCCTCCATGGTGCCACCCCAACCAGCCCCCGAGGGAAGCACAGCCATGCCCCTCCACTCCCCCAGGCCACAAGATCCCTTGCCAGCTCTCTGTCATGGTTCCCAGGCACAGTGGAGAGGATGATACCAGGGGCACTATGCCACACAGCCTTGGGCTGCAAGCACTGCCGGGGCGCTCACAGCTCTTCCCACCAATGCTTGAACATGAATCAATCTTGTTAAAGGTGGCCATTTGGGCTGCTTTGGTCCCGAGGGGCCATGGCAGGCCTGGGGGAGGGCGGCCAGGCTGCGCTTCCCTTTGGGATACCCCAAAACCCGGACGGCCACAGTCTCCTGCCCTTTGGCCACGCCGAGCGTGGCGAACCCGCTGGGGCGCGCGAAGGGGTGTCGAACCCCGGTTAAGATCACCTTGTCAGGATGTCCTAGCCACTTTCCCAAACACTGACACACCCGCTGCCACGAGTGAGCTCGCTGGGGGCCTCGCGCTCCCCTCCCTTTCGGGCCCCCAGTTACCGTAGCGCTGAGGCCCTTGCCGCAGATGGTGGTCCTGTAGTCCCCAAAGATTTGCCGGACGGCGCCGGTGGTGTAGAAGCCTTCGGCCAGCAGCAGGGCTCCATAGAGGAAGAAGAAGGAGGCCGTGCCATAGATGAAGTACTGAAAAGCATGGATGCTGCCGGGGAGGGAGAGGAGGGTTGCTCAGGTGCTGGGTGGTGGTGCTGGGGGGCTCAGCCCTGCGTGGCTGCCATGACTGACCCTCCCCACGCCGCCCCGGGGAGACCGAAAAGGAGGGTGAAGCTGCCAAAGGGGCAAGCTGGGGCAAAGGTGTGGTGAGCAAGGCTGTGGGCTGCCACCAACTCCCTCACGCCCTCCACACCTACCCAGTGCAGAGGTCCAGCTCTACCCAGGGCACCTAGCAAGGCTCAGATAACAACCAGCATGAAAGGAAAACAAGTGGCCTCTTGGAGCCTGCCATGGAGCCGTGGCACTGGCACATGGCAAAGGCAGTGTGGGGTCTCTGTGGTGCCCAGGTGACAGCATTGCCCTGGCCAGCCCAGCTGGACACCTTGTGCTGGCACAGAGCAAGAGGAAGACACGACGGGCTCCAGTGTGAGGGTGATGCGCTGCAGCAGGGTACTTACACATCAATGAGATACTCATAGTCCTGGAAGTTTTTGGAGAAGTAGGTCTCGATGAGCTGCTCAGTGCCTGTGAGGGCTTCGTGCCCACAGCCACAAAACAGCGCTACCCCAAAGAAGCACAAGCCAGTGGCAACCAGTGAAGCAAAGGGTGCGCCAATGAGACATCTGGCACAGCACTCGAGTAAACCTACGGAGAAAAGAAGTGAGGTGGGACAAGACTGCCAGGATGAGGATTGCTTGGAGCCCCTACAGCTCAGGGGTAGACAACTGCAGGAGGGGAAAGGTGCCTGGCAGGAGGAGGGAAGCACATTGAAGGAAAACCCAGAAATGGCTCCTTGTGGTGCTGGAGAGCCAAACCCAGCAGCTTTCCTGAGAGCTCTTTAAGCAGCCACAGAGGAGCCCACCCAAGGGTGCCCAAGGGTGGGGGTGATGGTAGCGTGGGGCACTGGGGCTGTGAGGAGCTGAGGCGAGCCTGCCACGCTGACCCATGAGAAACGAGATGGAAATAGAGCGTGATACACCGTAATGCCAGTGGGACCTGGCAAACAAGCTGCTAATGGGCTCCCCACTGCCGGCACAGCCCAGTGGCCAAGCCAGCTGCCTGCAACATTCTTTTGCCACTGAAGATGGAGGGGAACCCAGCACCTCCACAGAGGCAAACCCCAGTGGAGATCCAGCAATGAGGACCTGCTTGGGGGAGCACAGGATGAGCCAGCACGCACCCCAGGCTTCCAGGTGGCACACTGGGCTGCACTTGTCCCCTCGCCTGGCACCCTTGTGGGAAGCTCGGGCTGTAGCAGCCCCTTTGTGTGGGCAGATGTGCTTATAGAGAGGAGCCGTGTTAGTTCCCTGAATGACAGCACTTGTGTAATAGATTTAGTCCTCCAGGACCCGTGTGTGGGTAGGGAAAACAAGGACACATGCCAGCGTGCTGTATGGATTGCCTAAATACTGAGTTTTTTCAGCAACGAGTCCATGGGCACCTGCTCCTTCTGCACGTTGGTGCTCTAACTTGCAGGAGGGTTAGCTCAGTTTCCCAGTGGGTTAGGTTTGGAGGTGCTCAGTTAGCCACTCTCCTGCCCATTTTTGGGGCAAGCAGACAGGTGGGTTTGCATCTGGCTCCAGAACATCAGTTTGACTCCAGCTAAGCTGGGACAACGTGCTGCCCTGGCTGTCCAACACCTGTGTGCAGGGAAGCTTCTCCCCTTGCCCAGGCTGTGGGCTCTGGCACCCCACTGTCCAGGGCACAGTGGCTGCCTGTCCACATCCCATCTGGGCATAGCATTTCTGCCTTGAATGCCAAAAAGGCACCCACACCAAACCCACGCTCCCTCCACGAATCCCACAGTGCTTATCTCCTCCCTCAAAGGACAAGAAAGCCGTGGGGTCCTGGCCAGCAGCATTGTCCCCTCCCCACTGGGAGCAAGGTTGCGCAGTGGCACCGAGGACAATGGGGGATTGTCCTGGCACTGCCACCCCAGTGGCTGCCCCATGCCAAGAGCAAACAGGGAACAAAGGCAGCGCTATAGGGGAGTGCTGGGACCCCTCCCTCTTGTTTGCCTTGGACGCAGCAGGTCCAGGGGGGGGTCCCACTCAGCCTGGCCGGGGCTGCTCCCAAACCTCGCTGGGACCCACGGAGACGGCCCTGCACACCCAGCAGGGTGCTGGGCCAAACCAGCCCTTTCTGGGTTTATTTTTGGCCACCTGGGAAGTGGCATGCCAAGTACCCACGCTGGGGTACAGGGAACGGCTCCGTTCCCAGGAGATCGCAAGTCTCGGGATGCAACAGCGCCCGACAGGCTCCTGCCACAGCCCCTCGGGCTTTGGGAAGCTGCACTGGGGAAGCCTACGGAGGGTAAAGGGGGAGAGAAAGAGCCCTTGTGCTGCTCAGTCCTGAGTCTCGTACACGGGCTCAGCTGTTGTCAGCGCCAAACATCGAGCAGCACACTGGAGGGAGAGGCAGGGTGCCAGAAGCACAAGGCACCCCTGGGAACAGAGCAGCCCCGATGGCCCAGGGGTGAGTATTAGCTCTGAGTGTCAGTAGGGAAACTGAGGCACAAGGAGTGTCTCCGTTTTCCCAAGGCTGCTGGCATACAAGTGACACGAGCTGTGCCAGACCTCAGGGCCCTGCCTGGATCTCATCTCTCCAGCCCCTGTGGGGAGGGTTTGGGTGGGACAGGCTGTGGGGATGGCATCTGTCCCCATACACAGCGCGCGGGCACACCGGGACAGAAAACTGCTTTGGGACAGGGAGAAAACGCCATCCCCGTGATGCCAAGGCATCCTTCCCTTAGCGCACCGGGGTCCCCAGGACCTCACTGGTGCCAAAGTCTCAGGGGGCTCTGCTCTGGGAGAGGGTCAGCTCTCCGGGTGGCCGCCACCCTCACCCCATACTCACCCATGGTGCTGGACTTGGTCAAGCCCCCCGGCCGCCCGCTCGGCTGCTTCGGTGCTGTCTGCGGAGCCCGCGCCTGCCTGGCGGTCCCACGCCCTGTATTCCCCCCTCTGTGTGCCTGTCCGGCTCTCCAGCAAAGAAAAGGGCTCTCTGAGTGACAGCCACCCCCCTTAAAGGGACGGGACCCCGCCCTCCCCCGGCCCCCCCAGCACCCCTTGGCTGCCAGCCCCGGGGTGCCCGGCGGCTCCCGGGCACTGCTGCCCCATGGCCCCGCTCGGGGATCCTGGGGAAAAGGCTTTTGAGAGAAAAAAAGAGTGATTTGGGTGTAAGGGGCATTGGGGAAGGGTGTCCCCAATCCTCAGTGGCTCTGGGGATGCTCCCCCTGCCCCACCGGGCTGTGTTTGTCCCCCCTGCCCGCTGTGGCTCTGTGTGACACTGGTCCCACAGGACAGCAGGGATGCCCCCCTGTCCCCTCCCTGACCCCCCAGCACTTGCCAGTGGGGAATAAGGATTCTCCACCCCAGGGATCTACTCTCATCGTTTGGGGGCTCCGAAGTGAGAGCTTTCCCCCTTTTGACAGGAACCTGCAGCTACTTTTCCCAGTGACCCCTGGCAGGGGGACAGCACTCGGGTGGGGACAGCCCCGTGGCTTCAGGGCTGTAGCAGGTGGAGCCTGGTGCCTTGGGTGCCGATGTCCCAGGGGTGCCACAGTCCCCCAGGGTGCCCCCGCTGCCCTGTGTGCTGCAGCTGTGGAGCCAGCACAGGGCCAGGGAAGCCTGCAGAGGGCAACCGGCCCCTTCCCGGCAGGCACAGGGTGGACAAAGCCCCGCTGTGTCCCTCAATGCCCCACTTTGTGCCAGGCAGCGAGGTGGCAGGGCCTGGCTGTCCCCGGGGCTGGGGACACTGGTGGGCTGGGGAGTCTCTGGGTTGCGGCAAGCCAAGAGCAGGACCAGGGTGGGACACCCTGTGGGGACCTGCCCCTTCCCTGCCCACCCAAACAGGCACCTTTGGCTGGCCCACAGAGGGGTTGGGCGGGAAACATCACTTGCAAAAGCTGCTGGGGCTTCATGGTGGCCAGGTGGACCCTGCACCAGTGGGACACAGGTCCTGAGCCCCCAGCACCACTCCCTGCTTCAGTTTCCCACTGCAAGGCAGGATGGCAGAGAGCTGCCTGGTGTCCCCAGCCAGCTGTGAGATGGAAAGGGCTGGGGAGGGTCAATAGAGCAGGGAGAACCTCTGACACCTTGGGCACCACGCTTAGCCTTCAAAGTGGTACCCAGGTGGCCTGGCAGCAATGTCACCTGGCCATGACCACCTTGTAATGGCCATGAGAAGGTGACAGCCTTGCAACATCCCTTTGGAAATAACCATAACCCCTCCAACCACTGGAAACCAGCAATGCCCAGCCTGAATCACAGGGCAGTGAGAGGGACTCCCAGGCACCAGGATGAAAAAGCATGATGTAATGCCTCCCATAAATATAACATATAAAGTGTAACATAATACTAAAAGAATAAAATATCACATTGAAGAAAAACATATAAGCCTTTTTTTTTTTTTCTCTTCATAGAAATTCCAGTCTTGATGACTGTGCCATTCCTGAACAACCTGGAGGGAAGCAGTAGCTTTGCCTCACTGGGCAGAAAGCGAGCAGCTAAGAGGAACTGGGATTTCTGCACAAAGTGGCTTAAATTCTTGGTTACTGGGCACTTTTTGTCAGCAGGTGTTTCCCTCCTGGAATGGAAACACCTCGGTGCTGCCACAAGCATCACCCGCTGGCAGTAGGGACCAGCCACCTCCTGGCAGTGCTCCATGGATGCTCCAGGGCAGGGCTGCAAAACAGGAAAAGGGGGAATATCCACTCCCTGGATTTCTAAGGCTTGAGAGAGAAGAAATGTGCAGGAAAGGGCTTGGAGTTGCCTTTCCTCTGCCAGCACGGTGGCAGCTGCTGGATAGCCAACAGCACAGCCCAAACACTGCCCTGTGCCCACATGATGGGGGCCAGAGGGCCGTGGGTACTTGTGGCCATGGGGGTGTTGGAAACACCTTCTTGCATCCCTTTCCCTTTGCACTGGAGTTGGAGAGCTTGTGAGATCCTCTGCTGCAAATCCTCAGTGCGCAACCATGCACTTCTGCACGCTTGGAGCAATCCTGCAGCTCAGCCCCTTCCTGGATGAGGCCCCAAGGGGAGTGTGTGGCTGCAGGGAGCCTGCCAGCCCGCATCAAAGTTTTCTTCTTGGCTTGTCCCTGCCTGAGAAAACACTGCTGTTTCTCAGGTGGGGAAGGGAGGACACATCCCTGTTTGCCAGCCAGGAAAGGGACATGCCAGACTGGTAAAAATAAATCAATGCAGATCACCTTGCAATTTGTTCTGACCCTTGGGCAGTGGCCAATTTTGTCCAAAACCACCACACCTCCCCGCAGAGCAATTAAGGGCTTAGCTACCTGCCTTCATTAATCGGCCCTGGGACTGCCATGCTGCCCCTTGCCAGGTGTGCTGGGGGCTGACATGGAGAAGGCTTGGAGAAGGTTTTCCTTCCCCAGCCACACAAAATCCATGCAAAGACACAGCAATGGGCTGCACCAAAATGAAGTGTTGGGAGAAACACACACACATCTCTAAATACATCTCCCCGTGTGGAAAAGCCTCTCTGGAATGCCTGTGGGTTTTCCCCTTTGGTCCTCTTCACCACTGCAGCTCAGACACAGACTTTCCCTGGGCAACCTTGGGGCTGTGGCAACAAGCAGGTGACATCAATGGCAAGGGGAGTGCCACACAGGCACCACTGGTCCATGCCACTCCACTGTTTTAGGGCAAAGAAGTGAGATGGGAAAGCAAGCAGGAGCATGTGGGACAGAGGACCAAAGCACCCTCCCTGTCCCCATCGCCATATGCAGTCACCTCATCTGTAATCACCACAGACTGTCACACTTGTCTCACCACTCTGATGGCACAGAACAGCCCCCTTCTTTTCCTGGCCACCCCTGGCACACACTGGGCATGTGGGTGGCCGTCCCTGTGGTGAGCCAGGAGACAGCAGGGAGGCTGGGTGCAGAGGTGTCAGCTGGGAGACGGGGGTTTCCTGCAGTTTCAGGGAGGATTTGTTTTCCCCACTAATTGATTTCTTTGCTTACAACCCCACAGGCTCATTTTCCGCACTCCCCTGGGCACGGGGCCGGGTTCTCAAAGATGCACAGTAGCCAAAATCGGTGTGTGCTGACCCTGCAGAACACAGAAAGCGCCTCCACCCTGCTCCCCCAAAATGCAGGCACAGCCCCAGTGCACCCAAGAGGCGCCAGCAATGGCACGTGCAGTGTCCTTATCCATTATACATCTGTCAGCAGGAGAAATCCCAGCGTATCTTGTCACAGCTGAGAACCTTGCTGCTATTTTTAGGCAACCGCTTCCCTGGTCAGGCTGAATTTCTCATTCCCTGCTGCTGATTTTAACTGTCCTTCTTCACGCAACTCCCTTCCCTGGTTCACCCACCAGCAGGGTAAAAACACCCCAGCCAGGGAACCCAAGACTTGCCCTGGCTCTGCTCTCTCCAGCAGCCAGGGATATTCCTGCTGTGAAAAATCTCCTGTTTTCCCAGGCAGCCCCATCCAACCCAAGAGGAGATGGTGTCGAGAATGAGTGTTTTAAGGTCACTTAAAGAATTCCTCAGATCACAGCGCAGCCTGGGGCGCCTGGTGACTGCGGGAAGATTGTGGCAGCACTCACAGCATCTGTCCAGCTGCCACCTCCCAGAGGTGCCAAGGACTCCCACCAGAGCCAGCCCCTCTCCTGCTGCCCGGCCCTGGCTGTACTCACTGTCCTATTTGTATTCCTGGGTTGCTGCAAGGCTGCAAAATGTGCTAATAAAAATTAAATTAAAAAAAAAAAGAAGCTGGTAGAGGCTGTCAGAGGACAGTGGAGGCATGCTGAAGGACAGACAGACGGGCCAGTGTTGCAGGATGACAGAGGAAGAGCAGGGGCTGTTCAGGAGAGGAGAGGAGCAGCAAAAACCCTTGCGAGGCTCAGCCAAGGGCTGGGCGGAGGGTCCCAGTCTTGGGTGTGGGGTTTGGCAGCAGTGGGACCCTGCACCCTGAGCCCCCCAGGCATGCTCCAGGGCTCTCAGGAACCACCAGCAAGGAGGGTGGCAGGCAGTGCATCAAGGCTCTGCTGGATAACCCCAGGGGGAGAGCTGTCCTCCCTGGCACCAGCACTCATCTCCTGTCTTCATCCATTGCTGGACTTTACCTGACACCACAGAGGGATGTGTTGGCCAGCTGGGATGACAACCGAGATGAGTTCACCTCTAACCCAGTCACTCTTTAGAGAAGATGAGCAGGTATCTGTGCTTCTGTTTTGGTGTGCATCGTTGATGATTCCCCCTGCATGAACCTGATTTTTCAAATGTACCAAGTGTTTAAATTTAGATGATCTCATGCAGCCCATGCACCATGTCCAGTCTCACTGCTCCTTTTACCCACCAAACATCCTGTTATTTATTGCATAAACTGGGGATAATACAGTGGTCCAAATGACTTTTTTGTTCTGTTTTCTGATTTCCCCAGAAAATTCTCACCAAGCTTCTTCCCCAGTGCAGCCAGTCCCTCAGATTAATTACAGGTTTGTGGAGAAGGTGATTTCTTTTCCCCTGGCTGCTTTTCCAGCACATTTGCCTTTCACATCCACTGCCTTTCTCCTTGATTTTCTTCCTACTGGAGGGTAAACAGATGCCTCACTCTGATGTTCTCTGGGCTGTTCATTACCCTCTCACTCTGCCATTCACAGGGTCATATTCTTGAACTGTTCTCATTTACTTTTCAGAAAATCCTGGAAGAGAAAGACAAATGTCATTCTGCCTCCTTGGAGTGGGTGGCATATGAGAACAGCAAATACAGCCTAGGATCACTGTTTCTGTGTGTCCTGTGAAGCTGAAGTGGGCTCTATAAAGGAAGGGTGTGGGCAGTGGCAGGGCCAGTGCTCAGTTCTGGGATGTCCCCATTTATTTCATGCTGCCCACGGGACCCATTTTAGAAGGTTTAGGTGAATTCATGTGCTTCCAAACAGCCAAGGAGGTGTTACCTCATTCCACACTTTCCCTGAGCCCAGAGGAGGGACAGTGATGCTGAGGGAGGTCCTGGGGTAGTCAGAACAATCCTTGAGCAGTGGAGGTTGTGCCTGCTGTGTTTTATCTTGGATTTTTACACAGAAAGGGAGCCTTTCCCTTTACTCCTCCCCAAAGCCTGGGGAGATGCTTCTCCTGCCCAACCCCAGCCCCAAGTTGCCTACACCTGCCAGAATGATGCCCCTCCCAGCGACCAGGGGTTGCTCTGAGCCCTGTTCCCAGGCTGGAAGGATGTCCAGTGGGTGCCAGCTGCACCAGGGCTCTCCCAAAGGATGAGCAAGTGGGCACTGGGGAGGTGATGACTGGGCTGGACAGCAAAAGGACAGCAATGAGAGTCCCCTGGATGGCATCACTGTCACAACTCCTGGTGCCCAAGCCATGGAGAGCATGCTGAGGCATTTTCCTGAGAAATGACCCGATGTTAGGACCCAGAGGTGGGTGTGAGAGATGCAGACATTTCCCACCTGGCACTCACTGCCTGTCCCCAGAGCTGCAGACACAGGCAAGTCTCAGAGAGTGGACTGGAGACAGTGGCCATGCCATACAACCCGCCTGCTTCCACCTTCCAGCTGAGCCAGGTTGGAACAACCCATGGACACCATTCCTCTCCTAGGGCTGCTCTGGAGACCATGGACCCACTTACTGCTCCAGTTTTTACTAAGGTGATGCCACTGTGAAGCCCCTCCATGCCAGCAGACAGGGAGAATCAGCCTCACTCCCTGGGCATGGTGAGGTGATGACATGGGGACAGATGAGGTGCCTTTGCCAGGGTGCCACCTGCAGCAGAGACCCCAGAACAGACAGCACAGAATCCATAACAATGTTATGGGAGACAGAGGATGGAGGGGAGATGAACCTGGGATCACACTGGTCTCCTTGTGGCACCATCCTCTGCAGCCACATGACCAACACCACGGGAATGGCACCCAGCATGCTGCCCCCTCCCAGACATGGCTTCACCAGCACAGTGACAACCACCAGCTCTGTGGGATGCAGGTGGCACCAGAACAGCTCTACACCCCAACTCCCACAGCCAACATTCCCTCTGGAACCAGCTGCTGGCTGACCTGATGTTGATATGCAGCAGTGGGAGGATTTGCCATCTAATTACATTCTCCATCTCCACCACAGGGGCTATGCAAGGGATGGAGGAGGGAAGCAGCAGGGGCACAGGGCAGGGGGCCTGGTTTATTATTCCTTTTCTCCTGTGCTTTCTGCCTGATGTTGCAGATGTGCAATGCTTTGTTCTCTAAACTTGTGCCTTCTGGGGATCCCTAGTTGAAGGAAATAAAAGAAAAGAAATCCCATCCCGAGGCAGAGAGTCTGCAGGTAACACCCCACAGTCTGCTCCCAGTGATCTCCTTCTGCCTTCCTGCTTGGAGACTGCTGGGGCTGAGGACAGGAGAGCTGTGGGAGCCAGAACAGTGAATGGAGCTCATCAAACCCAAGCGCTCCTGCTGCAGGGAGAGATGTGCATCACCATGGCAACCGTGTCCAAGGATGCACAGAGCTGGGTACCCCAAAAGGGGAGGAGACTGGGGGACCACGCTGGCACTGTCCCACCTTCCCCAGCTGCCAGCCTTAGCCTGGCACCGACTGAGGCATCATTTGGCCCAGCAGCTCCTCTCCTGCCCATGCTCAGGCAGGGAGAAGAGCTGCAGAGCCGAGGGGTCCAGGGCAGACAGACATTAGGGGTTGTGGGGTCTTGCAGTGGGACAAAACCCAGTATTCTTTCCATTGTCATTGGGAATGCTGGAAGCAACCAGAGCAGGGGTCAGGCCAGTGCCCTGGGGAAGCAAGATGCCCACTGAGAGTTTTGGAATCTGCGCCAAGCTTTGCTGCTGTCCCAAAGAGTCTTGCCTGACACTTATCTAAATTAAATCTCCCTGTTCATCCTGCCGGCTTGCCAAGGTCACAGGATCGGCCAGTACCATTGCTCCAGCCTTCCCTCTGTCTGCAGTTCCCTCCATGCTTGTTGCTCTGTCTGCAAAAGCGATCCACATAGTTTGCCCAAAGCAAAGAACCACCAATGCCTGGAGATACAAAGCCTGCAGCCCATGGACAGAAAATGGCAAGTTAGGGCCATCTAGGCCATGTCTTCAGGCCAGGATGGCAGTCTCCTGCTCAGACATGATGAGAAGGATGTACTGGAAATATTTCCCTGAGCATTTGTCATAAAGCATCAGAAATATGTTAGACACATGAGGATAAGTGCCTATTGATGGCCAGGTGGTTTTGGAGAACAAGCACCGGACTCTGTTTTCTTGGATAGCTTTCAGGAGAGCAACACCTGAAACACCTCCCAAGCTGCAGAGAGGGTACCCAAGGGCTCCAGAATGCTGGGCCAGGCTCAGGGAGCCTTCCTGCAGGAAATGACCCACTCAACAGAGCACAGCAGGGCTCCCCAAGGCAGCACATGGCCACCAGCTGCTGCTGCAGCATGTCCTTGTCCCCCTCAGCCACCCTCCAAGTCCCACCCAGCACAGTGTCTGGCCCCTGCAGCAGCTGTGCTCTTGCCCACATGGCCTCTGTCATAGCAGTCCCCACAGGCATGATATACCCTGTGGCTGCACGATGGCACAGGGGACTGAATCCTTGTGGACCAATCTGAAAAGTCCTGTCACGGATGCAGACATGGACTCAGGGCCAGATCCTGAACTTCTCATTGCTCAGCTCCAAGCAATTTCCTTGGAACAGCGGAGTGGAGCAGGGCTGAGCTGCCCAGCCTGTCCAGGAGGGCTGTGAAGTTGGATGGGGCTGGCACAGCTGGATCCTGCCATGCTGGGATTGCCTCAAAGCCTCAGAGAGCCTTGCCAACCCTGTCCTCTTCAGCCACCCACTCATGTGTCCCAAAGTCAGCTGCTCAGCAGCTCAGACACACAGGATCAGGTAAGGGCTCTCTCAGCCCAGCAGTATGGAGGGTCTGGGGGCACATTTCCTTAGCTCATACAGCAGCCCCACAGCCACAGAGATGGGCTGAACTCCTCAGGTCTCTCTGCACCTCCTTAGCAAAATGACCCCTGCTGCAACATCCCACCATGGGTTGGTGCCCAGAACACCTTGAGAGGCACCCAGATGAGCCCAAGTGACCCTCTGGGGTCAGCAAGGGATGCAGTGCTGGGCTGAAATACAGCTCAGAGAGGACACTGAGGATCCTCTCTCCTCACTCAGTATTTTGGGGACTGCTGGCTGAGTGGTTGCATCTGGCACAGCCCTGGAGAGAGGAGCCAGGTCATCTCAAAGCGAGAGGAGAGAAGAGGTGACCTCTGTGCCTGGCTGCTCAGGGAGCAGGAGGGCCAGCCCGTGGCCACTGGCAGGGCCACCCCAGCCTGACTGGCCAGCTGCCCTTGGCCAGTCCCACAGCACAGGACATCCCTTCACAGCCGCTGCACACAGAGCCCACCCCGTGCTGCACTAACATCGGGGTATTTTTAGCCTGGAAAAGTGCCACAAAATCATAGAGCAACATTAGCTGGAGTTGGGACCGATGTCTCAGTTCACCTTGCAATCCCCTCTGGGTCACCCTGCCCAGCTTGGTGAGTCAGTGGGTCCTGCTGGCACCGCCACAGCAGCACCAAGCACACACTGGGCTCTCCAGTGCCACCTGTCCCCTCCTCCCATGCCGTTCTGACACCTTCCCCTAAGAGCAGCCCCAAATCCCCTCAGCAACCCATGACATTCCCAGGTCACTGAAGGGGGACATCCTGCCCTGTCCCTCTGGTGGCTACACCCCACCCCAGTGCCCACGTGCCCTGCTGAGATGTGGTGGGCTTTGGGGCTCTCTGCCCATGCTCTGGTCCCAGTGAAGCCTCAGTCCCCCCACCAAAGCACCACCAGTTACTCATCCCTTAGTCACACATTTATTGCCATGAGATGGTTTTTGCTCCTGCTGGGAAAGGAAAGCACCCATATCCTATTATGCAGCTTCTCCAGAGAAAGACAGAGACCAGCACGACACCGGAAAACCAGAGGAATGTGACATTGCAAGAGAACACAGCACCCAAACTGGACTCACGTTGGGCAGCCAAGGGGAGCCGCAGGCTGAAGGCAGTGCACAGCCACCCATGAGAATGTGTTCTCTCCAGCATTGATTTCACACCCCATTAAACTCCTCCAAATGTTTGCTTTGGGGGACTCTGTCACCATGCCCACCCCAGGGCCGAGGGGCTGTCCTGGATGCAGGCACGTGGGGCTTTCCTCTTTGTTTTGCTGTTTTCCTTGGAAATGATGATGACACTGTGTATGCTTTCCCTTGTTTCACTGGATTAAAAAAGGAAAGGACAGCTGACATAACCCTAAACTGAAGTCACAGAGGCCTTGAATCTTTCACAAGGAGCATTTTGGTCCCCGGGGCTCATTAAGCATTTAAGCAATTGGTCCAGAGAAGAAGTGCACAGCAGCACTTGCTTGCTGTCTGGCTGGCAGAGCCCTCTGCACTCAGCAGCTCTGTTTCACACCTTGGTTTCTGCAAAAGAAAATCCCAGTCCTGGGGCAAAAGAGACAGGAGGATGTCCGAAGGTGACTGGGTTGGCTGGGAGCCTTGGGAGAGGGTAAGGAAGGCAGGAGAGAATTAGGAGGCAGGATGGAGGTGCCTGCTGTGTGGTGCTCTCTAATTACAATAAGTAGAGTCTCCCAGAGCATCTGCCTCTGTGCCTGATGAATTGCAGAGTTGTTATCCTGTCCTGGCCCACATGCCAGCCCTTCACTGGGTCTGGGGCTGACAGCTGCAGAACAAGTGATGCCCCCAAAATGGGAGCTGTCTCTAAGCTGCTATCAAGCCCTCCTTAGAGCCCACTGCCCTCCAAGCCTGCTGGAGGGGAGCTGGAGCAGCTCGTTTAAAGCCCACCACAAACCTGTGCCCATCTGATGCTTCAGGTTGTCCTGGCTCCAGAGCAAAGGCAAACCTCTGTGCTCACTCTGAAGGAGAGATCAAGGAGCAGGCTGAGCAGCAGCATCCTGGCCCCTGGCCCCCCACATGAGGCTGCTGATGGGGGAACCCAGAAAGTTTCTGTGGCTCTACATGAAGATCAAAGTGTGGTCCTTTGTCCTCTGTCACTCACTGCTCAAACGGCATGAAATTGACCTTATAGGTAGCTGTTCATCCCAAAATTGAGCTTAAGTACCTCATCTTTTGCTCTGGAAAAAAACCTCAAACCTCAGAGGAATTGTGAATCACTCATTCCCATGTAATTGTGTTGTCTGCAAATGCACTACGGGGTTTAATTTATCAGGCAGGATTAAATATATAGATGTGGCAGTGCAGGGCTGAGCAGCAGAGAGGTATTGGGATACAGACAGCGTGCATTTTCACAGCCCTTTTCCAGCCTCTGGAGTTGGGCAGATTTGAGTCTGGTGAGTGTCTGGCTCCAGGGCAACAGTTTGATGTGGGCTCAGAGATAGTGGAGAGAAAGGGGAAAAAAGGTGTCACATTTTCCTCCCTGTCTTAGCAACCCCAGTCTCTGTTATTTGTCCCATTAGCAGAACCTGCCACCATGACAGGGATGGCTTTGGGGCAAGGGACAGGGGGAGGTCCAGGCCTGGGGACTGCGCCAGGCTGGCAGCTGCTGCCCACACCCTGAGTCAGAGCATCGTCCTTGTCCCATGGCCCTTCCCTGGTGTTGATGACTCTGGAAGGAGCAGCCACAGGACAACCTGGTGGTGGGTGCCTGTCTCCCGGAGCCCAACACTGACAGCTGCCTGCTGGCTGGCATCTTTGCTGCTTACAGAAAAACCACCTCACCCTCTGATTTGAGGAACATGGGAAGAACCCTATTCCTGTCACTCCCCAAAATCCCCTGGCCGGGATGAGGCACAGTGCCTGGGATCCCCTGAGCAAAACTGAGCTCTGCTTTTGCAGCTCCTGCTCCATCCCCCCAACCCAGCCAGCAAAAAAGCAGCACCGCCTTCACCTTCCTGGTGGGATCCTCTCTGCCTTCATTTTCTCAGAGCTTATTTTCAGCACTGCTTCACTCCTCGCAGTGCTGGCTGCCTGCAGAGCTGCAAGGCGGGCAGGAGGACTATGACTGCACCATTCCCCACAGTTCTGCCCATCAGGGAGCCACGCTGGCTTCATCAGCTTCTCCAAGGGCGTTGTTATCTCCATCCCAGACCTCAGCTGACCACAGCATGTGCGGCTTGTAGCTGGTTATCTTGAGAGCCCATGCTCATGGTCACCTGCCCCACTGGCCACTGGCCACAGCCACAGCCACTCTGGCCACCCCCAGGTCCCTCGGTGGATGCAGGCACACTGTGTCAGTGCCTCAGTTTCCCCATAGACCAGAGAGAATGCACTGGCTCCCCTCCTCCCAGTGGTGTCAGGTCCTCTTAGCTCGGACAATGTCTGGAAGAGGAGCTGTCACACAGTGTGTGTTTGCTCTGCGCCCCGGGGCTCCAGATTGTTCCTTGCGCCTCCCAGCACCGTGGCCCCGTAAACATTAATGGCAATGGTAATCGGAGGAGACTTCTCCCAGCTCCTGGTGCTGGGAGAGCCAATGAGTGGAGATGAGGGCTCCTGCACGCTGCCTTGCAGCTAAATGCCTGCTGCCCACAAGGCATCCCAGGCTCAGCTTCACACAGCCAGCCCTCACTCCTGTTGCCTCCCTATGGCAAATCCATCGGCGAGCTCTCAAAATCCTGTGCAGCCCCTCACTTGCCTCGGGGAGAGCGGGCACGGGAGCACCATGCTCTCCTCCTCCTCCTCCACTGAGATGCTCCTCTGTGGACCCCTGCAGCAATGGTTGCACAACAGCTCCTAGCCATTACCAAGCTGCAATTAATATAAATAAACGAGATGAGCCAGCCACAGCAGAGTGAACAGAAACCTGACTGACATATCCCCCGGGAATCATTTATTCTGCACTTTTATCTTTATTTAATACTATTTACTTCCTTGCAAATTAATCACAGATTGCCTAGGACCAGGGGACAGGGCAAAGGCAGCCGTGCAGCCCGAATTCCAGCCCTGCCTCTGCCGCCCTGGTTAAAAGGCATCTTCCCTCCCTCTGCCTTGGTTTCCCTCTCCCTGGCAGCCGCTGCAGCTCCCGCATCACGCAGACATGACTGTCCATCTTGCGTTCTGCCCCTGCCGAGGGACAGGATCGCCCACGTGCTGAGCCTCTGGGAAGGGGAAGCGCGGGGGTCCCAGCAGGAGGGCTGAGCCCCTCGGGCTCTGGGGGCCCTGCCTGCCTACGGGCCGGCTCGGAGCTGCGGCCCCGAGGCCAGGCAAAAAGGTTTAGGAGCCCGGCTTTTCCCAGCCGCTCCTTTCCATCCGACGGGCAGTACCTCTGGGACATCCCTCAGCCCCTGCACAGCCCTCGATCCCAGCACATCCCTCAGCGCGGCACGTCCTCCGGTCCCAGCGCGATTCTCGCCCTCGGAGCATCCCTCGCACAGCCATCAGCCCCGCCACATCCCTAAACCCCGTCGCATCCCTCGACCCCAGCCCACCCGCACACCCCGCAGAGCCCCGACCCCGCTGCTTCCCGGGACCCTTCCCAAACCCCGCGGGGGTCCCGTCCCGCCCCGCGCCCCTCGGAGCTCCCGGCGGTGCCCGGCAGCGGCGGAGGGGCCCCGAGGGGACGGGGAGGAGGCGGGCGCGGCGGGGTGGGGTGGGCTGGGGGGCTCCCGGCCCCGTGCCCGCCTCCTCCCGCCGCGGCGGGCGAGGCTCCGCCCGGCTCCCGGTGCCCGCAGCCGGCCGGCGCCCACCCCGCAGGACTATGAGGAGCGGGAGCGGGCGGGGGGCGGCGGCAGCGGCGGCGGGAGCGGTCCCGGTGCGGCGGGTGCGGGAGCGGGGGCGCCGCCGCCGCCGGCCGGGTCATGCCCGTGCGCCCGGG